>CM031967.1:711654-714154 GCA_018749465.1 Paracanthobrama guichenoti
TATGAAAGAGTTCCGTACATGAACTTTGTGAGACCTTTTGCTTCAAGGGTGGTTTGTGAAAAATTGTTAAATACGATTCCAGCATCTATGTGGGGAAAAAAACTAACTCATCCGCTTCATTCCATCTTGTATCCTCTAGGAGAAAGCGAACAGAAAATTCTGAAAGAAAAGCCATTTGATTTTAATCAAAGGCCAGAGCGAGGGCATCTCGTAAAAATGCCCTTTATATGGGATCGATGGGTTGGGACGTGCGCTGTGTGTCTCATTGGATGTGTTCGCTTCATCTCCAGTGTGAAACCGTCCAGAAACAGGCAACATCTGCTGTAAATTGCTCACGCGGGACCAGCGCGTCAGAACACAGCGCTAATCTACAACACAAAGCAGAAGTCGCTGCATGTTTCCATGGAGAGTTTGGTCTCGTATTTTCATTAAAACGCCGCGGCGCGTTCACCAGTCATACGTCTCCATCCAGCTCAGAATTAGAGCGGCGGAGAGCTGCAGTTTTACCCAGGGGGTCAATAACAGCAGAACCCGGTAAATAAACGTGGGCCGACGGCGGGAACGAGAAGCAAAGATGACTGTTTCACAGGAGTGATAAACGCACAGATGGCGGACGTGTTTCCCTTTAGCTGTAGGGGAAGCTGATGATCTATTCAGTAAACTAAACAAAGCTTGAGGCCTAAATTAAGACACATGAGTGAGTGTACAGGAGACATAATCATTTCTTTGAAAACAGAAGAAAAGCAAGCACATAAAGGGAAGGTAAAGTGAAAATGCAGAGCAAAACGTGACAAACTATTCTAGACGAGGAAGAATGTGTTATTGGATACAACACAGGTGAAGCTGTTTGTTTAGTTGATGCTGAGCAACACCACAAACTAGAATAACCCCGTCTTTTGTTTTGTGTCCATCAGTGTTTAAAATAAAAGAGATAATATTGAAATGAGAACGTGAGAGAGAGAGTGTGAGTGAGTGAAAGTGAATACGAGTGTATGAGTATGAGTGAGTGTGTGTGTGTGTGTGTGTGTGTGTGTGTGAGTGAAGGTGTGAGAGTCAGTGTGTGTGTGTGTGTGTGTGTGTGTGAGTGAAAGTGAGTGAGTGCGAGTGTATGAATGTGTGTGTATGCGTGTCCATGAGTGTGTGTGCATGAGTATGTGTGCATGAGTGTATGTGTGAGTGTGTGTGTGTGAGTATGTGTGTGTAGTGAGTGTGCAAAAGTGAGTGTGTGAGTGTGCGTGAGTATGTGTATGTGTGAGTGTGTGTGTAGTGAATGTGCAAAAGTGAGTGTGTGAGTGTGCGTGAGTATGTGTATGTGTGAGTGTGTGTGTAGTGAGTGTGCAAAAGTGAGTGTGTGAGTGTGCGTGAGTATGTGTATGTGTGAGTGTGTGTGTAGTGAATGTGCAAAAGTGAGTGTGTGTCTGAGAGTGTGTGAATGAGTGAGTGTGTGTATGTGTGAGTGTGCAAAATTGAGTGTGTGTGTGTGTGTGTGTGTGTGTGTGTGTGTGTGTGTGTGTGTGTGTGTGTGTGTGTGTGTGTGTGTGTATCCAGAGAGCACTTCTTGTTGAATCTTCAGCACAAGTATCTATATATATCATTACTATGCTATAGCTTTAGCTGGAGTCGTGCGGTCCACTTTTACTCCCACAGCAAACGATCGCGGCTGCAATCAAGCACTCTTCTTCAAAACTGCGATTTACACACTCACGCTTTGTTCTCAACGAGATGAAAGAGTCCTCAGCCGAGCTGGAGGAGCTGAGAGAGTGCTGGAGATCAGAACGAGTGAATCTTACCCGTCTCGCAGTTCTGCCCGCTGAAGCCCTGCGGACACACACAGATGTTCGGAGAGACGCAGGAGCCGCCGTTGAGACAGCGTCCGTCGCAGAGCGCTGCGGGTCAGAGAGAGGACAAACGGAGGTGAGACGGGTCACGTGACGGGGCGAGAGGCAGATGGATGGCTGTCTCACCTCTGCAGGTGGTGCCGTTGCCGGTGTATCCGGGTTTGCAGGAGCAGCTGTGGCCGCCGACGGTGTTGAAACATAGAGCGTTTTCATCGCAACTGTGCTGGCCGGACGCACACTCATCGTGCTCTAGAGAGAGAAATCAGACATCAGGTCAGCGATGCTCTTCTGAAGAAAATAATGCTCCGTTGATGCCATCACAGCTTTCAAACGTGTCCTTAAAACGCTCTGCTAACATTCCTATGGAAGCTTGTTTCTGCCACAGAATACACAAATAAAACTTTTTTTTGTGCATACATTAGAGAAAATGTATCATTTTGCATACATTACAAGAACATTTTGTTCTGAAACAACTAGTAATGAACATTGGATGAGCGTCCAACTAAAGTGTTTCAGAAAACAATGAACAATGTAGAAATGCTTTGATTGTGAAAGACTGTAAAATCTGCCGTTTGAACCCTTTGTAATGCAGAAATCTGATGCGTTACAGATTTTCAACACAAGCTGAAGATGGCAGAAAGCTGCAGACGTGACTCTTTCCT
>CM031967.1:719154-739154 GCA_018749465.1 Paracanthobrama guichenoti
CACCGCCGCCCGCCGGCCGTCACACCTGCAGGACGATCGCATCGGGATCGAGAGAAGCTGCGACACTCCTGCGCTTCTGTCATTCATGCAGCAGGCAGATAAACAATCAATTATGTACAGGCGGTCATCAGGGACACCTCAGTTCTCTGTGCAGAGACTGCGCCGCTGCATGAAAAAAATCATGCTTGTCCTCAGTATTTCCATTTCTTTCACAAAATGAGAATGAAGATTTTTCTGATTATATGCATGTATCAGCTGTAATGCACTTCAAATAGCAAAAGCAGTCAAAATATTCAGTTTTAATGACAAAAAGAATTAGCGTTTAACTTGCAATCTGCAAAGGAGTGTAGAAATATGTCCAAATACTCCATTTAATGTCAAAGGACTTTACATGAACACAAGTTCATAAGCTTTTTCTCAAAATTTGTACTTTTCTGTCAATATTTTGGATGTAGTAAAACACATATAGCAGAATATGTGTATTTTCTTCGGTCACTCACCTTGAAATCCTAAAATAATGTCAAACGTGAAAATGGGCTGAGAATTGAGCAGATAGTTGTGATCTGGCTCAGAGGAAGATGGGAATCATGTCTGTGTGGTGTTTTTTCTGCTGATTAAGTGATAATACTAGACTTCTTCACCGTAAATGGCTGTCGAAAGCAAAAATGCTATGAAATGCACATCATATTTTGTGAGAAAGTGATGAGCTAAAGCAAACCAGACATTTTTTTTTGAATCAGCACCCCAAAATTAGGAAGAACTGCAGCAAATATGATGCTGGCTGGTGAAATCGACAGCAAAACGTGAGCTTTATGCAGAAAAAATCCCATCTGAAGAAGTTTGCATTGGTCGCACGCTCACGCTGAAGTCGTCTGCTCTGTTATGTCATGCACAAAAGTGACGGGACGACGTGATTGGTGTTTTAAAGATGTGCCGCACCAGCAGGGGGCCACATGGCGCTGATGGATGAAAACAAAACAAGAATTACAGCCGCTCTGCATTTATCAGACTCACCAATTACTGATGACGCCTCAAAAACACGTCCTGCGCTTTCAAACGCACTGAAAAGCCTCACGCAGGGAAGTTTCATGAAAAGACGCTGCAAATGAAGGTTGAGTTCTGGAAATGTCAATCAGGCCTTTAAATGGATTTTGATTGGCTGTGCTGGTGCTGACAGCATGATTTCCCATCATGTTTCATTGTTTATCCTGCTTTGAAGCTGCTTGATCAAGGAAGTTATTCTGGTTAAGAATTACAGCCGCTTCAGTGTTATCGGTTAAACTAGTTTAGAACTTTTGTTGAAAGTGGTGTTATCAGTTAAACTAGTTAAGAACTTTTGTTGGTGTTATCAGTTAAACTAGTTAAGAACTTTTGTTGGTGTTATCAGTTAAACTAGTTAAGAACTTTTGTTGGAAGCGGTGTCATCGGTTAGACTAGTTAAGAGCTTTTGTTGGTGTTATCGGTTAAACTAGTAAAGGACTTTTGTTGAAAGTGGTGTTATCGGTTAAACTAGTTAAGAACTTTAGTTGGAAGCGGTGTCATCGGTTAGACTAGTTAAGATCTTTTGTTGGTGTTATCGGTTAAACTAGTTAAGAACTTTAGTTGGAAGCGGTGTCATCGGTTAGACTAGTTAAGATCTTTTGTTGGTGTTATCGGTTAAACTAGTTAAGAACTTTTGTTGGTGTTATCGGTTAAACTAGTTAAGAACTTTTGTTGGAAGCAGTGTCATCGGTTAGACTAGTTAAGAACTTTTGTTGCTGTTATCGGTTAAACTAGTTAAGAACTTTAGTTGGAAGCGGTGTCATCGGTTAGACTAGTTAAGAACTTTTGTTGGTGTTATCGGTTAAACTAGTAAAGGACTTTTGTTGAAAGTGGTGTTATCGGTTAAACTAGTTAAGGACTTTTGTTATAAACTGTTATTTTCAACAACAACAAAAATCTTTAAAAATGTTTTTGTAAATTGAAAAAAAAAGCTGAAGTAAAATATAAATCTTAGATGAAAACATTTAATTAAATGAAAATTAGAACTGTTGCCTTGGCAACTAACTGAAATAAGTTTAGGTTGAAATACTAAAATTACTAACTGAACTGAAACCTAAAGTTAAAAATTAAAAGCACATACAATTACTTATAAATAAACTAAAATTTAATTAATATTGAAATGTTGAATCAAAATATTAATACATTTATATAGTATATAATGTAGTATATAATGATATAAAAATAACACTAAAATAACATGATAAATACCCTTAAAAATCCTACATTTACTTGAGAATGAACATTTTGGAAGATTTGTTGTTTGAGACAATAAATCTAAAATCTAAAATAAAATAATAAAACTAAATCTGTTTTGAGCATAAATCTAATAAACTGTGGTGAGGTTTATGCATTTGCCAAAAATTAAATTCAAGATATATATTTTTTCTAAACTATTCTAATAAACTATTCTTAATGTTACATTTTGCTTCTCAAGTAAATTTGTGTTATATATTTATAACTCAAAAATTATAAATAAATGCATGTAAATAAAAAATAAATCATGTTTATTTATATATTTCTGGAATGTTTTTACGAATGATGATACTGCAGTTTTTTTTTTTTTTTTTTTTTGCAGTGCAGGATGTTAAATGGATATTTATGATTTGTGTGAGCCGCTCTATGAGTCTATAACCTTTATTTAACCTCATGAAAGCAGCAAAACGTTTGGTTATAAAGATTCTCCTCTGACTCTAAGTTGTGCACATTTTTATTCACCTCAAAGGATGTGAAATTTGGGCCTGAATGAAACGCGCCCAATCAAAAGAAGTCACGGCCTATGCAGCCTGGCTCTTAAACTCCAAAATGAGGGTTTTCATTTCCCATAATCCCGCTGCCGCTGCCCGGACAAAATCACATTCACAAGGAGAGACTGCAGAGGCCTCTGTCCACGACTCCACCGCGGGAAATGAACAGAATCCATGAGTCGGATGTGTATGAGGTGAGATACAGGACTGGAGAATGGAGTTGCGGTACAGCACCGCCAGCGGCCACTTTGAATTGGTCCTTTCTAATCTGTGGCGGTGAAGAATGGACACACACGCACACACACCCCAGTGTGGAGTCAGCCGATTCTGCTATCTCAGATAACACCTTTCTTACACACCGCAGGAAAGACTAATAACAGAGCTAGAGATTACGGGGCTAATCGTTGGGTGCATTGGAAACACTCAAGGGCCCCAAACACACACACACAGAGGAGAGGAAAGAACATCTCTTGTTTCTACTAGACAGCAATGAGATTAAATAGAGTGCAAGAGGAGACTTTTGCTTAAAGGAACAGCTCACCCAAATTCACATGAATACTTCACACAGCTTCTTTTGTTTCACAGCAGACAGTAACTCACACAGGCCTGGAACAACATGAGGTAATGAGTAAATGATCATTTGTGTATCTGATTTCAGGATAAAAATTTGATGCACAGACTGAGGCAGAACATAATTTTTCGTCATTAAGTCTCAATGAAAAAGCAAGATTTGAGCAGGAGAAGAGCGGATGACTCTAGCAACACCAGTGATGAACTGAATGCAATGTAAGTCGCTTCAGACAAAAAGCATCTGCCAAATGCATAAGTGCAGCTGTTAAACTGACACTGTTCATTTTGATAATCACAGACTTCATCGCTAATACAATCTATAAGTACATGAATGCTTCAAATCCATGCCAGTGTTTGTCAAATCCGAGCCTAGCTAACAGATGAGAGTTTGTTTAACGCCTCGTAACTCCAGCTCAGAGCGTCAGTGCTCCGTTAGCAGAACTGCAAGCTCAGTCGTAAAGCCAGCGGCCATCTGCGCACAACCAATCAAACATTTATCAATATAGTTTTTCCAAGAACAAACTGCTGCGCTCTGCATTTCACAACTAATTACCTTCCCTACGGAGAAAGCATTAGACTTATCGGGGTCGACGCAGGTCTGGATTAGCCGTGTGTGAAGTGTGCGGCCTTTGAGGAAGAGGAAAACCTCTCTCTTAGGGCTTCCTCTTAAGCAAACAGAAGTGCCGGAGCTATTAATTACAGCACCTGTGGCGTTATTACGAGGGAGGGCATAGAACTTCATTTTGCAGTTTCCTCAAAGCTGCAACACATGAGATGTTCTGCGTTTGAGGCTTGAGAGCGGATCCATCTCATTAAAAGTTGTACGCTCGCAGCTGAACGTACGGGCGGCATTTGAATGCATCGTACCGTACGCACTCGTTGGGTTGTTATTCTCGTTTTTCATGAAGTCGAGCTCAAAAAGAGGGGAATAAAATTAAAGTAGCGCTGGGACGAGCAGAGGAGAACTTGGCAGAGCGCAGCGGAGCCTGGCACCAGCTCGCTTTGAAACAATAGAATCCGCAAGGACGGAGAAACCAATACAGATTTACGAATATTCCCAGAATATCTTCCAAAGCAGCTTTTTACATAATGAAACACCCTGGCAACACAAAACTGGGGAAAATAGCCTTTTATTCACATGCATCAAATGAAATGATCTGTTTGCTTTTGATTGGCTGTGCTGGTGCTGACAGCATGACTTCACATTATGGTTTATCCTGCTTCGGTTAAACTAGTTAAGGTCTTTTGTCTGAAGCGGTGTTATCGGTTAAACTAGTTATGTACTTTTGTTGGAAGCTGGGTTGTTGGTTAAACTAGTTAACTTTTGTTGGAAGCGGTGTTATCGGTTAAACTAGTTAAGGACTTCTGTTGGAAGCGGTGTTATCGGTTAAACTAGTTAAGGACTTCTGTTGGAAGCTGTGTTATCATGGATGGTGTTAACATAGAACGTGAAAGACCGCAGTGGAGCCTGGCACCAGTTCGCTTTGAAACAATAAAATTTGCAAGGATGAGAAACCAATACAGGTGTACGAATATTCCCAGAATATCGTCCAAAGCAGCTTTTTACATAATGAAACAACCTGGCAACACAAACCTGCATCATGCATCAAATGAAATTGCAATCTGTTTGCTTGAGCGGCCCAATGCAGCCATTTTGGTAATGCCGTGTTTTTTGGGACCGGAATATCAGTTTGTCTGACTAATGTCAGACAGGGTCATCATTTGTAATGCTTTTGGTACATGCAAAATATTTCATAGTGCATTCAAGGTACATTTGGCCACACATTCCCTATAACCTTGGTTCAATTCTTGGTACAGTGCTCTAGCAGGCTGCCGCTTGTGTTTGGTGCATTGATATGCGGTTGATGGGGGATTTATCTTCTTGCTATATTGCTGTTCTGAATAGTTACAAGGACATTAATGTGTTGCTATATCATTGCTAGAGTGTTGTTGGTGTTTACTAGAACAATGATACACAGTTGCTAAGGTATCATAGGGCGGTCTGGATGGTTGCTAGGGTGTTGCTATATTGTTAATAGGGTGTTCTGGGTGATTGTTAGAGCAATTACATGTGATTGCTGGTGGTTTTATCATCTTGCTATATTGTTCTGAATGGTTACAAGGGCATTATTGTGTTGCTATATCATTGCTAGGGTGTTCTTGGTGGTTGCTAGAACAATGATATGCAGTTGCTAGGGTGTTAACGTGTTTCTGTATCATTGCTAGGGTGTTCTGTTATTGCTAGGGTGTTAATGTGTTGCAATATTATGGTTAGGGTGTTCTAGGGCTTGCTAGAGCAATTCTATTTGGGAAACTGGGCATATAAGGGCACTGATAAGCAGTTGCTAGAGTGTAAACATGTTTCTATGTTGTTAGGGTGTTCTGGGTGGTTGTTAGGGCACTGATATGCAGTTACTAGGGTGTAACGTGTTGCTATATTGCTTTTAGAGTGTTCTGAGTGGTTGCTAGGGCACTAATATGCAGTTGCTAGGGTGTAAACATGTTGCTGTGTTGTTAGGGTGTTCTCTGTAGTCGCTAGGGCACAGATATGCAGTTCATAGGGTGTATACATGTTGCTATATTGTTTTTAGGGTGTTCTGGGTGGTTCCTAGGGCATTGATATGTGGTTGATTGAGTGTAAATTTGTTGTTATATAATACCTAGGCTGTTCTGAGTGGTTGCTAGGTCACTGATACACAGTTGCTAGGGTCTAAACGTGTTGCTATGTTGATGTTAGGGTGTTCCGAGTGGTTGCTATGGCAGTTGATAGGGTGTAAATGTGTTGTAATATCATTGCCAAGGTATTCCGAGTGGTTGTTAGTGCATCACTATGTAATTGTTAGTGTGACTGTCATGACTTTTATCAAACAGGTTTCCCAAACAATCTCCATGGATAATTGTTCATGCAAACGGGAAGTCCTGAAGTTTGTGTCACTGACTCAATGAACCATTTCCAGGGTAAGCATCTTCCTGCAATTAAGAGCATGTATTCTCAGTAAGTATGCTTCCGTAAGGCACTTTATGGACTTATAACTCATTTTCTTTTCATAAGCATCAGCGTCGAGGGGTCTCGTATCTCTGCGCACACAGAGACTGTGATTACGGCTGTACGGCTCCCTCTCTGTAAGTCGACGTGAAGCTGACAAACGCTTGACTGTGACAAGAGAATCATTCCAGCGGGGAGTCAACTTAATCACACCAACTGAAGGATTCTGGGAATGTCGGGCTCTTGTAGCTCACAGACATTTTAATATCGATCCGTGCAATAGAATGTAATCCATCAGTTCTCTCATATTCATCTCTGGGGGATGCAAGGAATTAAATGCTGAAAGTATTTATCAGTTTTGGTGAAGATACAGCGAGGTGCTTTGGGACGCTCTCTACCACAGTCGATCAATAATTCCACAGAGGAGAGAAATACAGTGCGTGCGGCACTATAAAAGCTGTTTTCTTTTTAAGAGACGGTTTAAAACCTGAAGGACATGGAGCACTTCATGCTGCACCAAGATGAATCTAGGCTATCATAATAAAGACATTTATCTTTGCGCACAAAGGCTCCAAGCACCTCCTGAACTTCATCGTACTGCAGATTTTTGAATGTACAACTGAGAGACGCTGTGCTTGAATGAACTTAATTGGCTGGGCTTTGTATTAGTTTGACTAATTATCATTAACCAGGAAGTGCTGGAGTCGAAACGCTTTGCTGGATATTTACATGCTGTCTGGTAGCAGCAGTCCCAATAATCCATAAACCGAAATGATATATGACGTCAACAAGTGCACAATTTCTGGGCAATTAGTGGAAGAGCAACAGTAAACACTAAAATAATTACAACGATAGTCCATATTGAAACTGGAAGTATGAAGTGACTGGTTGACTCGTGGGTTTCCGATTTGCTGTTTCAGCAGCAAAAACAGCAGCAGGGCACATCCTCTATGTCAGCATATAATGCTGTATTCTTTTGGCAAGATACCTGTGACAACCTTTGAGGAGCTACTGGAAATAATACTCATAGTTTAATACTCATTCATATTAATTTATATTGATTTACACCGATCAAGCATAACATTATGACTATTCCTAATATTGTGTTGGTCCCTCTTTTGCTGACTCGTCGAGGCATGGACTCCACTAGACCCCTGAAGGTGTGCTGTGGTATCTGGCACCAAGATGTTAGCAGCAGATCATTTAAGTCTTGTAAATTGCGAGGTGGACATCCCACAAATGCTCGATTGGATTGAGATCTGGGGAATTCGGAGGCCAAGTAAACACCTCAGACTCGTTGTTGTGCTCCTCAAACCATTCTTGAACCATTTTTGTTTTGTGGCAGGAACATTATCCTGCTGGAAGAGCCACAGCCACCAGGGAATACCGTTTCCATGAAAGGGTGCACATGGTCTGCAACAACACTTAAGTAGGTGGTACGTGTCAAAATAACATCCACATGGATGGCAGGACCCAAGGTTTCCCAGCAGAACATTGCCCAAAGCATCACACTGCCTCCGCCGGCTTGCATTCTTCCCATAGTGCATCCTGGTGCCATGTGTTCCCCAGGGAAGCCACGCACACGCACCCGCACCCGGCCATCCACGTGATGTAAAAGAAAATGTGATTCATCAGACCAGGCCACCTTCTTCCATTGCTCCGTGGTTCAGTTCTGATGCTCACGTTCCACTGTTGGTGCTTTCAGCGGTGGACAGGGGTCAGCATGGGCACCCTGACTGGTCAGCGGCTATGCCGCCCCGTACACAACAAACTGAGATGCTCTGTGTATTCTGACACCTTTCTATCAGAACCAGCATTAACTTCTTGAGCAGTTTGAGCTCCAGTAGCTCGTCTGTTTGATCGGACCACACGGGCCAGCCGCTCCCCCCACGTGCATCAATGAGCCTTGGCCGCCCATGACCCTGTGGCCGGTTCACCACTGTTCCTTCCTTGGAGCACTTTTGATAGATCCTGACCACTGCAGACCGGGAACACCCCACAAGAGCTGCAGTTTTGGAGATGCTCTGACCCAGTCGTCTAGCCGTCACAATTTGGCCCTTGTCAAAATCGTTCAAATCCTTACTCTTGCCCATTTTTCCAGCTTCTAACACATCAACTTTGAATACAAAATGTTCACTTGCTGCCTAATATATCCCATCCACTAACAGGAGCCGTGAGGAAGAGATCATCAGTGTTATTCACTTCACCTGTCAGTGCTCATAATGTTTTGCCTGATCAGTGTATATTTGATTGACAGCCTGAATTTAGAGTTTATAGAGACATCATCATGGTCTGTTTCTCATGGAGTTTATGAGGATAGTGTGATTAAATGTTTCTGGGATCCTCAAGTGTTTAATCAGCCACTGTATCAAAGGTGAATTTGATGACATTGATGATGAACATGTGAAGGCGAGTGAGTCTGTGCTGATTGATTGTTTCTCACCTGTACAGGAGTAATCATCAATACGGATGAATCCGGTGTGGCAGATGCACATGAAGGAGCCGGCGGTGTTCACACACTGCGTGTTCTCGCGGCAGTAGTGCCTCCCCTCCGCACACTCGTCGATATCTGCACAAACACAGCAGATCAGCAGAGCCTCAGACAGAGTGAAGCTCAGGGGCTGCTGATCAAAACACTGCTCGCTTCAAGCCGCCAGTCAAAGACTTTTACCATGATGGGGCAAAGATATATTCAATATTTGTCAAGGCAAGTTTATTTATATAGCACATTTCATGCGCAATGGTAATTCAAAGTATTTACATAAAAGGGATAAAAAAAAATTTAAAAATAAAAATAAAAGATGCATAAGAAATATAAACAATAATAAGTAAGGATTAAAAATGTATTAAATTAATATACATTTTATTAAAAACTAAAAAGAAATTCAAAGTGCTTTATATAAAAAGTATTTTAAAAATAATCATAAAATAGGCATAAAATAGATTCAAAATTAACAAAATTTATTTAATAACAAATAAAAATAAATGATAATTCAAAGAGTTTTGTATAAAAAGTATTTAAAAATAATCATAAAAGATGCATAAGAAATAAAAATAACAATGAAAAGAATGAAATGAAAATGGAATAAAAATAAAATTTGTCTAGAATAAACAAAATAAATTGTAATTCAAAGTGCTTTACATAAAAAGTATTTTATTTTTAATAATCATAAAATGTCCATAAGAAATAAAATGTATGAGGAAAAAATTATTAAAAATTAAAATAAAATGTATTAAAAACAAAATAATAGAAAATAATACTCTGAAAAATTTTGTTTTACTCAGA
Organism: Paracanthobrama guichenoti; assembly: GCA_018749465.1. Taxonomy (NCBI): domain Eukaryota; kingdom Metazoa; phylum Chordata; class Actinopteri; order Cypriniformes; family Gobionidae; genus Paracanthobrama; species Paracanthobrama guichenoti. The sequence goes on from CM031967.1 coordinate 728,783, forward strand.
AGTTGCTAGTAAGTTTCACAAATAATTTTAGTAAAATAATTGCAAGTAACATTTAATTAAATGTGACATTTTTCATTAAAATGTTATGTAAAACGTACTCAATAATCTTTATTTTATATCACTTTTATAGTGTACATAAATAAAAACGATACAGTGAAGAAGCAAAGATTTTAATACCACTTTACGCACATGTGACTTGTGAGTATAAACATATATATATATATATGGTTTCTGAATTTAAAGTGCTAAAATATTTGGAATGTTTGAATCATTTCCATGATTCAGATGTTTTGATTCAATCAATTGTTCATTTCAATGAAACAGTTTGTGTCTGCATTATTATTATGAAGCAATGTGTGCAACATGCTGGCTAGTTTTAAATATATTTTTAATGTTTAACTCTTTGCATTAAACACCTTGAATCTGTTTGTCAACATTGGCTGTCTAGTTGAAATTATTTATTGTTCCTGGAAAATCTGCTCTTATTTATTCATCAAGTATACAAAGCGTAGTTCTTTAAATTAAAATGACTGTACAATGTGCAAAAATCAAAGACTTTTGTACTGGATTCAAGTGTCCTTATTATGAATTCTGTGACTTTTTAAAAGGCATTATACGCCGCTAGGGGAAGATGAAATCCGTGACATTTGCGGGAAAAAGTTTGGAGGAAACAGAGGGCAGAGTGATCGCCCTGCTCATGTGTCATGACTCCTTGAATTTATCGCAGCCAGATCAAATAAAAGGTATTAAATCAAATCTCATAGACTTACAGATCTAATAAAAAGCCTTATGAATTTTCACCAGTGCCGAACTGCTGCATTTGTGATGAATTCAGAGTGGCTTTATGGCTCAGGACTTCAAATGAAACTTTAACCCGATTTACTTCGAACTCGCGTCCTTCAGCATAACCTCAGAGGCTTCTCTTCTGTAACTCGCTTAGTTAAAAAACCTCCTCTGTTATTTAAAGTAATAACCAGGAATTATCGTCCCACAGTAACAAAAGAACTACAAGCTAAAAACTGATGTCAGTTAGTTCAGTTATAGACTAGTTAGACTAGTTTTCTCTAGTTTTTACCGAGCTTGACACTGGTACCTGCATGCCAGGGTTATTATGTTTCACTAAAACCATAAAAAATGTTTTGTTGCTTTAAATAAAATAAACATTAACTGAAATCCATTTTTTATAACTTTTTTATTTCAGCTAGTTGCCAAACAGTGTTATTATAGTTTTATTATATTTTTATTATATTTTTATTAACATTTTCAATTATCTTTTAGATTATACTTGTTTATATATATATATATAATTTTTATTTCTGTTTTAGCTTTCATTTTTATTTATTTCCAGTTAATAATTTTAGTGCTTCAACTTAAATTAAGTTGATTAAGATTTCTCATTTTTGTTTAAGTTTTTCAACTAATATTTATATTTTATTTGATTTCAGCTTAATTTCTATTAACAAATGATTTTTTTAAAGTTATGTTATGAAGTTTAAATTTGGACTTATGTTTTAAAGTGACTGTTTTTTTCTCACAACTTTCTGAACTCATAATTATGACATACTGTAAGTCAGAATAATTATTTAGTATGTCATAATTGCCAATGCAACATTTATCATTTTCGTTTAAATGCTTCAACTAATATATATTTTGTTATTTCAGCTTTATTTAATTTAACACAATTAATAGTTTTAGTTGTTTTAGTTTTACTTGACATAATAACCTAATAATTTTCTAATTTTCATTTACTTTAACTCGATGCACTAAAATAACTAAAGCTGAAATATATGGTATATGAAAACTATACCTATATGTGACCCATCCTGGTAAAATGAGTCACTATGAGCGATGAGTTATTGTTATTTTCACATTCTATCTAATTTCACATCTAATTACTGAGTTTTATCATAAACAGTAGTCAAATATTGAAGCTGGTGTCTTAAATCTTTCTAATGATACTCAGTTTGTCTAGATCAAGTAAGAGTGTGATGGTGATGTGTAACTAAAATTAAAATGAAAACATAAAAATATAAAAAATATAGAAAAATAAAAAATATAGAAAATATAAATATAAAACCTAATTCAAAATATTTATAAAATTATTATAATATCTAAATGATTCTACAATAGCACTGCTGCATGCATCCTCAGCAAAACCATGTTTTCTTGAAGTGGCCAAAATATGTTTGAGAATTGGAGCAAAAGCTTTTGTTTGTCTGATTGCTGTGGCCTATAGAGTCTTCACTCCGGTTTTCCTTTTGTTCGTCACCGATTGCTGCGGCCTATAGAGCGACTTCACTCCGGTTTTCCTTTTGTTTGTCACTGATTGCTGCGGCCTATAGAGCGTCTTCACTCCGGTTTTCCTTTTGTTCGTCACCGATTGCTGCGGCCTATAGAGCGTCTTCACTCCGGTTTTCCTTTTGTTCGTCACCGATTGCTGCGGCCTATAGAGCGTCTTCACTCCGGTTTTCCTTTTGTTCGTCACCGATTGCTGTGGCCTATAGAGCGTCTTCACTCCGGTTTTCCTTTTGTTCGTCACCGATTGCTGCGGCCTATAGAGCGTCTTCACTCCGGTTTTCCTTTTGTTCGTCACTGATTGCTGCGGTCTATAGAGCGTCTTCACTCCGGTTTTCCTTTTGTTCGTCACTGATTGCTGCGGCCTATAGAGCGTCTTCACTCCGGTTTTCCTTTTGTTCGTCACCGATTGCTGCGGCCTATAGAGCGTCTTCACTCCGGTTTTCCTTTTGTTCGTCACCGAATTGCTGCGGCATATAGAGCGTCTTCACTCCGGTTTTCCTTTTGTTCATCCGATTGCTGCAACCTATGGAGCATCTTCACTCCGGTTTTCCTTTTTTTCATGTTTGTCCAGTGTTTGTGTGTGAGATAACGAAATAGAAGGAAATCCATCTTTTTGGAGTTTTTGTCCTGTGTTCTCCACAGCGAAGGGAAATCAATCACAGCTAAGTGCACATGAATCAGGGCTGACAGAGACACACGGTCTGCTTCAGAGTAAATGTGGACGAGGATCTTGACAGGAGTAAACAAGTCAGGTATAGAATAAACAGCCAAGATAAACGATCTGAACCACGGTATTACAAGCGATTAAACCAGAGCGTACGAACAGTGCATTGCGGTTATTTGATGATAATATCAGTAACCTAACAGTTCAAATATAGCATGGGCGATGTCAATACAATTACTAGAGTGTGTGTATGTGTGTGTGTGTGTCTGAGTGAGTGTGTGTGCGTGTCTGAATGTGTGTCTGTGTGTGTGTGTGTGTGTGTGTGTGTGTGTGTGTGTGTGTGTGTGTGTGTGAGCGTGTGTGCAAGAGTATTTTGGTGTGTGTGTGCGTGCATGCGTGAGTGAGTGAGTGATTGAGAGAGTGTGTTAGTGTGTGTGCAAGTGTGAGTGCAGTACTGTGCAAGTCTTAGGCACGTTGGTATTTATATCTTTTACTGTAATGTGTCAGTAGGAAATATCAGTTTACATTTCCAAACATTCATTTTGCAATTAATTGTAATAATCCAGTGAGATTTTTTTTTTTTTAATGCACAAGAAGTCTGCCAGCAGCCAGTATCATCTGATCTCACCATCATCGAGTCTGTCTGTGATTACATGAAGAAACTGAGACAGACTAAATCCAGAAAAACTGAGGCAACGTCTCCCACACTTGAAGAAACCTTCCTGCAAAACTACAGGACTATGAAAACTTTAGGCACTTGTCAGAATGCGTTAAAGTGAGAATTCTGTCAAAAATAATAACATAAATAGCTTTTATTTATGAATGAACTTCTATGAACTAAATCAAATCGATATTTGGGGTGAGCAACCTTTGTGTTTAAAATGGCTCTTGTCACCTGCATCTATTCCTACACCTGTTCATGTAGTTTTGCTGGAAGGTTCCTCAAGTGTCTGCGAGACGTTGCCGCAGTTCTTCTGGATTTAGTCCATCTCAGTTTTTTCTGTTTCTTCATGTAATCACAGACAGACTCGATGAAGATGAGATCAGATCTCCATGTGGAGCACAGAGACTACTGTCAGACTCTTTATGCATACAAAAATCCCACTGGATTATTCATATTAATGGCAATTCATTTATAAATGTAAACTGATATTTCCTACTGACACACTACAGCAAAAGATATAAATAACTGGCTTAAACCCACTTTTTGTGTGTAAAAATACTAGCGAGGCTAAGACTTTTGCACAGTACTGTATATGTTAGTGTGTGTGTTTGAAGCTGCTTTGAAACAATTGGACTTGTAAAAAGCGCTATATAAATAAAGGTGATTTGATTTGTGTTTGTGTGTGTGCGTGTGTGCGTGAGTGAGTGAGTGAGTGAGTGTGTGTGTGTGTGTGTGTGTGTGTGTGTGTGTGTGTGTGTGTGTGTGTGTGAGAGTGTGTGTGTTAGTGTGTGAAAGTGAGTGTGTGTGCGTCCTGGTAAACCCTACATTATGGGGACAAAAAAGTGTGAATGGGTGTATGGGTGCAAGATTGTGAGATTTGAGCTGATAAATAATTTTTTAATAGTTGATAAGCTGTGTATTTATTGTGCTCCTCGAACTCTTAACCTCCAGATTATACGGGTAGTTGCATTTTATTATTTGCGTTTAGCACTCTTTTTCTGCATTAACCATGACCCATCAGAACAGATCTGCCATTTCGGGTCGTGGCCCACCAAAGAAGCGGCGGCTTGTGTGTCATTTGGGCCAAGACGCCTTCATGCTGTGGGTGGCATTATGTGTTTTCTATCTGCCTTATTTTCCTCCTGCTGTCTCGCTCTATCTCTCAGCTCCAGTGCTGTCTGTCTGCCGGTGGGAAGATAACACACGGTGTGTTTGCCTGACAGACCCAGTGCTAAAATAAACCATTCACCTCCCACAGATCTGTGGCTGCCGTCCCAAACACAGGTGCGGTGCACTGAAACACACACACACACACACACACACACACACACACACACACACACACACACACACACACACACACACACACACACACACACACACACACACACACACTCAAGACATCAAAATTCACCAACTGCTGGAGTCTCAAACACCTGCAAACACTAGAGATCAGCAAAACTATAGAATGAGTCGTCCAGTTGGGCTTTAGAAACATGACACATACTAAATTCAACTTCTATTTAAATTCTACTTAAAAAGCCATAATTATGATATAAATCGACCAAATTAGACAAGGTTTCTTTCATATGTCTTTGGAGTCTAAAAGGATTCCTGTGGAAGCCCATTTCTGCCACATAAGAAATTATGACATAGGCTACTAAGTCAATTATGTAATGAAAAATCGAAATTGACAAATCAAAACTAAGTTTAATTTTTACTTAAAAAGTCATAATTATGACATACTAAGTTCAAATTATGACAAATTATGATGAGTCGAAATTGATTTAAAATGTCATATTTATGACAGTCGAAATAAAATTCATAATTATGACGTTAAATTAAGACACAAAAAGTCGAAATAGACAAGCTAAATTTAAATTCAAACTTAAAAAGCTGTAACTGATGACATAAATAGTCAAAATTCTGACTTTAAAAAGTTGAAATTATGACTAAAATGAATAATGACAAAACTGAGTTGAAAGTGACAAAAAGGTGAAATTATGACACATTAACTTCAACTTTTAAAAGTGAGAATTTTAACGTTTTAACTGAAATTTGAAATAAATAACAGTTGAAATTCTGACTTTAAAATTCATAATTATGACAAGTCAAAATAATGATTTAGTATGTCATAATTTTACCATGTTGACTTTTCATGACATAATTATAACTTTCTACTTTATAAATTTCTATCTCAGAATTTTTCTTCTCATAATTATGATTTACCAAAGCATTATTTTTGTCTTGTGTGGCAGAAATGAGCTTCCATAGATGTAAGTGTCCAGACAGTGCAGTAGTTACTGCTGGCACTCATGGGAATGACTACACACTCCTTCATCTCTTTCTCCATTGATGGCCATTCAGAACCAGTGTTATTTATTTATCTTTTCATTCACTAAATACCCCGAGCCTCATCTGAAAGCTCAGTGTCCAGTGCTCAACAACTAACCTGTGGTGCTTCTGCTAATGATGCATTTAACGGACCTCAGTCATTAAGACCCACTCAAGCACACACAGCAGATCTAATGTTCTTCCTGGCCAACAGAAGAAACCTTGAAAGTGCCTTAAATCATTAATGAGGTTTGGTGCGATGACAAACACATGAGAAGGTGGCGTTGACGACTAGTCCTCTGAAAGCATGACTATAGTCTCATTAACTCGCTCTCAAGGCCAATAAATCACCGCACTATCTGAAGAGCTTCTCTGGCATTCGGAGGCAGGAGCAATAAAGTGAATAAACTTCCCAGAGCCGCAGCCAGAGTGAATGGACTCTGGCAGGCCGTATTAATCCTAATGAATTGTTTTGCCTCGTATAAAGCGCTCTTTTAACGGAAAACGAAGCTGTGCGTGCCGTCCCACGAGAGCCGAGGAGAATAGACGGACAACAGCCTCTCGTTTGTCATCAAACCGCAGCCCTCCAACAATCCCACATGGTGATCAATTCACATTTACTGAAGTCCAGGGAGGAAAAGGGACCACGGTAGCTGGTTTTCAGCTGGTCTAAGATGGTTGAGCTGCAAATACCAGATCAGACCTGCTCCTTGAGCAACCGGTTTAAGACGCATTAGACTATGACTGTGAAAGAAATCAGAAATGAGTTCAGGAATCATAATTCAGAGTCATGGAAACTGTGATTATGTTTGATTGTTGAATGTATTTAAATCGTCATCAATAAAAGTGAAATAGTCTTGGTTTAAATCCATCGTACAGAATTAAACGATTTCCCCTAAACTAAAGCCACAGATTCAGATCTATAACGGTAGAAGTAATAAAGTAAACAGACAACTGTCAGAATAGACAATATTTATTTATTTATTCCCTTATTCATACCCTCATTCATTGTTATTTGTTTGTTTGTATTTTTCCATTTGTTCCTCGGCATGAATAAAGCTGTGGTAGCTTATGCATTTTAACTTTTTATTTATTTACTTGTTCATTTACTTATTCATATATTGTTCTTATAGTGTTGATTTTAACAGGGACAGTATGAAAAGAAAAGCGTTATTTATTTATTTATTTATTTTTATTTATTTATTCACTTCATTTATTTTTAATTCATTTTCCATTTGTGCCATTTTTATTGATTTATTTTATTCAAGCATTTTTATTCATTAATTTTTCATTTCTAACAAACATTAAGCAGCGAGAGACGCATTCAATCCGTCCAATGGGCCTCATTCATGTATTAATTTGATTATGTAAATAGTTGCAGAATGTGAATTATGAGTTTATGTGACAAACTGTGACATTTACACAGAAATTAATTCTTCTAGTGCTTCATCAGTGAGGCCTATAGCATTATTTCATCTGATCTAAGTTTTTTCCACTGGAAATCTCGACACCAGTACAACCAACTGAGAGAACTCACTTCATTAAAGAGGCCATGTTACGCCCTTACAGAGGCTTAACCTACTAGAGCAGGTTTTCCTGCTTAACTGTTGATTATTTCCTCATATTCTCCAGTTGCGGCTCCTCTCTTCCCAGTCTGTCAGTAACGCTCTGTTTAGTTCCTGTCTCTATGAAGCCCCTCCTCCTGAAAAGCACACTGTGCTCTGATTGGTCGGCTGGAGCAGTGTGTTGTGATTGGTGTTTGGGAAATGCCCCGCCCCTTACCATATCCGCCAGTTTCACACACTACTAACTAACTCAACCAGGCCCCGCCCCTTTATTCTGCATATGAATTATTTAAATTAGGTATATTGCGATGGAAGAAAACTCAAGACTACAATGGAGGCGTTTCAGGGAGTTCAGAAACACTGACACTGATCTAGAGAAGAACAGCAACATTTACACACTAAAGAAAGATGAACATGGAGAAAACACTTAAAATATTCCGGATGTTCAGCCCTAAACCAGCGTCAGGTTCAGCCGTCACTCTCATCTCATCTAATTACATTCGGGATTCAACTGCACTTTTACAGTCAGTGCCAATTACCCCCGATCACCTACAGACATTTCCTGCTCAGACCTGCAGGAAATGACATTATGCGCCGGGTTCATGCCGCAATCAGCCTGTCAGTTAATGTACACGCTGCTTTTGATACATCTCATTTAAATGGCTTGAATAACTCCAAATTAACAAGGTGAACTCAAGCCTCCACAGCGTCAAGGACAGCCAGCTATTCTCCAGGTTTAAAGAGAGCTGAATGGATTCATCGTGTGGAAAATACTGCAGATCTACTACAGCTTAAGAGCAGGAAATTGATTTCAATCACTGCCGATTTCTGAAGGATCATGTGACACTGAAGACTGGAGTAACAATGCTGAAAATTCAGCTTTGCATCACAGGAATAAATTACATTTTACTATATATTTGCATAGAAAATGGCATCTTAAATTGCAATTATATATATAAAAATTTCAATCAAATAAATGCAGCCTTGGTGAGCAGTGAGCAGGAGAGGCTTCTGATCTACTGTAACTCCCAGTGAGAAGCATCAAATGGCTCGGTCTCGGTCTGGAATAATCAGGACACTCTTTGCCCTTCAGTCCATCTCTCTCTCTCTCTCTCTCTCTCTCTCTCTCTCTCTCTCTCTCTCTCTCTCTCTCTGTCTCTGTCTCTCTCTCTCTCTCTCTCTCTCTCTCTCTCTCTCTCTCTGTCTCTCTCTCTGTCTCTCGCTGTCTCTCTCTCTCTCTCTCTCTCTCTCTCTCTCTCTCTCTCTCTCTCTCTCTGTCTCTGTCTCTGTCTCTCTCTCTCTCTGTCTCTCTCTGTCTCTCTCTCTCTCTCTCTCTCTCTCTCTCTGTCTCTGTCTCTCTCGCTGTCTCTCTCTCTCTCTCTCTCTCTCTCTCTCTCTCTCTGTCTCTCTGTCTCTCTCTCTCTCTCTCTCTCTCTCTCTCTCTCTCTCTCTCTCTCTCTCTCTCTCTCTCTCTCTCTCTCTCCAGCGGCCTTTATTATGCACCACGGCAGTGTGAATCTACTGGAGCTGGGCGTGTGTGAAAGAGAAGCTGAAGGAGGGAGTGCCATATTCCCTCGAGCTCACGCCCTACAACATCACGCATGAAATATTGAAACGGGACTGATCTCATCAGCACAGACACGTGCTATTTTTATCTTGCCAATGCTCATGATGCCTTTAAAGAAGTACGTAGTGCTTCTTGAGAGAGCCTCCACGCTGCTCCGGCTGCATAATGAAAGAAGGAAACGTGTTTGTGAATCTCCTGGTGCTGGAGGCAATGTTTCGGCTCTGTCGGAGGTGTTTGGGGATTTTCAGTAACAGCTGATGAAACTCCACAACAACATCATGGGTTTGAGCCCGAGGTTCCCTAATTATCTGCTGACTCTTAATATCAGGTGAAACGAGCCGTTTGATGGTCAGCCTGTGTAATATGATGATATTACACACGTTCATACATTATTGTGTTCATACAACAAACTATTGTTCTAGTACAGTAACTTCAAACGACCAATTTTAAATCAGTGTGAATAAATACCAAAAAAAGTATATTATAATTAAAATATTGACATTATATTAATGCATGTGTGTGTGTGTGTGTGTATATATATATATATATATATATATATATATATATATATATATATATATATATATATATATGAATATAATGTAAATATTATAAAATCTAAAATAAAATCTAAAATAAATATTAATATTAAATATATATTTAATATTACTTTTGTTTTACTGTTATAATTATCTAAATCTCATGCCAAATTATAGTTTATATATATATATATAGTTATTTGTTTGTTTATTTATATTATATTAATATTATGTATTTAATATTACTTTTGTTTAAACTGTTATAAAGTGAATTTAAATTAATTAATTATATACAGTTTAAAACAATATTAAAGTATTTTATACATATTCAAATTCATTTACCATTTATGTATAAATACTTTTAAATAAATTAAAAGACCTCAATAAATATACATTTATTAATATGAATTAATGTGAATATATATATGTATTTAATATCACTTTTGTTTAAACTGTTATAATGTGAATTTGAATAAATACATTTACATAAAATGTATTTATATATATTTTATGTTAAATGTTAATATATATATATACTTAATATATATACTTAAATATTTATTTAAATTCATATTTATGTATTTATATATTGTATACAAAAATATGCATCAACATTGTTCATTTATAATTAAATTTCTAGCAAAAACCGAGATTGTTACATGTACAGCCACCGTGAGATATGATTTTGGTCGTATGAAAATGATGTTTATTGTATTAAACGACCAGAATGCTTTGGATGTA
>CM031967.1:746654-759154 GCA_018749465.1 Paracanthobrama guichenoti
GTTAATGCTGGTTCTGATAGAAAGGTGTCAGAATACACAGAGCATCTCAGTTTGTCGCGTATGGGGCGGCATAGCCGCTGACCAGTCAGGGTGCCCATGCTGACCCCTGTCCACCGCCGAAAGCACCAACAGTGGCACGTGAGCATCAGAACTGGACCACGGAGCAATGGAAGAAGGTGGCCTGGTCTGATGAATCACGTGTTCTTTTACATCACGTGGATGGCCGGGTGCGGGTGCGTGTGCGTGGCTTCCCTGGGGAACACATGGCACCAGGATGCACTATGGGAAGAAGGCGAGCCGGCGGAGGCAGTGTGATGCTTTGGGCAATGTTCTGCTGGGAAACCTTGGGTCCTGCCATCCATGTGGATGTTCCTTTGACACGTACCACCTACCTAAGCATTGTTGCAGACCATGTACAGCCTTTCATGGAAACGGTATTCCCTGGTGGCTGTGGCTCTTCCAGCAGGATAATGCTCCTGACACAAAGCACAAATGCTTCAGGAATGGTTTGAGGAGCACAACAACGAGTTTGAGGTGTTGACTTGGCCTCCAAATTCCCAGATCTCAATCCAATCGAGCATCTGTGGGATGTGCTGAACAAACAAGTCCGATCCATGGAGGCCCCACCTCGCAACTTACAGGACTTAAAGGATCTGCTGCTAACATCTTGGTGCCAGATACCACAGCACACCTTCAGGGGTCTAGTCTAGTCTAAAACATAAAATGTTTTATTATATATATATAACTTAACATTAACATATATTTTTTATATAAGATATTTTATTTAGTATTTATATAAAATATAATGTATATTTATATAATATATAAATGATGTCATTTCAGTTCATACATAACAATGGGAAATATATCATGATGAAATATAATAAATTGTATATTTAGTCATCCGGATATGATTAGTATATATTTTAACGTTAATGTAAATGTATGCAAATTAATTTATGTAAATAATAAATATTGATTAACGATATATAAAATTAATCAGGTGCAACAAGCTGAAATTTTTTTGAAATATTTTTTATGTTGAAACCAGGCATACTTGATTATATTTTTTAATGTCATATTTAATTTAATAATGGTGTTATGTTTTATTTTTTGAATTTTTACAGTATTCCTCATGCACAGTTAAAACAAAGGGGTTTTTGATGTAGAAATCAGCACTAACTCCGAAATTAGCATGGATATTAACTATGACTAATAATACAGCAGGGTCATCTTCACTTCTTAATTATAACTGAATAAATGAGCTGTGACGATAATGACCCGTATCAAACACTGGCAGCTCTGAACGGGTTTATTCCTCAGTATTGAGGACAGAATAACAGACTCTAAGGCTGTGTTTCCACTTCTTATAGCTCGTATAGAAACGCTTTTTGTCTATAAAGTGGCTCAAAATGTTTAAAATCAAATACGCATTTGCATAACCCTTGCAGGGCTGCGTGTTTATTGGCTTGTGATAAATAATTGATTTGAATATGTAAATGTGCAGCTTGACACCTCTGGAGACGGAGTGTGTGTGTAGCTTAGCAACACGTGTGTGGTCAGTTGTTAGGCAGCCCTGTGGAGGTGGTTGTAAGGAGTCTGTGTGAGTGTGTGAGTGAGTGAGTGAGTGAGTGAGTGTGTGTGAGTGTGTGTGAGTGAGTGTGTGAGGGAGTGAGTGAGTGAGTGAGTGAGTGTGAGTGAATGTGTGAGTGTGAGTGAGTGAGTGTGTATGAATGAGTGTGAGTGAGTGAATGAGTGAGTGAGTGTGAGTGAGTGAATGTGTGAGTGTGAGTGAGTGAGTGTGTGAGTGAGTGTGAGTGAGTGTGTGAGTGAGTGTGAGTGAGTGAGTGTGTATGAGTGAGTGTGTGTGTGAGTGAGTATGTGAGTGAGTGTGAGTGTGTGTGAGTATGTGAGTGAGTGTGAGTGAATGTGTGAGTGTGTGTGTGTGTGAGTGAGTGTGAGTGAGTGTGAGTGTGTGTGAGTGAGTGAGTGAGTGAGTGAGTGAGTAGGAGTGAGTGAGTGAGTGGAGAGTGAGTGAGTGAATAGTGAGTGAGTAGTAGGAGTGAGTAGTAGTGTGTGTGTGTGTGAGTGAGTGAGTGTGTGTGTGTGTGTAATGTGTGAGTGAGTGTGTGTGTAGTGAGGAGGAGTGTGAGTGTGAGTGTGTGTGAGTGAGTGAGTGAGTGAGTGAGTAGTGAGGAGTGAGGAGTGAGTGAGTGTGTGAGTGAGTGAGTGAGTGAGTGAGTGAGTGTGTGTGTGTGTGTGAGTGTGTGAGTGAGTGTGTATGTGAGTAAATGTAAGTGTGAGTGTGAGTGTGTGTGTGTGTGTGAGTGTGTGTGTGTGTGTGTGTGTGTGTGTGTGTGTGTGTGAGGAGTGTGGAGTGTGTGTAGTGAGTGAGGAGAGTGAGTGAGTGAGTGAGTGAGTGAGTGAGTGAGTGAGTGAGTGTGTGAGTGAGTGAGTGAGTGAGTGAGTGAGTGAGTGTGTGAGTGAATGTGTGAGTGTGAGTGAGTGTGTGTGTGAGTGAGTGAGTGAGTGAGTGAGTGAGTGTGTGTGAGTGAGAGAGTGAGTGAGTGTGTATGAGTGAGTGTGTGAGTGAGTGTGTATGAGTGAGTGAGTGAGTGAGTGAGTGAGTGTGTGTGTGTGTGTGTGTGTGTGTGTGTGTGTGTGTGTGTGTGTGAGTGTGTGTGAGTGAGTGAGTGAGTGTGTGTGAGTGAGTGAGTGTGTGTGAGTGTGTGTGAGTGTGTGTGAGTGTGTGTGAGTGAGTGAGTGTGTGTGTGTGTGTGTGTGTGTGTGTGTGTGTGTGTGTGTGTGTGTGTGTGTGTGTGTGTGTGTGTGTGTACTCACACTGGCACTCTTTGCAGCAGGATCCTGACATATACGCCGGGGCCGTACCATCAGGACACTCGAGCGGGGGGCACAAAATCTTCTCACATCGGACGGTCCCATTCTACAGAAGGTCAAGCGTTCAGTCAGTGCTGGAGATCTACTGGTGAGTAGCTTGTAGTAATTTTAGTAATGCTAAAGGTTCAAAGTTGTTAAACTACAGTCAAGATGTAATTTTGTAGTTTGCTTCAGTACAAGTAAAAATGCAACACAGTGATTTCTGCAAGGAACCATTCATAAGAATGACCATGATTTGCTAAATGATTCACAAAATGTTTTGCTACATGATTCGCTAAACTATTTGCAAAATGATGCACAGAATGAGTCACTAAATGATTTACTAAATAATTAATTTAAGGATTCTCTAAAATTATTCACAAAATAATTCGCTAAATGATTCAAACTATGAATGATTCATTAAATAATTGCTGAAAGATTCTCCAAATGATTCACATAATGATTCACTAAACGTAAAGCTATAGCTATAACGATAACTAAAACTATTATGGTAACTATAATATAATATATTAATTAAGATTCACTAAATTAATAACTAAATAAGTCAGACTTCTGAATCAGACAAATTAAATTAAATTAATTAATTAATTTAAATTTTTAATAAGTCAACTATTTGCCAATGGCTTTTAAAAATAACATTTAATTCGAGATATATTCCTTGAAAACGTGTCATATCTTTCACAATTTTGCTTCTCAAGTAAACTGACGTTGTTTTAATGTTGTTTCAATATGTAATTATAATTTACTGGAAGATGAGACAATTTTATTTTAGTAACTACGTGACATGGCATTCAGTAAATACTGTATGTATATCCATTTTTCATCCCAAACATGAATTTCCAATCCTCCCAGAGTCTGAAAGAACTTGCGTCTCCCTAAAGCATGACATCCGTCATTTTAAGCCAAATTAAGATAATGTTCCTTTCACAAACTAACTTCCTGCTGGTAGTTTCATTGGGACGCCTGTCTCATCCGGACCGGTCTGTTTGGACACTCGGAGCGCATTAGAGAGCGGCTAGCGCCTGTCAGAGGAGCACAGGGACTTCTAAAGATAGGACAGAATCCCTCCGTCTGTCACTTTGCATTCGGCACAATATTCGTCTTACTCACGGATAATAAATGTGTAATGAGTGAGACAGAAAGACGAGAGAGAAACCTTTCAGTGTGTTCCCTGTGAAACGATACACTGATCCCGACTTCACATCTGTGTTTACATTAGGTCTGCTACACGCTGAGGATGAGTGTAAGTGGAACGTTCTGTTGCGTCTGACCTTTGAGACGCATGCAAATCTCGCTGCCATTTCGGTGTTTACAGAACAAGCTCACTGCTAATTAGCTAATTGCAGACTGCCTGATTGGCTGTGCAGTGCTTGATTAAACGGCATTCAACTAGCAACGCTCGGTTTGTAGACGGCATGAAAATTTCCATGGGATTTTACATGTTTTTGGTCATGAATATATGAAGCATTTTCAAGCACAAGATGGTGTTACTTAGCACACTAGCTAATTATCATGCCGTTTAATGACACCACTGACCAATCACATGTTGAGATGAGTGACAGATGAGTGATGAAACTCTTTCATTTCAGCTGTGCAAATGATAACAATAACTATAATGATAAATATAGCATTAACTATACTGATAACTATACCTATAACAATAACTATAATAATATCAATAATGATAGCTATAACTATAATAACCATAACCATAACAATAACTATAACGATTACTATAATGATAACTAAAGAAATAACCATAACCATAACTATAACCATAACCATAACTATAATGATAGCTATAGCTATAACTATAACTATAACGATAACTATAACGATAACTATAATAACTTTAACTATAATGTTAACTATAAATATAATGGTAACTTTAACAATAACTGCAACAGTAACTAAAACGATAACTATTACAATAACTGTAATGGCAATTATAGCATTAACAATAACTATAATGGTAACTATAATAGCAATAACTATAATGATAACTATAACGATAACTTTAACAATAACTGTAATGGTAACTATAGCAATAACTATAACGATAACAATAATGAAAACTATAATGATAACTATATTAGCGTAAACACCAGCGGACAATATCGTTCTGTTTTTTATAACCGCGCTGCAGTTTTGTCGTCTACCGCTTTAAATGCTCAAGCTCTTTTTGGCTGTTTTTATCATTCATCAGCTGGAAAAAAATCCTCCTGAAAGTGATTCCAGCTGTATAGTTCCTCTGTGTCGTTATCGTTATATTTGGGTTGTGAACTTTGCTATTCTCTTATTGTTTAAAACTATAAGGTTAATATAGTTGTCATTATAGATATCATCCTTGGTGTGAACGGTCCTTTACTCCATATTTCTCATGTGCAGTCTTTGCAGTTGTATCTACCATAGTATAAACGTTCTCCAGCACTGACACATATACCTGTGTTGGTGCTAAGAGACTCACCGAGCACGTGCAGTTCTTGCACCCATCTGTCCACGTCTGCTCCTCTCTGTAGGTCACTCCCTTCACGTGACACGTTCTCTCGCAGTAACACGAGTCCAGACCTTTCATCTTCTCCTCGGCCAGAGACAGCTGAGAAGAGAAGCACAGAGGGATGAGGACGCGGAGAGCAAATCCCCACCCCACCCCAATTAAACTCCATTTCTGACAGAAAACAGATGAGGAAACGGCTGTAGTTGATTGATTATTTGCGATGGGACGTTTGCATTTTTCATTAAGCCGGTGTGATTTCGACACGCTCGATCAGAGGAGTTTTTCCTCATCAGCGCCAGAGTTTTGTGCAGTTGGCAGCTGTGAGTTATTACAACAGCATAAACAAGCCTTTAAATTCATAGCACAGACGCAACCCAGATGTTCCTAAAACTGGGCTCGGATTCATCTGTCAAACAAAAACAGGAGAAATGTGCTGCGTTTACTGCCAGATCAGAACTGAGACGTTCAGTCGAAAATACTTTAAAATATCAATTTGAGAAACCAAAGAAGATTTAAGTTGGAACGAAATTCATATCAACTGCTACTAATTGTAGCTTTTTATAATATATAAAATGTTTCAGTATGAATTACAAATAAACATATTCATATACACAACATATGGAATATATATACAGATACACTGTAAAACTGATATGATCAATAAGTTATGACAACATTGCTTTAACTCATCAAAATAAGTTAAGCAATTTTCAACTTTTTTAACAAGTTATACAAGATTCAACTTATTATTTTAAGTCAGTTTAAAGTAATTTAATTTGCAATGACTTAAACATTTTGATCAGACTTTAAGGCAGCAATTTTTTTAAGATACATTATATGATATTAATACTGAATATTAGAAATGCCTCCTCCTATTAACGCTGAAAAAAAAATTGGTGTAGGATTTACTTAAAAGCAAATTACTAAGAAATGACAAGTAACACACTGAATTAGAAGTGAAGTAGAAAGACTTGATCTTGAGGGTATATAGAAAATGATTCTCCTTCAGTGTTTCTGTCCTGTTTTCCAGCACAAATATCCAAACATTTTTAAATCAAGATTATTTTCCCTTTGAATGAAGTTTATTTTTCTGACTCCATTGGCAGATATTTGTTCTTGTTTTAAGCACAAACTATTCTTTTAGTAAACAAGACTTAATATCTGAAGTCATTTAGCTTCTTCAGTAAATGCATCTTGATTTAAAGCAAGACACCACAGGTGAATAGATAGCTCCATACTTTCCTAGTTGATGGATTACATTAAGAATTGCAAACATTTTTTGAATTACAAGCTTTCTGTTATGTTATGTTTAAATAAGCAAATGAGGCTAATTTTCATAATTTTCTAGCACAACAATCTGAACAAAGGTTTTTACTGAGGGGATTTTGGATATCTTTTTTATCGCTCCATAAATCAGAAAATACTACCAACAGCCAGAAAAAATACATTTTCACCATTTTATTTTAGGAATAAACTTTTGTATAACATCAATCAAAAGACATATGAACAAACCCCTTGCTAAAAACCTTCAGTATACAGATATGAATAAACCTGTAAGTTTTGGTGTTTATAAGTGCTGCTGAAGTGGAGGAACATCTCATTTTGTGGAAACAGCGTTTAAAGATATGTGCTGTAATTGAAATCTACAGATGCAAAGAGATAAAGTGCTATGAAAGATACACTTAAAAGTCTATTTCTAGAACAAAAACCTGACCACTGGATAAAGCCAGGCTCAAAATTATTGTTGAATTATTTATTTTTTGACATATTAGTCAAAGGTTTTTACTGAGGGGATTTTGGATATCTCTTTTTATCGCTCCATAAATCAGAAAATACTGTCGACAGCCAGAAAAAAATACATTTTCACCATTCTTTAAAGGAATAAACTGTTGTATAACATCAATCAAAAGACATATGAACAAACCCCTTGCTAAAAACCTTCAGTATACAGATATGAACAAACCTGTAAGTTTTGGTGTTTATAAGTGCTGCTGAAGTGGAGGAACATCTCATTTTGTGGAAACAGCGTTTAAAGATATGTGCTGTAATTGAAATCTACAGACGCAAAGAGATAAAGTGCTATGAAAGAGACACTTAAAAGTGTGTTTTGGATGTTTTCTTTCCCATAGTCTGAAAAAACACTTATGAAAAGCCCAAAATCTCAAAATTGACAGATTCATGGAAACAGTGTTTTTGCCTGTAGTATCTCGCTACAGTATACTCAGATATTTGTGCTGGAAATCAAGACAGAAACACTGAGGAACAACATCATTTTTGCAGTGTAAATAGTATTTTCTTGTAAAACCAATTTTTGTTTTAACTTTGAAAAATCTTTTTTTATTTTGTTTATTTAAACGTGCGCTACAGAATTCTGGCCTCTCTATCGCCATCGCTGGTTGAAAGATAAAATTGCAAGTAACTTGATTTTTGATTAATCTGATAGCGATTCCACATTGAAAATAAAAGTGTCTTAAAGGATCAGTTCACTTCAAAATGAAAATCTCCTGATAGTTTCCTCGCCCCCATCTCATCCAAGATGTTCATGTCTTTCTTTCTTCAGTGGAAAAGAAATGAAGTTTTTTGAGGAACACATTCCAGGATTTTTCTGCACATAATGGACTTCAATGGGAACCAACGGCTGAAGGTCCAGATCAGTGCAGTTTCAGAGGAAGGGCTTCAGAGGCTCTGCACGATCCCAGAGGAACAGGGTCTGATCCAGACAAACCATCGGACATTGTCAAAAAAAAAAGAAAAAATGAATACACTTTTTAACCTAAATTGCTCATCTAGTGCTGCTCTGCGACGTGCTGCGATTGCACAATCACGTTGAAAACACTAGACGTAGGCAGAAGTCCCGTCCCCGTGTTTACAAAGTGCTCTTGTGAAGACTAATACAAACGTCCTTTAGCAAAAAAAGGTTAAACAATTTTGAAGTTGAAGATGAAGTGTTTTTCAGTAAAGGGCCGTTGTATTAGTCCTCGCACGTTCGCTTGGGGCAGCACTTCTGCCTACGTCTACCGTGACCTTACGTAATCCGTGCCGCAGAGCAGCGCATGATGAGCAATCTAGGTTAAAATGTATGTTTCTTTTTCTTGAAAATGTCAGACCCTATTCCTCTGGGATCGTGCAGAGCCTCTGAAGCCCTTCCTCTGAAACTGCATTGATTTGGACCTTCAACCGTTGGTTCCCATTGAAGTCCATTATGTGGAGAAAAATCCTGGAATGTGTTCCTCAAAAAACTTCATTTCTTTTCCACTGAAGACAGACAGACATGAAGTGAACTGATCCTTTAAATAAGGGTTTTTGTTTCATTGTACATTTTGTTTCAAAACTAGTGAAATTCTTCTGTTGTGTGAATGTGGCTGTCATTCCGATTCACATTCCAGCTGATGAAATTAAATTAAGCCAATTATTCATTTGTGATTTGAGTTTGTCACCTTGCTGGAGGTTTTAGCCAAGATGTCCTGAAGTTCCATGATCTTCTGCACGAGTCCATGAAAGTCATTGCAGGTCGGACAGGCTAAGAAAGAGACATAAATGACATGCGTTTATCATAATGGAAGGACTTAACATTTGTGCATGTTTAAAACCCTCTGGTCCTCTTCGTTTAGGGGTCACACTTGTCTTCTCCACGGTCAAAAGTGACCGAAGCCTTAAAGTGTTACTCCCCCCAGAAAAAACCCAATGTAATATATTTTAGTTCAATAACATTTTTTTATTCTTTTTTAGAATTTTGAGGGTATATAATGATACTATGCAACATTAACTATAAAAAAATATAATATATTTCAAAATAATTTTTTTATGAAAACAGTATTCCATGTTAAAATAGAGACGAGGCATTCAAAATCCAATTTTTGGAAGGTAGATTAGTGCCGTCTGGTGGGAGTAAAAAAGGTTTTGGTTGTGTCTATTCTGCACTCTTCATATTTTATAGCGTCACCCCTACAGTGCACTTTTTTTCTGCATCATGGCTGATTTTTTTGTATTTTTGCGTATTTCCCATTAATTTCCTATGTTTGTCATTTTTGACCGTGAAGGAGACAAATGTGACTTTTTTTTTTTCGACCCTTTAACATAACCGAATCGTCTCCATGATTTTTTTTGTGTGTTCACATAGCTAATGCGACAAAAGTCACCAAGTGTCATCCCATTCTGATGAAGAAAAAAAATTACAAAAAACATTTTTGACCGAAGAGGACCAGAGTTAATATCACAAGTAAAGTAATTAACGGCACGTACTACGGTTGAGGTCTGGGCATTGTGTGATGAATCCTTGAGGCATTACAAGGATCTGAAGGTCTTGCATCACTCCCTGCATGGAAAACACACGGCAATCAGTTCACACACAATTAGATCAGAGCTGAAATGAATCTGGAACATTAATTACATTTAATGACACTTTGCATTGCATTAAATATAATTGAGCACTCAGCAAACGAAGACCTTGAGCTGCTCTAATAAATTACGTGCATGCAAACGTTCTGACCCAAAAACAAAAATGTGTGCAATTATTTATGTGAAAACGTAATGAATGCCCCTCTATACAGTCACCAGCAGTCCTTCAGCAGAGCATCATGGGTAGAATCCTGCTGGAGGTTCTGAAATTGTGGCTTTTAGATGTTCAAGGATGCTTTTATTTGCTCGGCAGACTATGAACAGAAATCTTAAGTGCCAAAAACACTGTTAGGAGAGCAGAAGGACGGACACGGATGAGCCTGACCTTTTCCCAGGACATGTTCTCTGGATTAGCACCTGTTAAGCCATATTGCTTTTCTCATAGCTTCGATTTGCAGTTTATATTTAGAGGTTTTATCTCCGTGTCAAATCAAACTTGCACATTTTATTCAGGATTCAATCCAACTGATGCCGGATGCCATGTGGAGATTATCCTTTATTATAATCAACATGATCGGGAGGTATTTGTGTGGAATAGTGCGGTTTTTAATGCAACATACTGACAGTTTCTAAACTGTAAACACTTATGTTTGTACCTTATGTACATGCATAAGAGCCTGTATGTAGAGTCAAGAACACATTACATTGATCAAAAGTGACAGTAAAGTTTATAATGATTTCTGTTTCAAATAAATGCTGTTCTTTTGAGCTTTCTATTCATCAAAGAATCCTGAAATATAAACTGCATCAAAGTTTCCACAAAAGTATGACAACACTGATAATAATCATAAATGTGTGTTGATCATCAGATCCTCATATGAGAGTGATCAGTGAAGGATCATGTGACACTGAAGACTGGAGTAATGATGATAAATTCAGCTTTGATCACAGGAATAAATCACACTTTACTATAGACGGTTTCATCGGACGCAGGCACGTTGCCACGGTTACGCGCCTGGCCCGAAGTTAACTTCCGGTCTGTGTTTGTTTATCGGTCTGGCTAGTGGCTAGTATGGCGCACTACTCAGTAGAAACACATTTTTGATGTACTATTCTTGTATATAAATTATATAAATATTAACGATCAAGTAGAGAGCATATGACACTAGCGCAAAAACAGTGTGTGCGACTCACCAAAAAGCCTGGAAAGTGTCATAAATATCCAGTCTGACTGCACACAAGAGCAGCGTCTAATGTCATTTACTTGTGATTTATTTGCTTGTTGTCAGAAATAATCTCGAGGTAACTTATTCTGGCTGCGTCTACACTTGGCGTTAACATGCGATCATGTCGATCAGGACACAGCGCGTGCACATTTGTTCACATCAAGTGTTGGCCATCTGGATAACTGATCGGATTTAAGCTTCCCACAAAATATTTAAACTGGGTATGTAATGGGGCTTTATCACGGAGTGTAAAACAACTTTGGCTTTATCCTCTATTAATGGCAGTGCCCATAGAGCACAGGGTTTCTGTGATGCATATACAATCAATCTCAAATAGGGCACTTCATCTACAAGTTTAAGTTTCCTAACATTATGAAACAAAGAAACATGTTATTCAGACGCATTGCATGATTGAAAGGCGAGCACAAGCATTTATATAGGCTACTGTACAGAGAGCGGCATCACACGGTCCTTAAAGGGTTAGTTCACCCAAAAAAGTAAATTCTGTCATTATTACTCGCCCTCATGTCGATCCAAACCCATAAGACCTTTGTTCATCTTCAGAACACAAATGAAGATATTTTTTACGGGTTGGGATCGGCATGAGGGCGAGTGATTAATGACAGGATTTACAGTTTTGAGTGAACTAACCCTTCGGGGGGCGTTCCCCCACTCTATAGTGCAGACAGAAATGGGAGATTATTTGTAATAAACATTCTGAAACAATAAAAACATATAAATGAAGTTAATGTTGCACAATTAAAATGAAAGATGATAATGCATAAGAAAGATAACGCAGCCTCTGTTGTTATTGATTCTTTGCCGACGTCTACCGGAAGTGAAGTTTGGGCCACAAATTCACACATGCGCAGTAACGCTTGTTTATGTTGTTGCCATTGAAACCGTCTATATAATCACATAGAGAACAGCCGATTCACACTGGAGGAATATTTCACAATTATAACAGAATTGACTGTATTTTTGATCAAATTAGTGCAGCCTTGGTGAGCAGAAGAGACTCAAAAGTTATTGTATCTCTAAAGTGCTGCTGTACATTGTTTCCAATATTTTGTCTGAATAACACTGTAATAACACTGTAATAACACTGTAATAACCTTGTTTGCATGTTGGTCACATATGGTAATCAAATTTATTACAATGTATATATATATATATATATATATATATATATATATATATATATATATATTATATTTTTCACACTATGATTGTTCATAAAAACTGTATTGCATTTTTTGGAATATTTATGTTGTGTGTTTTAAAGCAGCTAACTTTAACTCTAATAATTCATGGTTATTTTTATTTCATAGTAGTTTTGGAGCCTTTCGATTGCATTTCACACTACAGAATTAGTTTTCCTCTGTCTTGTTTTCCAGCACAAATATTCCTAAATCAAGATTTACAGGAGCAGCAAAATGACTGAAGATATTGAGTCTGAAAGATGCATCAAAACCGGAACAAATATCAGCCATTAATATTAAAGAGTTGGCAGATATTTGTTCTAAGGATGCATTCTGCTT
>CM031967.1:766654-794154 GCA_018749465.1 Paracanthobrama guichenoti
GTTAACCAGAAATAAAGCTTCTACTTCTGATGGTTGTAAACAGTACAGCAGTAATGACTTTATGATCTTCTTTACGTGTAAGATCGATAATATTAGGAAGAAAATTATAACCATGCAGCTGTCTACTACAGTATCACATCAGACAGAGAATTGTTGTGTCACTGAGGAAAAATTACACTCATTCACTGCTATAGGAGAGGAAGACACACACACAAACACACTTATTCACTGCTATAGGAGAACACACACACACACACACACACAGACATACACACTCACTGCTATAGGAGAGGAAGAATTGGCTAAACTCGTTAAATCATCTAAATCAACAACATGTATGCTCAACCCTATACCGACTAGGCTATTAAAAGAGATGCTACCAGAGGTCAGAGATCCTCTTCTTAATATCATTAACTCATCTTTCACATTAGGATATGTACCGAAAACTTTTAAGTTGGCTATTATCAAACCACTTATTAAAAAACCTCAACTTGATCCTACAGAATTAGTCAATTATAGGCCGATCTCAAATCTACCCTTCCTGTCAAAAATACTGGAAAAGGCAGTGTCTTCACAATTATGCTCCTTTTTAGAAAGAAATGGTATCTGTGAGGATTTCCAGTCAGGATTTAGACTGTATCATAGTACTGAGACTGCTCTCATCAGAGTTACAAATGATTTACTCTTATCATCCGATCGTGGTTGTATCTCTCTATTAGTGTTACTCGATCTTAGCGCTGCATTCGATACTATCGACCACAACATTCTTTTGAATAGACTCAAAAATTATGTTGGAACTGCATTGGCATGGCTTAAATCATACTTATCTGACTGTTATCAGTTTGTAGCAGTAAATTAAGAGATGTCACACCGATCTCAAGTTCAGTATGGAGTACCGCAGGGCTCAGTGCTAGGACCGTTGCTCTTCACCCTGTACATGCTACCACTGGGAGATATCATTAGGAAGCATGGCGTTAGTTTTCATTGTTATGCTGACGATACTCAGCTCTATATTTCTTCACGCCCTGACGAAACTTACCAATTCACAAGATTAACGGAATGCATAGCTGATATAAAACATTGGATGACTAGTAATTTCCTGCAACTTAATTCAGAAAAAAATTATTTTTTAATTATTGGACAAAAAAACTCTGCAAGTAGTAACGTAGAATACTGTCTAACACTCGATGGCTGCTCTGTCAAGTCCTCATCGTCAGTGAGGAACCTGGGTGTGCTCTTTGATACCAATCTTTCATTTGAAAGCCACGTTTCTAACATCTGTAAAACTGCATTCTACCATCTTAAAAATATATCTAAACTACGGCACATCCTTTTGATGCAAAATGCTGAACAGTTAATTCATGCGTTCATGAGCTCAAGGCTAGATTATTGTAATGCTTTACTGGGTGGTTGCCCTGCTCGCTTAATAAACAAACTCCAGCTGGGCCAAAACGCAGCAGCTCAAGCTCTTACTAGAACCAGGAAGTATGACCATATTAGCCCGGTTCTGTCAACACTGCACTGGCTCCCTATTAAACATACATTTTAAAATCTTGCTTATTACTTACAAAGCACTAAATGGTTTAGCTCCCCAGTACTTGAGCGAGCTCTTAACGCATTATACTCCATCACGTCTATTGCGGTCTCAAAACTCTGGCCAGTTGATAATCCCTAGAATATCAAAATCAACTGCAGGCGGTCAATCCTTTTCCTATTTAGCAACTAAACTCTGGAACAGTCTTCCTAGCATTGTTCGGGAAGCAGACACACTCTGTCAGTTTAAATCTAGACTAAAAACGCATCTCTTTACTATGGCTTACACATAGGACATTATCAATCTCTATTATTCAAATCAGTAAATGATTGTTAGGCTGCATTAACTAGGTCACGACACGACATCCTCATTAAACCCGTCTCTGGCGTGACGACTCCAATCTTTCAAACAATCTTACGAATATCTATTTACCTAATGTGACTTAAGACCTGCTATGTTGCCAGAAATATAATCATACACTGTTTGTTCGTCGGCCAGAGGAGAACTGGCACCCCGACTGAGCCTGGTTTCTCCCAAGGTTTTTTTCTCCATTCTGACCCTGAAGGAGTTTTGGTTCCTTGCCACCGTTGCCTCTGGCTTTTGGCTTGCTCAGTTGGGGACTCCTAAATCTCATCTATATTACCGATCTGCCTGCATTGACACTATATGATACTTGAAATGAGCTGGATAACATCACCGTTTCACCAGAACGGCTGTACAAATTCTGTTGCATTATTTTACTGTTAACAATGTGAAGCTGCTTTGAAACAATTGGACTTGTTAAAAGCGCTATATAAATAAAGGTGACTTGATTTGATTTGATTTAAAACATGTAAAAATAAATAAATTAATTAATTAAAATATGTAAATAAATACATTTGCTTCATTTATTATAAAATAAAATAATTTATTATTTATACATTTGCTTAAAAGTCTAGAGAAAAAAAGAAAAGGAAAAAAGTAAATAAATAAATGATTGAATGTTAAATTAACATATGATAAAAATGTAAAAATAATTTAAAAAAAGAATGATAAAATTTAAATAAATAGATGAGATTAAAATAAATATATGTGGAAAAGCCTAGAGTAAAGCTGTAAAAATGTGAATATAATAATAATAATAATAAGTAAATAAAAAAATTGGCTTAAATAAACGTGCAAAAATTTGAGAAATACCATTATATATATATATACATAAATAAAGTACATAAATAAATGATGAAATGTTAAATTAACAAATTAACATATAATAAAATGTACAAAAAAATAATTATATTAAAATAAATAATTTTTTATTAATCTATTAAATTAACAATGAATATAAATTGATAAAAATGTGATTTAAATAAACAAATAAATGATACATTTAACAGTAAATTAGTGTGCAAAAGATATATAATAAAGTAACTTAATAGAAACTAATGTTTTATATATATATAATATCATTTTTTAGTGTATTCATTGGGTGTTTATAAAAGACAGATGGGGGTCCCTCACATGAGGAGGTCCGTGGCATGTAAAAGTTTGAAAAGCCCGGCCCTACAGTATTGCTGTACCTGTTGCAGTCCACATAGAGCACCACATGTGATGCGCTGATGGCCACGGACACTTTGTGCCACTGGTCGTCGGCGAGCGTGTAGGGGAAGATCTCCGTGTACGTCTGCTGGCCTTTGGTCTGGAAATGAAGACGCACTTCGCTCTTCTGTCCGCTGCTCTCCAGCTCCAGCAATCTGCAGAAACACACACAGAGAGAGTCAATAGTTGCGTCTATACACTATGCACTGTAGCGTATGACTTTTGTAAGATTATTTTGTCATTCATCATCGGAGTCTGAAAGCCCCTCCCACTTCCTTGTAAGGAAAGCTGTGACAGTCGAGGGCATGAAGTGTCCAACATTCCACACTTAAGTGCATCTTCTGAGCATTTAGTGCACTTTTTCTGTTTGGAATGTTCAGTGTGAACACATGCTCTGCTCGCACTATTTATACTACAAAACGGCGAAGTGCATAAGAATGTGAATTGCGACGCAGGTAATAACAGTCATGAGAAAGTCAAGTATCGTCATATTAAGGATTATTGGTTAAATCAGATCTCTAGCTTGAAGTGTTCAGTGTGTGAGTTTGTGCTCCAGTCAAGTCAAGTGGTTTATATTTTGACCTGCAACACATTTTTGAGTTGTCGGAAATGCAGGTTAACATAGAATGCCTTTCTTGAAATT
The DNA here is from genome assembly GCA_018749465.1 of Paracanthobrama guichenoti. Lineage (NCBI taxonomy): Eukaryota > Metazoa > Chordata > Actinopteri > Cypriniformes > Gobionidae > Paracanthobrama > Paracanthobrama guichenoti. The sequence continues at coordinate 770,407 of CM031967.1, forward strand.
GCACAAGTTATTCTCGTTTAGAGTCGTGAGCTTGCCTGCAAAGGCAAGACTTTCTAAGGTGTCGTTTAATGTGCGTACAAAATTTAGGCAGCACTTTTCTTAAAGCCTTTATATTAGTACTGTCATACATATATATACACACACAATATATTTACAAACATTTATGTTAGATGCGATTAATCACAATTAATCGATTTGACAGTATAATATAAAAACAAAAGGCTCTAACATAAAAGTTTGTAAATATATAACGTGTGTGTGTCTGTGCATATAGTATATACATATATGCATGTTAGATGCAATCAATCACGATTAATCGATTTGACAGCACTACTTTATGTATAATGCATTATAAAAGTATCTTTTATGCATTAATTATGCCTTGTAATGCATCTTATAATACATTGTATGATCTCATGAATAATTGTAACCACAGTTATAAAACATTATAATACTTAATTACTTATGTTGCAAATTTAGAAAGTATAATGCATTGAAACACACGACAAAAAAACAGGGTAACACTTTACTTAAAGCCTTTATGTATAATGCATCATAACAGTATTTTTAATGCATTAATTATGCCTTATAATGCATTGTATGGTCTCATGAATAATTGTAATCACAGTTATAAAAATACAATTTTAGAAAGTATAAAACACAACAAAAAACAATTTTAGGTGTAACAAGGAATCTGTGAATATTATAATGCATGTTAACTTTGATTACAATTATATATGAAAAGATATGCATTATAATATACATTACGAATAGCTTTATAATGCTTTATACATAAAGGCTTCAAGTAAAGTTGTAGCGAAATGTCTATTACGATTGAGATTTTTTACATTAATAAAATCAGACATTTTTCAACTACCCATTTGAGGGTATTTACTTTTACATGTATGCATTTGGCAGATGCTTTTGTTTGAAGAAGCTGCATAGGCGTACATTTTTATCAGTTCATGCATTTTGCTGGGAATCAAACCCATAATCTTGGCATTGCAAGTGCCATGCTCTACTGTAAAAGTGAATTGTATTGAATCCAATTCAGGTCAGTTTGATGTGGAACATAACACTCATACCCAGAATTACATAATGCAAGGGTTAAGAAGAGCTGTGCTGTCAGAATACATAGCAACACCCCAGCAACCGCCCACCACTCACATAGAGTTTTGCATAGACGAGCTCCACTCACATTTCCCACCAAATGTACAACTATACTTCATAATTTGTGCCTGATAAACATGTGACTGACAGCAGAGCACACAGCGGGATCTCTGACATCAGCCAGACCAGCAAACAAAAGGAGCTGTGTTGCATATTTTGCAGCATCTGCAAATAAAGCGGGCCGAGCACACGCCCCTGAGGTACACCAGCGGTTCATGCTCGTCTCTAACGACCTGACATGCATCAAACTTTCCAAATGTCCTCCATAACAATATCCCTCGAGATTCTCCTCACCTGCTGACCAGCACTGATTCTGACCACAGTCAAATATGAGTGCGAGTCCTCATTGCGAGCACCGCGGGAGTCTGACTTCTATATAATATGAAGCAAAACCATAGTATTTTGTTCAGTATATGACCAAAAGCTTATTTCTGATTGCCCTGCTGGATTTTTTTTTTTTTTTTTTTTGCTGTACAATGAAAAAAATCAGATTTCTATTCAAAATAGCATGCATTTGCAATGAATATTCATGCTAATAAGCCTTAAGGTTCTCCTGGTGTGTTTTATAGATTTTTCCAATCTACTCATGAATGTATTTTGAAGCATTTCCTTTTTAATTAAAAGCATATACTATAACAAAACACTTTTGTGAATGTGGATCTAGTGTCTCAAAATTCATAATTTAGTAGGGATGCACAATGTATCACCACCATATCTGTATCCACCGATATACGTTCATTTTTAATGTTATTGTTATCAGTCTGATAAGAAAATTTGGCTGATATATTAAAGCCGATGTAAATAATGTATTATTTCCTTCAGCTGAGACACTTCAGATGTGCACTGTTCACCATGATGGGTTTAAATTGCTTGAAATATGATTGAAATCACTTCAAAATAGTAAAATACAGTTAAAAGGGTGGTTGATTATGATTCGACTTTTTAAACTTTAGTTAGTGTGTAATGTTGCTGCCTGAGCAAACATCTGCAAAGTTATGACGTTCGAAGTTCAAAGCAAAGGGAGATATTTTCTTTTACAGAAATCGCTTTTTAAGAACTACAACTAGGGACTACAACAAGCTTCTTCATGGGTTAGTGACATCACTAACTCTAACATTTACATAAACCCCGCCCCCGGGAACATGTTGAGAGGAGGAAGAGTTGATGTAGTCGAGCACATTTGGGAGTCGCTCAAGCTGCCATCCATATTTCACATTTATTGATACAGTACGAACACAAACGCAAGAGCATGTCATAAAGCAAGATGACAGCATAAGTTATAACCGTAATTAAACTAAACTATCCATGTTCTCTCTTCATCAGCAGATGTTCTCTGGCTCAGCAGTTCCCACACCAGCGGTTTATAGATTATCATGACAGAACATGCTAATCAGAAACGTCCTGTCTCATTCTACATGTTGTCTCTTCTTCTTGAGTCTCTCCATCATTGTCCGACTCCGGTTTGAACGTAAAAGGATGAACAGTTTCTGACATTTTCAGTGTGTGTCTGCATGAGGTCAGAGCATCAGAGCTGCTAACACAAACTCTTGAAGCTCCGCCCTCTTCATTTGCATTTAAAGGGACACACACAAAAAGGCGCGTTTTTGCTCACCCTCAAAAAGTGACAATTTTAACATGCTATAAAAATTATCTGTGGGGTATTTTGAGCGAATACTTCACATACACACTCTGGAGAAATCAGAGACTTACTTTACATCTTGTAAAAAGGGGCATTATAGGACCCTTTTAAGTACAACGTGCAGTGCAAGTCTGTCATATAGGCTACATAAAATTATAATGAGAGCATCATAATTGTGTGTTTGGGACGTGGCTTTTAATGGTGAGACTTTCATTTTTGTAATCAGGCTCTCAAAAATTATTTAAAAATTTGGATTTAGATTTATCACCAATATATCGGTTATCAGTATTGGCCAAAATGTTCATATCGGTGCATCCCTAGCTTTCATAACTTAATGGAAATGTTAGCAAAACGTTCTTAGAACATATTTTTGTTTCTTTAGCTGGGATTCTCCATATGTTTAGTGTCAGGAATGATAAAGTCGTGTTCGGCTGACACTGATATGCATTTCAACTGCAAACACAAAAAACGCATAAATGTCCATTATAATATTAGATATACTGGTAAGATTTTACCGTAAGAGATGCAACAGCTAAACATTTGTTATAGTATTTATTAATCTTTGTTGAAACAAGTATTTTTCATTGTTTGTTCATGCTGAATGAAACCTCTGGAATTAACCATTTGGATTTATATTTATATTGTTCAATATATCAGTTATTGGCTTTCAAATATAAAGACTTATCGGTTATCGGTTATCGGTATCAACCAAAATTTGTCATATCGGTGCATCCCTAGAATTTAGTGAATTGCAATTCAAAGAAATTCAACACAGGAGATGCATTCTGGGAAATGTGGTGCTCTTCCACCCAAAAAGTAAATTTATAATAAAAATACAGTAAAAACAGCATTATTGTGAAATATTACTATCTGAAAATCTATTTGAAAATATGTTCAAATGTAATGTATTCCATGATATATACAAGGTTTTACTGCTTAATATTTTTGTGCAAACTGTGATACACTACCATTCAAAAGTATGGGGTAAGATATGATTTTAAGAAAAAAAGACAATGTAATCAAGTTTTATTAATCAAGTATGCATCAAATTGATCAAAAGTGATAGTAATAATAGATGTTTATAATAATTTCTATTTCAAATAAATGCTGTTCTTTTGAATAATCCTGAAAAATAAAATGTATGACAGTTTCCACACAAATATGAACTGTTTTCAGCACTGATAATAATCATAAATGTGTGTTGATCATCAGATTCTCATCTGAGAGTGATTAGTGAAGGGTCATGTGACACTGAAGACTGGAGTAATGATGATAAACTCAGCTTTGATCACAGGAATAAATCACAATTTACTGTATATTCACACAGAGAACAGCTGATTTACATTAGAATAATATTTCAGAATTTTACTGTATTTTTCGGCAAATAAACGCTGCCTTGATGAGCAGAAGAGACAAATTCAAACTGATCGTTTATGACAGCTTTGTTCATTTGTGTATCAGACTCCATTAGTCGTGCTGCATATAGTCCTTTATTGTGCACTCCTGTCATCACATTCAACTCAGACAACAAACTCACAGCCGAAGCAGCGTTTCTGTAGATTGAGCAGTGGCACAGGAAACACAGGCGGATACAGACGAGCTAAACGCCCTTTCACATTGTAATTCCTCTGCGCTGCACGTCTCTATTGAGATTTACTTGAAGGGGAAGCGTTAATGGGGAAAGCTGCCAAAAAGTCATCAGCAGCCTGCCTGTGCAGACTACCAATTTTTATTTCCTACTCCTCGCAAAAAATCATCACGCTTGAGAGCATTATTCCAGAGAAGCCAATTACAGATACGCAGGTTTTGATTTATCTACAAACAGGAACCTAATGAGTTCTTTTCCTCTTGCCTTGCACTTCTAGCTCCAGCTGAAAAGAAAGGGAATATCAATACCAGCCCGAGTCGCCGATGTCAGAGCCACCTGCTTTATCGACTCTGTGTACAGTGTAATTAACATCTTTCACAAGGCCCTATTATGCTCTGACTTCAATAAACACAGTTCAACGAGCACAATTACGCCGCCGCTTCACTTCTGCAGCCGTGTCGTGATGTTGTTTTCTTCACAGGAGCAAATATCGTGTTCTTTTTAAACAAGACCCTTATCTGGAGAAACCTGTTGACCTGCTGCCCCTCAGAACAGCTGCTGACTCTGAATGAACCTCAAACACAAATGAGCCGCAGTAAGAGCCGTTTTCTGACAGGATTTAAAGTTTAAGCTCTCGAGGGTAGAGTTCCCAGCATGCTCTCCTAAATATCACCATCCATCCATCATCCATCCATCCACTATCCATCCATCCACTATCCATCCATCCATCATCCATCCATCCACCCATCCATCATTCATCCATCCACCCATCATCCATCCATTATCCACCCATCCACTATCCATCCATCCAGCCATCATCCATCCATCCATCCATCCATCATCCATCCATCCATCCATCATTCATCCATCCACCCATCATCCATCCATCCATCCATCCATAATCCATCCATCATCCATCCATCCATCCATCCATCCATCCATCATCATCCATCTATCATCCATCCATTTCTCTGTCCATCCATCCATCATCCATCCATCCATCCTCTATCTATCCACCATCCATCCATCCATCATCCATCCTCTATCTATCCACCTCTCTGTCTGTCCATCCATCCATCCATCCATCCATCCATCCATCCATCCATCCATCCATCCATCTCTCTGTCTGTCTATCCATCCATCCATCCATCCACCTCTCTGTCTATCCATACATCCATCTCTCTGTCCATCCATCCATCCATCCATCCATCTCTCTGTCTGTCTATCCATCCATCCATCCATCTCTCTGTCTGTCTATCCATCCATCCATCCATCCACCTCTCTGTCTATCCATACATCCATCTCTCTGTCCATCCATCCATCCATCCATCCATCTCTCTGTCTGTCTATCTGTCTGTCTATCCATCCATCCATCCATCTATCTCTCTGTCTGTCTGGGCATATGAATTACTTTGAATTTCAAATCATTTTAATTCTACTTCCTTAAATTCAATTTCAATTCTGAATCCTGTTTGCCTCCTCTACTCAAATTCAATTCAAATTCAATAAACCCTGCCTTCTAAAAACATGACAGCAAACCTCAACACATAAAATGATTGACAGGCTGAGTGTGTTTCTGGCTAGTTTCATAAATAAAAAAGCACAGGCCATCATCTGATGTTTACAGACTCTAGTGCTGTTACAGTGACAGATGTGATTTCTCTATTTCACGGATATTATTTTATGTGCGCTTCTCTTCCAAAGTTATTTATAGCTAGTTACTCCCCATCACTGACAGTAATGCACTCATGATGGGAATACAACACAGCTTAAATTCCCTGTGTAGCAGTTTTTCTAACAGAAAGCAACTTCATATTAAGTTTTTGCAAACTTATTTGCGCGATGAAAGAGTCGTCTGTGTTTAAATAGTCTTCCTGGAGAGAGAGAGTGTTTTATTTCTGCTGAGTGCTGCTCTTAGACTCGACTCGGAGAGGAAAACTTCTAATCAGTCTTCAGGGAGCTGCAGATATGGACACGGCACAGAGAAACAGTTAATGATCAGATGAACCGGGACAGGAAAACAACACGCTCAGGGAGGCAGAATTCACAGCAGCTCGACGGTCAAACACTAAAAATGACGCTGGAAGAGCGTCTCGAGGGAAAACTTCCTCTTGTTAATTCCCTCACTTTGTCTCATTCAAACAGTAAAATGTATTCAGAAAGCGCACACATTAACCATGTGAGCTTCACTTTCACTAAACAAATGCTTCATCCTATAGAGCAGGGATTCTCAACTAGCTCATCGTGTCCCAGAAATGGGTCACAGATTGTGTCGAAGTGTGTTGATATTATATAAATACGTTTTTATCCTGTGAAACTTAACAAATAAGAATAATACATGCAGAAGTGATTAATCCAGAGCAGAACAATACATGATTTCTAATATGATTTTGTTAATTACTTCAGTCGTCAATTGATGTCAATGTAAAATCTGGATCTTGAAGCAAAGCCAGTTGAGAATCAGTTATGCATCTGTGAGCTGAACACACTAGACTGAACTGTAATTTACTTGTAGCCCAGAGCTGTGTGTCTGTGTGTGTGAGCATGTATGTGTATGTTTTCCTAATCTTCAGGGTATTGCAAATACTGTATAATTAGTGTTTGCCAAGTCAAGCATCACTAGTACAATTGCTTATAATTAGTGTTAGAGACAATAAAGATTTACATGTAACTTGTCTTGTTTGTGCTGCAGACAATGCCCTACCAATCACCTAGCAATGTCCTAGTAGTAACTCCGTAGCAATGCTCTAGCAACCATCCACAACACCCTAGCAACCATCTAACACCACCCTGTCAACCATCCAGAACATCCTAGCAACCACCTAATAAGGCCCTATTAACCATCCAGAACACCCTTGTAACCATCTAGCAACGCCCTAGGAACCATCCAGCACCACCCTAGCAATGCCCTAGCAACCACCTAACAATGTATTAGTAGTAACCCCTTAGCAATTCTCAAGCAACCATCCAAAACACCCTAGCAATACCCTAGCAACCATCTAGCGCCACCCTGTCATACACCCAGAACACCCTAGCTATCATCTAGCAATAGTCTATCAACCCTTCAGAACACCCTAACAACCAGCTAGCAACATCCTAGCAACCATCCAGCACCACATTGTCAACCATCCAGAACACCCAAGCAACCACCTAGCAACGCCCTATCAACCATCCAGGCCCGCCCGTTCAGAACACCCTGGCTACCATCTAGCAATGGACTATCAACCATCCAGAACACAATAGCAACCAGCTATAAAATGTCCTAGTAGTAACCCCTTAGCAATGCTCTAGCAACCATCCAAAACACCCTGTCAATGCCATATTAACCATCAAGAACACCCTAGCAACAGCCTTGAAATACCCTAGCAACCATCCTGAGCACCAAAGAAACCACTTAGAATATCCTATCAACATGCCAAAAACCACATAGCAACCCCCTGACAACCACCCACAACAACTTGGCAACATGGCAGTATGTTTTGTATGAGCAAAAAAGACGTGTAAAAATCATGTTATCTTAAATGAAGAAGTAATATTGTCCTGGTTTTTGTTGTTCTGACCTCTGCTCTCCGTGATGAATGGACAGTATGACTCCAGAGTTGAGCTTCTCCTGTCTGAGCGTCAGAGCGATGGTGAACTCACTCTTTCCTCTGAGTTTCTGCAGCATGTGACCTGCAGCGGCGTCTGGGACTCTCACGCTCCGGGACGAGCCTGCGGAGAGAGAGGGAATCCATTAACATTTGACATGGACATGCAGACAATCACAGCACAGCGCTCAAGGTAGAGAGAACCTGCAGCATGTTTACCATCAATGAGGAGCAAACAAATCACTATCAATCAACATAATGAAAGTAGCCTGGGGAACTAAACACAGAGTTTCAGTCAAATGAGCAGCGAGAGGTCTTCAGCTAACACGTCGACAGTTTAAGATGGTGTGCAGGTCTAGATTTTGGGCTCTTTTCAGATGGATTAAACCAGATTAAACCAGCTCAGACCAGCACACCAGCTCAGACAGGTGTTTTCAGCAGGGATTCAGGGAAAACAACAGCTGAAAACCATCTTAGACATGCACAAATAAGATAATTTCTCTGAGGCTATATATATATATATATACACACACACACATGCATAAGAAATATTTGCATGTATATACTGTATATATACATTTTTATTTAATTTATAATATATAAATATATTTTTTATAAAAATATAAAAATTTCTTAAATATATACATGCATGTGTGTGTATTTATGTAAACATAATTATACACAGTACTACACACACATATATTATATAAACACAAACTTTTATTTTGAATGTGATTATATTAGTGCTGGGGAAAAATATATATACACATTAGTATTTAGAATAACGATTTAATTACATTTAATACATTAACTTAAATATATAATAAATAATACATACATAAAAATTAATCATTTACATATACACTTACTTTAACATATTATATAATAAAGTAATAATTTTAATAAATGATATAGTTTATTATAATATATATATACAAACCCGATTCCAAAAAAGTTGGGACACTGTAGAAATTGTGAATAAAAAGGAATGCAATAATTTACAAATCTCATAAACTTATATTTTATTCACAATAGAATATAGATAACATATCAAATGTTGAAAGTGAGACATTTTGAAATGTCGTGCAAATATTGGCTCATTTTGGACTTCATGAGAGCTACACATTCCAAAAAAAAAGTTGGGACAGGTAGCAATAAGAGGCCGGAAAAGTTAAATGTACATATAAGGAACAGCTGGAGGACCAATCTGCAACTTATTAGGTCAATTGGCAACATGATTGGGTATAAAAAGAGCCTCTCAGAGTGGCAGTGTCTCTCAGAAGTCAAGATGGGCAGAGGATCACCAATTCCCCCAATGCTGCGGCCAAACATACTGGAGCAATATCAGAAAGGAGTTTCTCAGAGAAACACTGCAAAGAGTTTGAAGTTATCATCATCTACAGTGCATAATATTCAGAGAATCTGGAACAATCTCTGTGCGTAAGGGTCAAGGCCGGAAAACCATACTGGATGCCCGTGATCTCCGGCCCTTAGACGGCACTGCATCACATACAGGAATGCTACTGTAATGGAAATCACAACATGGGCTCAGGAATACTTCCAGAAAACATTGTCGGTGAACACAATCCACCGTGCCATTCGCCGCTGCCGGCTAAAACTCTACAGGTCAGAAAAGAAGCCATATCTAAACATGATCCAGAAGCGCAGGCGTTTTCTCTGGGCCAAGGCTCATTTAAAATGGACTGTGGCAAAGTGGAAAACTGTTCTGTGGTCAGACCAATCAACATTTGAAGTTCTTTTTGGAAAACTGGGACGCCATGTCATCCGGACTAAAGAGGACAAGGACAACCCAAGTTGTTGTCAGCGCTCAGTTCAGAAGCCTGCATCTCTGATGGGATGGGGTTCATGAGTGCATGTGGCATGGGCAGCTTACACATCTGGAAAGGCACCATCAATGCTGAAAGGGATATCCAAGTTCTAGAACAACATATGCTCCCATCCAGACGTCGTCTCTTTCAGGGAAGACCTTGCATTTTCCAACATGACAATGCCAGACCACATACTGCATCAATTACAACATCATGGCTGCGTAGATGAAGGATCCGGGGACTGAAATGGCCAGCCTGCAGTCCAGATCTTTCACCCATAGAAAACATTTGAGCATCATAAAGAGGAAGATGCCACAAAGAAGACCTGAGACAGTTGAGCAACTAGAAGCCTGTATTAGACAAGAATGGGACAACATTCCTATTCCTAAACTTGAGCAGCTTGTCTCCTCAGTCCCCAGACGTTTGCAGACTGTTAGAAAAAGAAGAGGGGATGCCACACAGTGGGAAACATGGCCTTGTCCCAACTTTTTTGAGATGTGTTGATGCCATGAAATTTAAAATCAACTTATTTTTCTCTTAAAATGATTCATTTTCTCAGTTTAAACATTTGATATGTCATCTATGTTGTATTCTGAATAAAATATTGAAATCTGAAACTTCCACATCATTGCATTCTGTTTTTATTCACAATCCGTACAGTGTCCCAACTTTTTTGGAATCAGGTTTGTAGAATGATAGTATATAAATACAATTATATATATATATATATATACATTTTTATTTAGAATTATATTTTAATTTAATTATATTTAATCAATTGACTTAAATACATAATAAAATAATGCATTGTATTAAAGAAATATTATTCTGATATGATTTATGTAAATTTCAATATTTCATGAGTTGTGCATGAACTACATTTCCCATCATGCACAAGAATAGGAAAAACAACAGTCAATGCTCATTATTTGGTTTCATTAGTGCTATAATCTGTTCTGTTCGTAACTGCTGAGACAGAAACCTCAAAGGGTTTTATCTGTGTATTTTTGTGTCAGACCAAAATCACTTCCAAACAAGTAAGAATTTGCCAAAAAGGCTGCATAAATAGCTCATGAAGAGCTGTCATCATAAACAGATAAAGCGCTGTCATGTCATCATCTAGTATAGAGGACTTTAATATTAATATATCAGGAATGATGTGAATGTTTACAACAAATCAAAGTTGATTATATGGCTGTTGACGGCAGCGTCATTTATTAATAACCTCCTGCCATACAGACAGACAACACAATAACTGGATCCCAGCGTTTCTTCCTCGCTTCCCCCTCCTCTTCCTCTCAAACACGTGCGTCTGCCACTTTTTAATGGAGGCATCAATAAATGATCAGCTCTCTCTCTCTCTCTCTCACACACATCAGAGGCGAGCTGAGGGAGGCAGTGACACACTTACAGCAGTCTGTAATGAAGACATCCTCCGAAAAACCCAATCGATCAACCTCCAGCGACTGAGGGGAAGACCAATTAACAGCCACACCAGCCAATAACAAGATCTCTTCTGAACCTCATGTGAGATACTGAGAACAAGCTCAAGACTTGAGTTTCATTTCATTGCTGGCTCAGAAATGTCAAATTTATTCTGTGCAAAAAAATATTACAAAAGCAGAATTTCAACAGAGTGAAGGACATTAACAACAATTACAGAAAAAGCTGAGTGTCCTTTTGGAGCGAAACCATCTGGAAACATATTCTACACATAAACATAATTATCAATGTTTTCTTTAAGCAACAGCTCATCCAACAATGACTCCCTCATGTCGTTCCAAACCCGAATGACCTGCTTTCTTCAGTGGAACACAAAAGAAGATGAACTATTTTCAGATGAACTATTCCTCGAACAGCTTGTTGTAAATTAACAAGTCAAGTCATGATGGTTTATTTTGTGCAACGGAAGATCAAGATCCAAATAAAATGAGAAAATAAGATAAATTGCATTTTTTAAATGCTTTTTTCGGAATGTTCAGAGAACGTTTAAAAGTAACATTAAGGGAACATTCCATTCTTCCAACATTCTGGGAACGTTACTTTTAAATGTTCTCTGAACATTCCGAAAAAAGCAGTTACATTTAAAAATGACTAAATATTCCAAGACAGATAGCTTTGAATGAACATTCTATTAATGATATAGAACCATGGCGGAACGTCCTGAAAATGTTTCCTTTTAGCTAGAGAGCCAGGAATATATTGCCAAAAGTACTGGGACACCCCTCCAAATTCCTGAGTTCAGGTGTTCAGTCCCTTCATGGCCACAGGTGTATAAATCAAGCACTAGGCATGCAGACGCTTCTACACACATTTGTGAAAGAATGGGTCGCTCTCAGGAGCTCAGTGAACTCAAGCGTGGGACCGTGATAGGTTGCCACCTGTGCAATAAGTCCATTCCTGAAATTTCCTCACTACTAAATATTCCACGCTCAACTGTTAGTGGGATTATAACAAAGTGGAAGCGATTGGGAACAACAGCAACTCAGGCACGAAGTGGTAGGCCATCACAGAGCGGGGTCAGCGCATGCTGAGGGTCACAGTGTGTAGAAGTCGCCAACTTTCTGCAGAGTCAATAGCTCCAGACCTCCAAACTTCTGTGGGCTTCAGATGAGTTCAAGAACAGTGCATAGAGAGCTTCATGGAATGGGTTTCCAAGTGCCAATCACCAAGTGCAATGCAAAACGTGGGATGCAGTGAAGTAAAGCAGGCTGCCACTGGACTCTGGAGCAGTGAGACGTCTTCTCTGGAGTGACCAATCACACTTCTCTGTCTGGCTCTGTCCAGAGTCTCGGTTGCCAGGAGAACGGGACTTGCCTGACTGCATTGTGCCAAGTGTAAAGTTTGGTGGAGGGGGGATTATGGTGTGGGGTTGTTTTTCAGGGGTTGGGCTTGGCCTCTTAGTTCCAGTGAAAGGAACTCTTAATGCTTCAGCATACCAAGACATTTTGGACAATTTCATGCTCCCAAATTTGTGGGAACAGTTGGGGGACAGCCCCTTCCTGTTCCAACATGACTGCGCTCCAGTGCACAAAGCGTCGGTCCATAAAGACATGGATGAGAGAGTTTGGTGTGGAGGAACTTGACTGGCCTGCACCTGACCTGAGGAGTCCTGACCTCATCCCGATAGAACACCTTTGGGATGAATTAGAGCGGAGACTGCGAGCCAGGCCTTCTCGTCCAACATCAGTGCCTGACCTCACAAATGCGCTTCTAGAAGAATGGTCAAAAATTCCCATAAACACACTCCTAAACCTTGTGGAAAGCCTTCCCAGAAGAGCTGAAGCTGTTAGAGCTGCAAAGGGTGGGCCGACTCCACATTAAACCCTACGGATTAAGAATGGGATGGCATTAAAGTTCATGTGTATGTAAAGGCAGGCGTCCCAAACCTTTTGGCAATGTAGTGTATATGGCATTCAGCTGGAAAAAAATATTTTTAAGATATACAGTACTGCACAAAAGTCTTAGGCACGTTAGTATTTAAAAAAAAATGGTTTTAAACCAGTTTATTTAGTTTAACTTGATTTACATTTATCCATTTAGCCATTTTTGGGGTGAAAATACTAAGACTTTTGCACAGTACTGTGTATGTTAAGATAATGAGTGCATGAAGCTCTGAAGTTCATCTGAAAACAGGCCATCAAAACATGAAGAACTGCAGATGATTATTTGAACCCGAGTGACAGAAAAGTGGCGTGTTTTAGTCCCGCGGTTGCCCTTTCATTCCCAGCAGGGCCGTGTTTCCGACTCCAAAAAGCCTCTCAAGGCTGATGAAAGGCCGGTTTCTCTCTCGGCTGTGAAGCTCTACAGGGTCTCGGTGGGGGAAGGACTTTGATGGTCGGGATCTCCTCTGCCCATCTCCGAACCAACGTCTCCATAGAAACAGCTCTTCCCACACGTCTCCGTCCTCTCGGCCACACCCGCGGCAGTCGCCGGTCGATGGTTCCCTCAGTAGTTCATCCTGGATCAATGGCTTCCCTGCAGGAGGACCAGCACCTGCTCTCCACGGCCGGTACTTCCCGGATACAGCGAGCAGAAGACCATCAGCAGAGGCACTTACAGCAGGGATGTGTCCGAAAACAAAGACAGCCGATGATGTAACAGTAATTCACCACCTAATCACGTTATTCTAAACCTGCATGCTTTATTATTTCAGCAGCGCGCAGAAGGGGAAGTGTGAAGAGTTCCAAAAAGGACAAAGGTATCATAAAAAGACTAGTGCGCTATATTTCAGTCTGTATATGAAATCATATGAGTTGCACAAAGCTTACAGCCCGCATGTGTATCCTAAAAAACCTGTCACATCAATTAAAGCAAGCTGAATATTCAAAGCAGTGCTATGCTATATATATATATATATATATATATATATATATATATATATATATATAGCATTTGGCATTTGTTATGTGCTTTTGTCTTTTTTTTCTGTACAGATTAATTTTTTTATTTTATTTAACTTTTAGTAATTTTAGTACATCTAAAACCTATAAGGCAACATTTTTACTGTTTTATTTTTTATCTAATATTTCTATTTTATTATTATTTCAGCTTTTTTAATGCCTTTCATAGCTTTAGTTACACTGGTTTTAATATCCTATGATATCAAAGATTTGTGGCTTGCTAAAACTCATTGATAGATAGAGATTTGCACATTTGAAATTTAGGAAAATGGACTGCAAATATTGATGACATCATCCTGCACTCAGGGGCGAGTCCACATTTGGTCCAATCAGACTAGTGATAGCAAATCATGTTTGATGGCTGAGATTTGTTTGCAGCTATTTTTCCATATAAAGTGGATATTTATAATTCCACATGCACATGATTGTTTCATAATAATAATAAAAGCATAATTTTTTGAGCAAAAAGCTGAGAAAATCACATTTTTGTCAAAGACTTCATATGGATGGGATTCAGAGCGATGGTCACACACAGATGGAGTAGATTGAGTCCATCAACACCCCAAAGCTTCACAGTGGTTTCCTCTTCTCTTCTTCATCATTCTTATATGCTGTTTAATGTTTGATGATCGTGTTATTTTACATGTGTGTAAGCAATGCTTCCATTGCTTGTTTCTGCTTCTTCTTCCCCTGTGTTTTGTTCAGGAGATCCCCCTACCATATAACAGTGAAAATACTAGTGACAACGTATAACAGTGAAAACAACAAATGGTAAGGAAATCCCTTCAAGAGGATCCTGAGAAAGTCAAAAAAGCTCTTTTCTCATTGTCTTGCATGGGAAGCGTCTCTCTGGGAAGGCGTTTGTGTTATATTCTCGTCCTTGGGACAGATCCCATGCTTCAGAACAAAGAACTGGGCTCAGATGAAGGAAGATGGATGCTGGTTTTTACCGGGGGGTAAACAGACTCACAGATTCACTCCGTATGGAAATGTTACTGCAAAACGGAAAAACATCTGGCTGAGAGTCACAAACAGAGAAAATCATCTGTGAGCCTAAAAATAGATGACAGAATCAAACTGGAGAGAATTTTAGGATATTTCCGGCCTGTACACTATGCGAGTATGTGAATGCATGCTCGATTTCATGCACCCTTGCGTTCTGAAGTGTGTCAGAACACGATCCATAATGCAATGCATGGGACGCTCGCAGGCATTAGTGTAAAACACCGTCCAGCTGCTGAGCGAGTTAAAGCCACTTCCTGCAACTGCTTTAATGAAGAAAACTCAAAGAAAAGTTACAAAAAGGGGGTTTTCGCAGATGCAATCCCTAGTTTTCGGTCATGTGACTGAGACCTGGCCTACATCTACAGAACTGCATTACAGGCCTGTCGATTTTCTCAGAAGAAGAAAAACAAAGATATGTGAGCAAAATGCATGTAACCCACATGCAGCTCCTGCTGCAGTATTTCAATCTCTAAAACAGCTGGACATTAATGTGTAAAAGTATCAAAGATCAAATTCAGTATACTCTTTACTGACGATGCATACAGGCGAGCAGATGAACCCAGAATATGAACACATTCTCTTTATAATGGTTTATATGGAAAAATCCCCACTGACATCTGACGAGAACGGTCTCATCTATTCTCTGGAGCGTCTAACGGCAGCTGCGGTGATGCAATGACTTTACCGATCAGCAATTGGCTGTTTAATTTAGAAGGCGGGGCTTATTCCATATTGCAGATGTTGCAGTTTCTCCCATTCATAGTAATATGAGTGCACCGTTTTTCTATTTATAAAGTCTTTGATAGTATGCACTTAAAATCCATCCAGATGTGAAGATGCAGATGTTGGATCAACATGAGGGTGAGTAATTACTCATTTTTGGACAATTATTCCCAGATGGGTCTAGGATCAGTGGTCTTTGGTTATCGTGGCCAGTTCAGGAGTTCAGACTGAACCGTACGGCGGTTATTCTGACTGAAATCTCTGAGTGATATCTGCATCCATTAATCACGAAGGCTGAAGATCCTTCTGGAGCGCCTGACGCTGATGTCCGCGCTGTCACACAAACCCCGGCGCTGGTCAAGGGCACCTTCAGTCCTGCAGGGACACACCGTGACCCTCACTCTGCCTCTCTCTCTCTCTCTCTCTGTCTGTCTCTCTCTCCGTGTGTCTGACAGCTGTGCGGAAAAGGCGACTGTGTTTCAGATTGCTGGGAGAGAGCCAGAGTCTCGCTGGGGTCGAGGGACTCGACAAGCACCAGATCACTGGAGAGTTACTTCTCTGCAAAACTGAGCCGTTGTGGCAGTGTAGGATGAGGATATTGTCTTTGACAATAAACAATTCATATTTTTGTGAAAACCCTGATACAACACCATTCAAAAGTTTAGGGTAAGATCTAGAAATGAATAATTTTATTCGTCAAGGATGCATCACATTGATCAGAAGTGACATTTATAATGTTATAATGGTACTTTCTATTCATCAAAGAATCCTAAGAAATAAAAATGTATCACAGTTTCCACACAAATATGAACTGTTGTCAACACTGATAATAATCATAAATGTGTGTTGATCATCAGATCCTCATCTGAGAGTGATTAGTGAAGGATCATGTGACACTGAAGACTGGAGTAATGATGATAAACTCAGCTTTGATCACAGGAATAAATCACACTTTACTGTATATTCACAGAGAGAACAGCTGATCTACACTGGAGGAGTATTACACTGATCTACTGGAGTTATGATCTTGCTGAGAATATTTAAAAAATATTCCAGATATTCAATATGTATTCCACACTTTTGACCGCTAGTGTAACTATTGATTCATTTGTGTATGGGATGTATTTTAGAATTTTAGGAGAAACATCTGAGACAAAATGGATGCCTTGAAGCCCTGATTTCACACACTTTCCAGCGCCTTCCTCTCAAACCACCTTCATTTAGACACACTTTTCACCATCCAATCAATTCCTCGTGGATAAAATCAAGCCCTGCATTTTTTCCTCACTGAATATCCTGCTCATCTCACATTATGGACGTACATTTACATTTAATCATTTAGCAGACGTGTTTATCCAGAGTAATAGAAGCAATCAAACCAACAATAGGGCAACAAGTAAAAATCGCTTTTATTTTTCCCCAGATTCCCCAGATATATATATATATATATAAACAGTAGTAGCCAAAAGTGATGCCTGGCCTAGGAAAATATTTTAGGATATTTTGTAAGTTTTATTGGGTTTTTTTTCTTCTTATAAATAGTAATATATTTCTGTCATAATTTCTTCAAGTTAACCTGATCTTATATTGGCGATTTGTAATGACCTCTGAGTTTTTCTTGTTCATTGTGACAACAACAATTTCCAACTAAATCTGTCCCAAATATAATTATTATCAAAGGCGATCTGACCAATCATAATCCGCCATTTTCTCCGACGAAGCAGTCAGGAGAGTTTGTAGATTAACGTCGGTGGGCTTGAACTTGAAGAACGGTGTGTACTGACATCTTTCCGCGGTTGAAACAACATTCCTTCTGATGCTCATTCATGTTTATTGGATGCTATGAATGAACATGAAGGAAGAGATGATCGGTTCACGAGCAGCTTTAGCTTTTAATATAAACGACTTTGTTTCATATTAAAAGTAACCTGTCCTGTCCGTCAGCGCGTTGCCAGTGTCCTCTTTGCTATGCGATGTGTTTTTCACTGTGTGAGAACGCCATAGTCTTTGATTATTTCATTCAAAACTCCATGACATTCCATGTCATACAGTAAATTCCATTTTAATGACCAGATTCCATGATTCCATTCGCAGTTTCCAATCCTACGATTGATAATGCCATTTCAAGACTCCTTTTAACAAGGTTAGCCATGAGCGTCCAGACCAGCAGAACCACAAACACCCCGGCCAGACTCATCTATGGAACCGTTTGTGGTCCAAATCCCGGCTCAGACTCCCTCCACCTGCACGAATGCCCTGCTGTCCCAATTAGAAGGGAAAGGTTCAGCCTGCGGCTCTCCGATTTTATCCTGCTGGTCTCCATGGCCTTCCCACTGTCACTTAGAGCATATCTCACCAGCGCTACGACAAGAAACACAGCGTTTAATGCCTGTAATGATGCCACTATGAACTCTGTGTGTGTGTGTGTGTGTGTGTGTGTGTGTGTGTGTGTGTGTGTGTGTGTGTGTGTGTGTGTGTGTGTGTGTGTGAGTTTGCGCTCGCTGCGTAGGTGTGCACACAAATATCTGAGATGATATATAGCAACAGCAGATAAATGCATGCATGCATTAGAGCAAATGACAATGAGACAAAGAGAGAATATGTCTGCAGAGAAATAATGAGAAAGAGTCAGCTGATTAAATCACTTCATCCGTCTTGCCTTCACATCCACCCCTCAGGCACAATATCGCAGGTCTAATGAGCTCAGGTGAGGAGAGACACATGAAGATCTACAATCAAGTGTGTACGCAAATCTGAATTTGGTTGAACTGAATGTAATATGTGGGCATTTTACACCCTTACAGAGGCTTGATGTTGTGTTTTGGCTCTACTAGAGCAGGTTTTCCTGCTGGAATGTAGATTATTTCCTCATATTCTCTATTGTTGCGGCTCCTCTCTTCCCAGTCTGTCAGTAACGCTCTGTTTAGTTCCTGTCTCTATGAAGCCCCTCCTCCTGAAATGCACACTGTGCTCTGATTGGTCGGCTGGAGCAGTGTGTTGTGATAACCTTACCATAACCGGCAGTTTCAACACACTACTAACTAACTCAACCAGGCCCCACCCCTTTATTCTGCGTATAAATTATTTAATTATATATATAATATATATATATATATATATATATATATATATATATATATAGTCATATAGTCATATAGACATAAAATTATAATGAGAACCTCATAATTGTGTGTTTGGGACATGGATTTCAATGGTGAGAATTTTGTTTTTTTAAATCAGGTTCTCAAAAATGACAAAAATTTGGATTTAGATTTATCGGCAAATATATCGGTTATTGGCTTTCAAATATAAAGAATTATCGGTTATCGGTATCGGCCAAAATTGTTATATTGGTGCATCCCAAATAACAGTAATAATAATAATATGCACTTATAAATCATTAATGGTAGGGCAGCACGATTAATCACAATCAAACTGAATTCATGATTTGGCTCTTGTGCGATTAAAAAAAGAAAAAATCAGAAAAATTCTCTCTTTGATTTTAATGAAATAAATAAACGCCCAGCATGTCAGTGAAGAGCGGCTCTGAGATCGGGACTAAACGCTGCTACATCTGAGTTTGAGTTGTTTATAACATGCTTTTGAAAAAGCAACACACGTCAAACATCTTCACAAGCTAGTAATGCAAAGCGTTCATAAACCTGTTGTCCAACAAAAGACAACGTTTAATAACACGTTTTAACTCACTTCATATCATCAGTTGAGTGTTTGTGAGAATGAGGCAGACAATATTTTCTTTTATAGTATTATTATTATTATTATTATGAAAATATTCGAGACGGCTTGAAGAACTCAAATACACCATATATTGTCGCAGTCATGTGTTTATTGTCTTGATGTTTAAACAAAGTGTTTCTATCTTCTTTTTATTCAGCTACAGTGCTAGCTTCAACATTAGGGGTTTCCTGAAACATCATTATATTACTTCTGTCTGAGGTGTATGTGGCATTTGTGCTCGAGGGCGCCCTCTGGCCTCCAGTATGAATGAAACATGAGTGTGTTTAGCACTCAGTGATATTGTGAGCAAAATTGTGATTAAAATCGAAATCGCAATACTGAACAAAGAAATCGTGATAGGTTTTTTTGTCCATATCGCACAGCCCTAATGAACACTAAGACAGTAAATACTGTCAATTTTCTCTTGAATTTAAAGAAAGATTTAAAGGTGAAATGTGAGGAATTGCATTCTGTCTGATTTTTCCATTTGGTGCAGAATTTACACAATTACACAGAAAAAGATTCAATATATTTAAACAAGTTGTCAAGCTGCAGGATCATTATGAGCGGTTAGAAACTGGTATTGCACAACTGCAACTGTAACCATGTAAAAGAGCTGAATGTTGCTCAACAGCCGAGTCCTGGCTTCTCTTCAGAGCCGCATCTGCAGTGCCAGCACAAATCACACAGTAAAACTCACAGCATCCCAACCTTGCGACTTGTTGCATCATAACGTGCTTCCCAAAACAGGTCATTATTTGTCAACAGCACAACTCACTGGAGATAAACTGTACACACAGATCTGTGTATCGTCTGAGGACTTATCTCATTATGCACCCCATTATTCTCCGGCGTCTGTTTCCATAAAGAGCCATGGCCCTTTGTTTCCAGAGAGGCTCAAAATTGTCAGGGGCCCCATGAGGGTCCATTCATCCCACAGAGACCAGACGCAGAACAAACAGCCACCGTTAGACGCGGTTACGCAGCTGTTCACTTGTGCTGAGGGTTTTCAGTGAAATGCTTACATATATCAGGAACACTTTACAGTAAGGATTCTTGTTTCAACAAAGATTAATAAATACTATAACAAATGTTTAGCTGTTGCATCTCTTACGGTAAAATCTTACCAGTATATCTAATATTATAATGGACATTTATGCGTTTTTTGTGTTTGCAGTTGAAATGCATATCAGTGTCAACCGAACACGACTTTATCATTCCTGACACTAAACATATGGAGAATCCCAGCTAAAGAAACAAAAATATGTTCTAAGAACGTTTTGCTAACATTTCCATTAAGTTATGAAAGCTAGGGATGCACCGATATGAACATTTTGGCCAATACTGATAACCGATATATTGGTGATAAATCTAAATCCAAATTTTTATATAATTTTTGAGAGCCTGATTACAAAAACTAAAGTCTCACCATTAAAAGCCACGTCCCAAACACACAATTATGATGCTCTCATTATAATTTTATGTAGCCTATATGACAGACTTGCACTGCACATGTTTCTCTGAACATGTGATTTTAAGTGATTTCAATCATATTTCAAGCAATCATAACCATCATGGTGAATGCGAAAGTGTTATCAGGCCGATAACAATAACATTAAAGATGACCATACATCGGCCGATACTAATAACATTAAAAATAATAACATTAAAAATTAACATATATCGGCAGATACCGATAACATAAAAAAATGTATATATATTGGCCGATTTGATAACATTAAAAATGATAACATTAAAAATTAACATACATTGGCTGATGCGATAACATTAAAAATAAAAAAATATTAAAAATGAATATATATAGGCAGATACCAATAATTCTTTATATTTGAAAGCCAATAAATTATATATTGGCAGATAAATCTAAATCCAAATTTTTATATAATTTTTGAGAGACTGATTGCAAAAGTTTCACCATTAGATGTCTCAAGCAAACAATTATGATGCTCTCATTATGATTTTATGTAGTCTACATAACATTAATATATAACATTAATAATGAACATATATTGGCTGATACCGATAAAATTCAAAACGAAAATATAAAAAAATTTATATATATATCAGCCGATACTGATAACATTAAAAATTTATATATCAGCTGATACCGATAACATTAAAAATTAATATATATATATATATGCCGATACCGATAACATTAAAAATTAATATATATAGGCGATACCGATAACATTAAAATGAATACATATAGGCCGATACTGATAACATTAAAAATTAATACATATAGGCGATACCGATAACATTAAAAATGATAACATATATCAGCCGATACCGATAACATTAAAAATGATAACATATATCAGCCGATACCGATAACATTAAAAACGAACACATATCGGCCGATGATGATAACATTACCGATACCGATAACATTAAAACGAACACATATCGGCCGATGATGATACCGATAACATTAAAAACGAACACATGTCGGCCGATGATGATAACATTACCGATACCGATAACATTAAAAACGAACACGTCGGCCGATGATGATACCATTACCGATACCGATAACATTAAAAACTAACACATATCGGCCGATGATGATAACATTACCGATACCGATAACATTAAAAACGAACACATATCGGCCGATGATGATAACATTACATATTACCGATAACATTAAAAACGAACACATATCGGCCGAAATGATAACATTACCGATTCGATAACATTAAAACGAACACATATCGGCCGAAATGATAAGATTACCGATTCCAATAACATTAAAAAACGAACACATATCGGCCGAAATGATAACATTACCGATACCGATAACATTAAAAACGAACACATATCGGCCGAAATGATAAGATTACCGATTCCGATAACATTAAAAAACGAACACATATCGGCCGAAATGATAACATTACCGATACCGATAACATTAAAAACGAACACATATCGGCCGAAATGATAACATTACCGATTCGATAACATTAAAACGAACACATATCGGCCGAAATGATAAGATTACCGATTCGATAACATTAAAAACGAACACATATCGGCCGAAATGATAACATTACCGATACCGATAACATTAAAAACGAACACATATCGGCCGATAATGATAACATTACCAATACCGATATGGTGGCCGATAAATTGAATGTTTTTTAAATGTTATAATTTTGCATGTATTATGAAAACGTAACTTTTGAATGTTCTCTAAACACAAAAGTAGTAACATTTAATAATGTGAAATAGATGATAGAACTTTGAACAGATGTAGCGTTACTGGAAGAACGTTTGCTTCAGAGAACCTTGCCAGAACGTTCCCTGTTAGCTGGGATAGATCCAGAAGCACAGATCCCAAGACGGAACGTGTTCTCCCCCACATTTGTCAATAGGACAGTTTCTTGTTTGTTATCTTCAGTCTTACCTTGGAACAGGAAGGCTCTGGTGTCATCATGGAAACCCTGCACCTGTGTCACGCCGGAAAACCCTTCTCCAGGACTGAACTCCTGAAACACGCTGATCCGAACCGCTGGATCCACTCCGAACGCAGACACTTCAACACAAGCACAACACACAGCATTAGAACAGATGGATGTCCAGCACTTCTGCAGAAGGGGTTTAAACGGCACTGTGTATGGACTGAAGAGCAATGACTTTTTTCATGACTTTCATTGACTTCTCGGGGCCTGGAAATCAAAATTCCTTGAGATTTCCAGGTGGGAAGCCTACACTGAAAAATAAATCAATTAATAGTGCAGGAACAATTTTCACAATTGGCATTTAACTACAAAGAAACGTGACATTTTGAAGTAGAAAGACTGGTATGCATTTTCTTGCATGTGCATATATTTATAATAACCATAACAAGCACAGCTCTATATCTCTGATTACAGACTCCGTGGACATGAATGCATGACCAGCTATTGGCATCTGTACTCATAATCAACGGATCAGACTGTAATATCTGCGTACCTGCTGCCGCGTAAAATAATCCAACAAACAACTGCAATAATCCCATTGTGAATAATGCAATTAGTCCATGTTGCGATACTCCAGG
>CM031967.1:799154-809154 GCA_018749465.1 Paracanthobrama guichenoti
TGGATTTAATATTTTTGGTCACCCGGCCACCATGTAATTGTCTGGAGAGAGAATGTTTCTGATGTGACTGCACTTCAGAGGGTAAACCTGTCAACAATCACATATGATATATATATATATATATGTTCTGTGTGTTTCCAAATGTGTTTTAAGTGGTTGCTAGGGCGTTGCTATGTGGTTGCAAATGTGTTTTGAGTGGTTTATACAGTGTTGCTATGTGTTTGCAAATGTGTTTTGAGTGGTTGCTAAGGTGTTGCTGTGTTTGAAAATGTTTTTGAGTGGTTGCTCAGGCATTGCTAGTTGGCTGCTAGGGTGTTGCTATGTGGTTGCATATGTTTTTGAGTGGCTGCTCAGGCATTGCTAGTTGGCTGCTAGGGTGTTATGTGGTCACAAATGTGTTTTAAGTGGTTGCTAAGGTGTTGCAATGTTGTTGCAAATGTATTATCTGTGGTTGATAGGGTGTTGCTATGTGGTTGCAAATGTGTTTTGAGTGGTTATTCAGGCATTGCTAGTTGGTTGCTATGTGGTTGCTACAGTGTTGCTATGTGGTTGCAAAGTGTTTTGAGTGGTCAATAAAGTGTTGCTAGGAAGTTGCCAGGGGGCTGCTATGAGGGTATAAACGTGTTATGTGTGGTTGCTGTAGTATTGCGATGAGGTAGAAAATGTGTTATGTGTGGTTGATAGGGTGTTGCTATGTGGTTGCAAAGAGTTACCATTAGATTAGGGTTAGGATGATTGTTAGGGCATTGTTAGGATTTTGCAAATGTGTTTTGAGTGGTTGCTAAGTTGTTGCTATGCTGTTGCAAATGTGTTATGTGTGGTTGATAGGGTGTTGTTATTTGGTTGCTAATGTGTTTAAGTGGTTGTCAGGGGGTTGCTGTGAGGTTGCAAATATGTTATGTATGGTGCTGTAGCGTTGCGATGTGCTTGCAAAGAGTTACCATTAGGTTAGGGTTAGGACGGTTGTTAGGGTGTTGTTATATGGTTGTAAATGTGTTTTCAGCAGTTGCTAACTTGTTACTAAGTGATTGCTTGGGTGTTGTGACTGGTTGCTAGGTTGTTAAGTTGTTAAGGCCTGTTGCTAGGTGCTTACTTCCTATCTCACATGAAACATGTCCAGCACCGTTTTGTCTCCTTGATCTGGTCAGCAGATGTGACTCGGTTTTCCTCCTTGTATGTTCGTCTGTGGGACGCCATAGCAAACGCCACTAACTAATTGGCTCAATTTAAGTACAACAGAAGTCGGTGGGAGATGCATACAGTGAATAAAACATGCCGTGTGTGTGTGTGTGTGTGTGTGTGTGTGTGTGTGTGTGTGTGTGTGTGTGTGTGTGTGTGTGTGTGTGTGTTGCTCCCAGAGGTCCATCAGTTATTGATGTTGTGGCTGATGGAACTAAAGCTCATGAAACACAATAATACTGTCGTCCTCACAGCACATCATTTTCTAAAGTGCCACCAGGAAGATAAAATCATTCAACACAATCTGAAGCCTTTTCCAGACAACAGCAGCCACTCGAGACCCTCGAGAAATAACAACAGAGACAGAAAGGAGAAAGAAAAGACTCAGAAAGTGCCCCAGTTTTTCCCTTATTTGTGTTATTGAAAGTGAAAAAACAACAGCTAAGCAACAAATATTTCTTGTGTAGCAGTAAATAAAGCAGCACCTGTGCTGTAATCTTTGCTCACCTGCACAGAGCTGCGAGCGACTGATGCTGTTTCTGGTGCGGTTTGCAGTATTGAACTGAGTTTCCCAAGCACAAGATTGCCTTCACACATTCTGAACTGCAGAGGTTTTCACCTCGGATTCATTTGCATCGTAGTACTAGACAAGCAAAAACCACAAGACCTTGAGTTTAGCTGCATAACAATCGAACTAATTCAACGGGTTTACTGTTGTAAATAAATTAATAAATATTTCAATTTCCTCAAGAAGATCTTTCAGAATCTTTCTGAATATTACCACATAATCTAGTTATTTCAGCTCAAAATGTTCCGTATTATAATTTAGACTTTATATTTAAAAAGTACTATACCATGGCACAATTTACGAGTTGAACGCACATGAACGCCACCACAAAGGCGAAAATACAAGTGGGAAACTCGGAATTTGTTGGGGGCGTTTCACTGAGAAATGGCGGAATACCACAATACACTATACAACAAAATACGCAAATTGCCTGCACAAAATATAATAGCACAAAGTTTACAGAGGCTTCATGCATTCATTAATCATCTTTTTGTTCTTCATTTTCTACAAGTAGAGTTTAAAAACATTGCTGTATTTCTGTGCATAGTTAATTAATAGAAGGTGCACCGCCATCTTGCTTTTTATTTTTTGCGCCGCCATCTTGCTCCGAAAGTGACTTGAACTTCCCGAGACGTCGTAAATACCCAGCATGCTGTAGTATAAATGTACAAAATGTAGTAAATGCTATAATATACTACAATTTACTGCAGTATCTTTACTATATGGTTCAAAAACACTGTAATAACTATAGTATTTTTCATGTGGGACGACTTCCCAACTCGGGACATTCCCAGGAGGACTTGTCTCGAACGTGCCATAAAATGGTAATACTGTGGTAAATTCACTGGGGGTTTTACAGGAATTCTCCAAGGAACATCATATCATGGTGTCAAAAACATGGTATTTCTTAATTTCCAGTAGGCTAAAGCATAATCGAGTGATTCTGGTAAAGCCACAGCGGTGACATGCGGTCATTTATTGTAAAACACTGACCTCTAGTGACACACAACTGAACTGTTCTGTTGGGCTGACTGAGGAACAGATGCAGTAACATGTGATGTCTTGTGTTCATTTGTCAAGTGTTGCTCTGGGAACGTGTGTAAAACTGTTGCTTCATTGCCAGAAAAATATAGTTTTGCATGAAGGAATGAGTGTCAAAATATTGATCATATTACTAATTTTATCTAATTTACAATGCAGCTTACACTTAATACAAGATTTAGCCTAATTGATCTTATGTAGGCTAATTAGTTTAAATGCATCTTATAACAAGCTTAATGACAAAATGAAGATAAATAGCTGTTGCGTTATTCACATTTTCAATCATTTCAAACCCACGACTTTCTTCAGTAACCCTTTACAATAAGCTTTATTTGTTAACATTAACAACATTACAACAAAACATATTCTAAAGCATTTATTAAGCGTAGTTTATGTTCATTTCAACATTTACTAATGCATTCACACCCTGATAGCAAACAATAACAGAAGTGGTCTAAATATTAAAATATGTACATATATCTTCTGTGGAAATATCAGATCCATTTGAATTCTGCATACAATGCCATATAGAGGAGATTAGGAGGAAACTGCAGTTTTACAGAGCTGTGATATAAACGAAACATATTGGGTATTTTAAAAAGGGGGAGGAGCTGTTCGATATGCCCCGCCCTGTCTCCCTGTTTTACCGAGCTAAACGGCTCTGAGCTGTGATATAAACTAAAGGTTACTGGCTATTTTGGCCAGGACTCCCTGGGAGAAGAGTTACTGTCCCTCAGTTACTGTAACTCAATGGGACTTTTTCTTGTTAAATAAAGGTTAAATAAAATAAAATGTTTAAAAAAAGGGGGAGGGGCTGTTCGATATGCCCCGCCCTGTCTTCCTGTTTCACTAGAAATGACATCAACACATTGTATAATGCGCATTTTTAGGGCACTTCATTGGGCCTTTAAATAATATTAAAGCTAGGGTAGGCGATTTCAGAGAGACTAGCTTTGAAAGCATTAGATCCCGCCTTCCCTTCATAGCATCTCTAAAGCCACGCCTCCTCCATGGGTTTGTACAACCTTTTGAGTGAAATTCAAGTACTTTTCAAGAGCTTCACAATTTTTCCTAGCCTGGATGCCAGCTGAACTTAGCCCCGCCCACAACATTTGAATTCGGGAAGTTCGGTCTGGACCTGATCCGTTGTGGAGCATCTATGCCCAAACCAGAGCTGTTCAGACCAATGAAATTGTCAGGGCGGGCTTTATACGATGATGGACAGATGATCAACAGTAACGTAATCATCCACGTCACCAAAGAGCGCTTGGGTTGAATTTGTTTACTAAACGGAGAACTTGTTAGTTTATGCATTCACCTTTACTATTCCTCTCAAAAATGATGATCATGTTGGTAAGTAAAATAATTCTGTTTACAACCCCGGCAAAGATCGTTTACATTCATCTTCCTCTTCTACTTCTTCCAGCGTGCGTGCAGTTGAGTTCTGTTGACAACTGTGCGACGCTCTGATTGGTTGTAGGTCTATCCAATTGGAGGTCTTTCCTGGTTCGGTTGACGCACGCCCCAATAATCACAGCCCAATGGAGCAGAATCAGACTCATATTCTGACTAGAATCTGAGTATGACGACGTCAGGCTAACTTTTTCCAGCACTAACACTTTAAATATTATCCAATTGTAATATTATTTATTTTTAATGTGATGATTTGTAAAAAGTTTAAAGGTGTAGGAAAACCAACACTTTGTGGCAGACAAGCACTTTTATTTTAAAAAGACATGAAATGACCACTATAACCAGTAGATGGCAGCAGAGGAGCACTTATTGACTTATTAGACATTTCCACTGGAAAAAAATAGGAAATCACAAAGTCTCATGAAAAACAAAAACTTTTCTTTGAATTGTGACTGAATTACACAGAACACAAGTAAAGAGCTCCTTTAATAATCACTGGAGCTGTCGGTCAGTTCGGTGTGAGACTACAGAAGAACAATGGTGCATTTAATGAGAGCAGAATATTTACATTTAGGTTTTTGCACATTACTGTTGTTAATAAAAGTTCATTATATCTGCATATCAACTCAAGCTCAGAGCTTCACTGTTAAATTTCAATAAACAAACATGTAACATTATTAGCAACTGCACTTATCAAAACAATAGTAATTTTATGATTAACTTTTTTTTCAGATGCTGCTGCGCTCAAATGTTAGTCTGGAGCCCTGAAGGGGGCGGGGCTTTAGGTTATAGAGTGCATTTGATTGGATGAGAAGCTGAAGTGCAGAGTGATGTCATCAGAATCACTGATCCTTATTGGCTGAAGTGAGAGAAAGCATATAGACAACAAGTAAGCCTAACATATTCATACTAAAAGATTTCACAGGGACACAAACTAACAGTTGTATTTTTATTAACTAACATTAACAAAAGATTAATAAATATTGTAATGGATGTATTGCTCATTGTTAGTTAAAGCATTTATTGTAAAGTGTGGCTTTTCCATAGTAAATCACAACTGTAGAATGTCCAGGTTTTGCAGAAACAGCCGTATGTTCCAGCTCTCCATGTTTTGCAGCAAGAGTCTCTGTCTCTGAAGAGAAGAAGAGTGTGTCATGAATCATCTTTGCAGCGCTCTGGTCTCGTGTAAGGTTGAGTGTGTGTCGCTCGTGTCACATGTGACGTGTCCGCTGGTTCTGATTGGCTCCAGACCATCAGTTGCTCCATGTGCGGCCGCGTGAACGAGCTCTCCTTCTCTCTGGAGTTCCTCCACTTCATCCTGCGGTTCTGGAACCAGATCTTCACCTGCGGGACACATGAACCGGATTCATCAAACTGGACTGACTTACAGAGTGTGAACAACAGTGAGCTGAAAAACCCAGGCTTGACGTAAATATAAAGGTCTTTGTCAATCGCATTTAGCTTAAAGGCACAGTATGTAATTTTTCACCACTAGAGGTCGCTTATTCAGAACAAAGGTGTGTCTTGACTCTTGAGTGGGCGGAGCTTTTATTCTGTCTTCCGCTCGTGTGTGTGTAACGCAGCGCTGTTTGATCATATCACACACACGTGAGTGTGTTAAAGTGATGTTATAATGCTACTCTGTGCATTGGCTCGGCGCTACTATGAGACACTTCTTCACACTGCAGTGAGCGAGATCATATTAGGCATGGTAAAACATGTGCGGTAAATCAACAACACCAGATTTAAACAATAAGACTAACTGTGTTGAGCTGGAGAACAATGATTATTCTAAATGTATCTAAGCAGTTGCTCACCTGTCTAATAAAACACATCAGATATTAAAGCGGCTTTGGTGTTTCCATGGTTACTACACAATAACACTGGAAGGTAACGCGGGTATGATGTCACTGACAGGCGACGCACGGTCCGTGTCCTGGTTAAAATGGCTTATTTCTCTAGATTTAAACATTCTTGGAAACATTTGGGATAATGCACAAGTCAACAAAATACACTCACCTAAAGGATTATTAGGAACACCATACTAATACTTTGTTTGACCCCCTTTCGCCTTCAGAACTGCCTTAATTCTACGTGGCATTGATTCAACAAGGTGCTGAAAGCATTCTTTAGAAATGTTGACCCATATTGATAGGATAGCATCTTGCAGTTGATGGAGATTTGTGGGATGCACATCCAGGGCACGGAGCTGTTCCACCACATCCCAAAGATGCTCTATTGGGTTGAGATCTGGTGACTGTGGGGCCATTTTAGTACAGTGAACTCATTGTCATGTTCAAGAAACCAATTTGAAATGATTCAAGCTTTGTGACATGGTGCATTATCCTGCTGGAAGTAGCCATCAGAGAATGGGTACATGGTGGTCATAAAGGGATGGACATGGTCAGAAACAATGCTCAGGTAGGCCGTGGCATTTAAACGATGCCCAATTGGCACTAAGGGGCCTAAAGTGTGCCAAGAAAACATCCCCCACACCATTACACCACCACCACCAGCCTGCACAGTGGTAACAAGGCATGATGGATCCATGTTCTCATTTTGTTTACGCCAAATTCTGACTCTATCATCTGAATGTCTCAACAGAAATCGAGACTCAGACCAGGCAACATTTTTCCAGTCTTCAACTGTCCAATTTTGGTGAGCTTGTGCAAATTGTAGCCTCTTTTTCCTATTTGTAGTGGAGATGAGTGGTACCCGGTGGGGTCTTCTGCTGTTGTAGCCCATCCGCCTCAAGGTTGTGCGTGTTGTGGCTTCACAAATGCTTTGCTGCATACCTTGGTTGTAACGAGTGGTTATTTCAGTCAAAGTTGCTCTTCTACCAGCTTGAATCAGTCGGCCCATTCTCCTCTGACCTCTAGCATCAACAAGGCATTTTCGCCCACAGGACTGCCGCATACTGGATGTTTTTCCCTTTTCACACCATTCTTTGTAAACCCTAGAAATGGTTGTGCGTGAAAATCCCAGTAACTGAGCAGATTGTGAAATACTCGGACCGGCCCGTCTGGCACCAACAACCATGCCACGCTCAAAATTGCTTAAATCACCTTTCTTTCCCATTCTGACATTCAGTTTGGAGTTCAGGAGATTGTCTTGACCAGGACCACACCCCTAAATGCATTGAAGCAACTGCCATGTGATTGGTTGATTAGATAATTGCATTAATGAGAAATTGAACAGGTGTTCCTAATAATCCTTTAGGTGAGTGTATATAACACTGTTCTAGTGGTTTTTCGATAGTCAAATAAAAAATCTTACATATTGTGCCTTTAATGCATTAACTAATGCAAATGAAACCTTGTTGTAAAGTGTTAGCACATAAATGTTGAATTTGTGTGTGAATTCACCTTTCATCAGTGTATGAACCTTGTTTCCTCTTTATTTTCACCATAGTATCTATGATTTCCAGAATACCACAGATAATGAAGAAAAAATGTGGTATATTATCCCTCGCTATCAGCTAAAAATATAGTGAAAGAAAAATGATGAAGCTCATTACGCATTGTGAAGAGCTATTATTGTACAGTAAACCTAAAGTCAGCTTTCGATCTCTTCTTTATTCTTCCTTTAAAGCATCTAATCTGAAAAACAGTTAAAAAGTTAATTATATATAATTATGAGTTTTTAATGTTTTTGAAAGAGTCTCTTCTGCTCATCAAGGCTGTATTTATTTGATCATAAAGACGGTACAAATTCTGAAATATTATTCTAATGTAGATCAGCTGTTCTCTGTGTGAATATACAGTAAAGTGTGATTTATTCCTGTGATCAAAGCTGAATTTATCATCATTACTCCAGTCTTCAGTGTCACGTGATCCTTCACTAATCACTCTCATATAAAAAACAAATCTTAATTATTCCAAATTTTGACCTGCAGTGTACAAACTCAAAAACAAACAATGAAAAGATCCATCCAAAGGAATTGATTCACTAAAATTCACTTTACCTAATTCACATATCTGCCCTAAATAGTATGCATTTGTAGTGTGCATTAATGTTGTATTTTCCCAATGTGCATCCTACTTTTTGCTTCTCCTCTTGATTTATGAATGTTTAGATATGTGTGCTGGAGAACAAGACAGAAATGCTGAGGAAGAAGCTCATTACACCCTCAGTTCTCCAGTCATTCTTCGTGAGATCTGAAGGACAGAGAGAGAAGCTGAGCATGTGTTCGTCTGACCTGTGTCTCTTTCAAGCAGAGGTCCGTGGCCAGTCTGTTGCGGTCAGTCTTGCTGATGTATTTCTGCTTGCGGAAGGTTTTCTCCAGCTCTCGTCTCTGTTCCTCGGAGAACACGGCTCGTCGCAGGATTCCCGGGCGTGACCTGGAGGTCAGCGCTGGACTCCACAGGATAGACCCGACGCTCCCTGTAGGACACAAACAAACACTTCCGTCACGACACGGTTACTGGAGCTTGATGGGGTGTTTTATTATTTATTTATAGGGAATGTATAGAGTTTATTTAATCCAAGGGTTTTTATTTATTTGTATATTGCATTTATTTTGCAGCCGAGTGTGAAGCGGCCGGGATGAGAATCAGCACCTCCAAATCCAAGGCCATGGTTCTCAGTCGGAAAAGGGTGGCTTGCCCACTTCAGGTTGGTGGAGAGTTTCTGCCTCAGGTGGAGGAGTTCAGGTATCTTGGGGTCTTGTTCACGAGTGAGGGAAGGATGGAACGGGAGATTGACAGACGGATCGGTGCAGCTTCTGCAGTAATGCGGTCGATGTACCGGTCTGTCGTGGTAAAGAAGGAGCTGAGCTGTAAGGCGAAGCTCTCGATTTACCGGTCAATCTACGTTCCTACTCTCACCTATTGTGGGTCATGACCGAAAGGACAAGATCCCGGATACAGGCGGCCGAAATGAGCTTTCTCCACAGGGTTGCTGGGCGCTCCCTTAGAGATAGGGTGAGAAGCTCAGTTACTCGGGAGGAGCTCAGAGTAGAGCCGTTGCTCCTCCACATCGAGAGGAGCCAGTTGAGGTGGCTCGGGCATCTATTTCGGATGCCTCCTGGACGCCTTCCCGGGGAGGTGTTCCGGGCATGTCCCACCGGGAGGAGGTAGACCTAGGAAGAGGTCTACCTCCTAGAAAGACCTAGGACACGCTGGAGGGATTATGTCTCCCGGCTGGCCTGGGAACGCCTCGGGGTTCCCCCGGAAGAGCTGGAGGAAGTGGCTAGGGAGAGGGAAGTCTCTGCTTAGACTGTTGCCCCCACAACCCAGCCCCGGATAAGCGGAAGATAATGGATGGATGGATGGCATTTTATTTTGTCCAGGAAATGTATGACATTTATCAAGGGTCTCCAAGGAAGGAACAGTGGTGAACCGGCCACAGGGTCATGGGCGGCCAAGGCTCATTGATGCACGTGGGGAGCGAAGGCTGGCCCGTGTGGTCCGATCAAACAGACGAGCTACTGGAGCTCAAACTGCTCAAGAAGTTAATGCTGGTTCTGATAGAAAGGTGTCAGAATACACAGAGCATCTCAGTTTGTTGTGTACGGGGCGGCATAGCCGCTGACCAGTCAGGGTGCCCATGCTGTCCCCTGTCCACCGCCGAAAGCACCAACAGTGGCACGTGAGCATCAGAACTGGACCACGGAGCAATGGAAGAAGGTGGCCTGGTCTGATGAATCACGTGTTCTTTTACATCACGTGGATGGCCGGGTGCGTGTGCGTGGCTTCCCTGGGGAACACATGGCACCAGGATGCACTATGGGAAGAAGGCGAGCCGGCGGAGGCAGTGTGATGCTTTGGGCAATGTTCTGCTGGGAAACCTTGGGTCCTG
>CM031967.1:839154-861654 GCA_018749465.1 Paracanthobrama guichenoti
TCCAGTGCCGTTTGCAAAATGGAATGTTCCATTAACGTTCGTATAACGTAGAAAAAACGTTTTTATAACATTAGCGAATGTTTTTAGAACATATCTGTGTTGGCTATGGAAAGCTGTTTGTTATTGTTTTTATCGTTACTGAGTCTTTACATGCTATGATTCAGACTTGCGTTTGACCAGTGCATTTTCATCTGAACAATAATGAAAACGACACAGAGCCGGTTAAACATTTTAAAGGTGTGCATAACTGGAACACTATGAATTGTATTAATTTTTCATCACTTTCCAGGCCTCTCAGAAGATTATATATCGGACATTTAAATGTTAAACTGCATCTCAAGCAACATTTAGCTGATTATGCATGCAAATTTCATGCATGAAATGAAATTCACTTCTAGCGTTCTAATAGCTTCTGCTAAAAGCATAATTGTGAGAAGAAAAAAAACACATTTGTGACAAATAATGATAAATAACGAACATATCAATCAAGATTTTGGTTGAAATCTGCAATTTAGCATCAAAAAAGAGCTAAACATTACCTTACATATTTATAAAGATTTGAGCTGAAAGGGATAATGCACGTTATTTGCCAGACTGCATGCCGAGAACCACCGGCAGAAGACTGGTTTTGTGTGAGACAGCAGGTTTCTGCATGACTGAGAGAAAAGTGCCACAATCTGACCAAAGTCTGTCTGGAGGACAAAACACATGAGATCAGTCTGGAATCAATTTATGACGAGAACGCGCATTGAAATGATTTTAAAACAGACAGTGTAAAGTCTGCGGCTGTGTTCCCGTCGGCCCCAGGCTTCTGAGCCGCTTTACTGCCCTGGACAGACGGCAGCTACTGAGGGACCTAACTGGGCAATTAGAGACACAGGCCCATTTAGGAGAACAATGGGGTCCATGCGTCAGGTTAAGCACCCCTCTCGCCGCTGATTACCCCCCGGGTGCGTGTTATTCTTTCTAACGGCCCTGCTGCCCCTCTCCGGCCTGCTGTTTGGATTGTTAATGGGACTCGTTCAGTCGGTCTGTGGACGGCGTTTGAGCTCAAGACAGCGTCTACCTGATCCGTCGGGACTATATAACTGAGGAACTTGAGCTGTGTTCAAAGTGCTGTAGTGCTGCATTGTTGTGCCACGACCACATTTTGTGCAAAAAAAAGTGTTTAAACAAATAATCAGTGCATTGCATTGTGGGATTGAGTATTCAGTGCAGTGCATTTTTGCATTGTACTGTTTTGAATCAGGTTTTATTTTTATAGTTTTCAAGTTTTTATTTTAAACATGTTTATTTTTTTAAATGTTCACTTTTTTATACTATTATGGTCTTTATTAATGTTTTGAATCTGCTTTTATTTTTTATAGTTTTAGCTTTAGCTTAAGTTTTAGTAATTTTGTTATTTATTCTTTTGTAAGGTTTTTTTTAAATGATGCTTTATTTTATTTTTCATGCACATTTTATAAGTGTACATTTTTTTATTTTATTTATATACTATTAGTTTTAGTAATTTAATGTGCTTTTGTCATTTTTATTAAATTATTATTTTTATTTGTAGTGCTTTAGTAACTTATTTTAACTTGTTTTATAAGCTTTTTATTATTTGTATTCTAATGTAGTATTTATTTATTTTCATTTTAGTTTGTTTTAATTTTCTTTCCTGCTTTTGCTAATTATATATATATAATATTTCTATTTACCTTTATTATTAAATTTTTACCTTTATTGCATTTCTGATTTTCATGTAAGTTTTATAAGCTTAGATTTTTATTTTTTGTATTCTAATATAGTATTTATTAATATTTTGAATGATCTTTTATTTTTATATTTTCAGTTTCTTTTTAATTTGAGTTTAAGTTTAGTCAGTTTGTTAATTTTATTAGTATTTTTATTTCTATATTTACCTTTCATTTATTTTTATATTTAGTGATTTTAGTACTTCAGATTTCATTGATTTGTAATTTATCGATTTCGTCTAATTCTTCTATTTTTCAGCTTTATTTCGATTATCAGTTTTTAATAGTTTTAGTTAAAAACAGTATGCTTCGTTGAATACTGTATATTTTGGCAAATAGTAAGTCATGTAGGTATTATAACATTAATAAGCAACACTTGAGAAGACATTATGAGATATAACTTATGATTTGGTTTTGTCTTTATGTAATAAATTGAGTATTTTCATATAGTCAGAATATTTAATGAATTTTCATTTCGTTTGTAGTGTAATCAAACAAGTTCAGAAAGCGCAGTATATGCTACACACTGTACACAGTAAGACTAGTCTGATGGTGTTATTCTACCGCCGGCGTGTCACAGACTCGATGGTCAGGTCGAGTCTCCGTCTGCTTCGGCTGCAGCTTCTCCATCAGACGCCAGCAGCTCTTCACAAAGACAGACAGATTATAACTTATGATTTGGTTTTGTCTGAGCTGGGACATTGGCGGAAAATTTCAAACATCATATTTCAAAAGAAATTAAATTACTTTCATGATTTGAGTGTTATCTTTGCTGTTAAAGATCCGTCCGATCCATTTTTAAACGTATATGAAAATGGAAACGGAGTAACAAAAAAATACTGCATATGTTGTAGTGCAAAATACATCCCAGTTCAGTATTAGAGTGCAATTTAACAAATTAATTTGCTTTGAATATGAAACTGGTGACGGTATTCATAAATGTGATGTGGGAGATCATTTAATAACAGCAGAGGGCAGTGTAGAGTTAATAACAGTAGAGGGCAGCACAGAGATGTATGGAGGGCCACTGTAGAGTTAATAACAGCAGAGGGCAGCACAGAGATGTATGGAGGGCCACTGTAGATAACAGCAGAGGGCAGCACAGAGATTAGGGCCAGTGTAGAGTTAACAGCAGAGGGCAGCACAGAGATGTATGGAGGGCCACTGTAGAGTTAATAACAGCAGAGGGCAGCACAGAGATGTATGGAGGGCCGGTGTAGAGTTAATAACAGCAGAGGGCAGCACAGAGATGTATGGAGGGCCGTGTAGGAGGGCCGGTTAATAACAGCAGAGGGCAGCACAGAGATGTATGGAGGGCCACTGTAGAGTTAGAGTTAATAACAGCAGAGAGATGCAGGGCACAGAGATGTATGGAGGTATGGAGGGCGGTGTGTAGAGTTAATAACAGCAGAGGGCAGCAGCACAGAGATGTATGAGATGGAGGGCCGGTGTAGAGTTAATAACAAGAGGGGCAGCAGAGGGCAGCACAGAGATGTATGGAGGGCCACTGTAGAGGGAGGGCCGTGTAGAGTTAATAACAGCAGAGGGCAGCACAGAGATGTATGGAGGGCCGGTGT
This sequence comes from Paracanthobrama guichenoti, assembly GCA_018749465.1. Taxonomy (NCBI): domain Eukaryota; kingdom Metazoa; phylum Chordata; class Actinopteri; order Cypriniformes; family Gobionidae; genus Paracanthobrama; species Paracanthobrama guichenoti. The sequence continues at coordinate 842,468 of CM031967.1, forward strand.
AGAGTTAATAACAGCAGAGGGCAGAGACAGAGAGATGTATGGAGGGCCGTGTAGAGTTAATAACAGCAGAGGGCAGCACAGAGATGTATGGAGGGCAGCACAGAGATGTAGAGTTAAGAGTAACAGCAGAGGCAGCACAGAGATGTAGGAGGCCAGTGTAGAGTTACAGAGATGTATGGAGGGCCGGTGTAGAGTTAATAACAGCAGAGGGCACAGAGATGTATGGAGGGTCGGTGTAGAGTTAATGTAGAGGCCGGTGTAGTTAATAACAGCAGAGGGCAGCACAGAGATGTATGGAGGGCCGGTGTAGAGTTAATAACAGCAGAGGGCAGTACAGAGATGTATGGAGGGCCGGTGTAGAGTTAATAACAGCAGAGGGCAGCACAGAGATGTATGGAGGGCCGGTGTAGAGTTAATAACAGCAGAGGGCAGAGAGAGATGGAGGGCAGAGGAGCCACTGTAGAGTTAATAACAGCAGAGATGGCAGAGGGCAGCACAGAGATGTATGGAGGGCAGTACAGAGTGTAGAGTTAAGTAACAGCAGAGGGCAGTACAGAGATGATGGAGGAGGGCCGGTGTAGAGTTAATAACAGCAGAGGGCAGAGGGGAGTTAATAACAGCAGAGGTAGAGGGCCGGTGTAGAGTTAATAACAGCAGAGGGCAGCACAGAGATGTAACAGCAGAGGGCAGTACAGAGATGTATGGAGGGCCGCTGTAGAGTTAATAACAGCAGAGGGCAGCAGGTGTAGAGTTAATAACAGCAGACAGCAGAGAGATGTATGGAGGGCAGTGTAGAGTTAATAACAGCAGAGGGCAGCACAGATGTATGGAGGGCTGGTGTAGCCACTGTAGGGCAGCACAGAGATGTAATAACAGCAGAGGGCAGCACAGAGATGTATGGAGGGCCAGTAGAGTTAATAACAGCAGAGGGAGAGTATGGAGAGATGAGTTAATAACAGCAGAGGCCACTAGAGATGTAATGGAGGGCCGGTAGTGTAGAGTAGAGATGTGTGAGCCACTGTAGAGTTAGGGCAGCAGAGATGTAATAGCAGCAGAGGGCAGCAGAGTTAATAACAGAGATGTATGGAGGGCCGGTGTAGAGTTAATAACAGCAGAGGGCAGCACAGAGATGTATGGAGGGCCGGTGTAGAGTTAATAACAGCAGAGGGCAGCACAGAGATGTATGGAGGGCCACTGTAGAGTTAATAACAGCAGAGGGCAGCACAGAGATGTATGGAGGGCCGGTGTAGAGTTAATAACAGCAGAGGGCAGCACAGAGATGTATGGAGGGCCGGTGTAGAGTAGAGATGTATGGAGGGCCGGTGTAGAGTTAATAACAGCAGAGGGCAGCACAGAGATGTATGGAGGGCCACTGTAGAGTTAATAACAGCAGAGGGCAGTATAGAGATGTAATGGAGGGCCGGTGTAGAGTTAATAACAGCAGAGGGCAGTATAGAGATGTAATGGAGGGCCGGTAATGGAGGGCAGTATAGAGATGTAATGGAGGGCCGGTGTAGAGTAGAGATGTATGGAGGGCCGGTGTAGAGTTATCAACAGCACCATAGAGTCAATGCTATGTCTTCCTATTCTATGTCAACAGCAGAGGGCAGTGTTCACAGATTCAATATTCAAGATTTAACTTTATTGACATGTTTGAATGATTTACATTGCCGAACATTTATTAATTCATCATTGATCGCATGCGATAAAAGCAGACATGCAGTGATTTCATTACTATACCATGGTACAATGCTGGCACTTTTTGGTTTTAAAGTAGGTTAATGACAATTACTGTCCATAACCCAAAACCCTGCAGCAAGCTTTGGGCACTTTTAGATTTCGACAAAGATTTCATGAAGCTGTTTTCCTCCCAATGTGTGTGATTTTCATCTTTTACTGATCTAAACAAAGATACTACAGAATAATATTATTTTCAGATAACGCTATATGATATACCATGGTTTGGGCACATAGTACTGTGGTAGTAATCACTTTGTTTTGTTTTTTTGTAAAGGTAAGTAAAAGGCTAGCCCAAACTCTGCCCTTAAACATTTAAGGGAGGTTTTGTTTACTTTAGAGGACAATTTTCAGCAGAAGTGTAGCTAGGTTACACACGCCCGTGCGCATGCGCAGTTTCCGCCTGCAGCTCGGTCCGTGGCGGCTGCTGCTGCTGTTTCTGTCCGCCGCACCGAGAATCTCCGTGTTTTTCCGCCGCGTTCTCGCCACGCCGCAGTTTATGCGTCCGAATCTGACCGCCGAGCCCGTGCTGCTCGGTCCAGACTCCCGGTAAAGGCTCGTCTCACCTCGGCTCCGGGCGTTATGCGCTCAAATGAGGCCTACATGCTGAAGCTGTCCTCCTCTTCCTCCTGCTCCTCCTCCTCCTCCTCCTCCTCCCATGCATGAATCTCACCGTGATGGCTGATGATCAACAACAACAGCCCGGTGCTCCCGGACCGTCCCTGCAGAGCCTCGAGGCGACGGCGCTGCAGTACAACAAGATCAAGAACTCCATTTGGTAAGAGATCCGATCCGTCCGATCGCGAAAACACCTTGCGTGCGTCTGATGGCTGGCACTTGTAACGGGATGTCTGATTCCATTGCATGCTATGTTGGATTGTTTACAGCCTTATTTCAACTGGGCACTAGGCCTAAATCTGATTTCAGTGCATGCATTATCTGATTTCAGTTGCACTGGATGCATGATGTCTGATCTGATCTCATTGATTATCTGGACGTCAGATGTCATTCCACAGTATATCAGATTTCAGATGCAAGTCATATCTAAATTCAGTGCATGGGAATGTCTGATGTCATGATTTCAGTGCATGTGATTATGTCTGATTTCTAACTGCATTGCATGCTGATTTTAAGTTGCAGTGGATGTCTTGATATGATTGCATGGACTGACTGATTTAATGTCATATTGCATGTCTGATTTCAATGCATGTGATTGTCTGATTTCGGATTTCATTGCATTTTGACATCAGTTTTCAGTTGCACTGGATGTATGATTTCATTGCATGATGTCTGATTGGATCTCATTGATTATCTGGACATCTAAATTCAGCGCATGGGATAATGTCTGATTTCTAATTGCATTGCATGGGTTGTCTGATTTCAGTTGCAGTGCATGTATGATTTCATTGCTTGGATATGATGTCTGATTTAATTGCATGGACTTTCTGATGTCATTGATTTCATATTGCATATCTGATTTCAATGCAATGCATCTGGATGTCTGTTTTCAGTTGCACTGGATGCATCTTTTTATTGCAGTCAGATTTTTATCTTATTGATTTTCTTATGCCACTGCATGTCAGATGCCATTGCGTGACATATGATTTCAGATTCAATATCTGATTATAGTGCATGGGGATGTCTGATATTCCATGTGTTGTATGATTTTGTGGCATGGGATATATGATTTCAGTGCCTGTGATTATTATTATTTCTAAATGCATTGCACTGAGTTGTTTGATTTCAGTGGCATTGGATGTATGATTTTTGCATGATTGGATTTTATGATTTCAATTGACTTGAATAGGATTTATCCAAGAAATGAATATCCAAGCATGCTGATTTTATTGCATTGATTTTCTGGTTTCAAAGGCATGCAACATCTGATTTCAGTGCATGTGATTATGTCTGATTTCAGTTGCAATGGATGCATGATTTTTTTTTTTTTGCATGGGGATGGAGATTTTTATCTTGATTTTCTTATGTCATTGCATAACATATCTGATTTCAAATGCAAGTAATTATATACTTTAATGCATGGGGATGCCTGATATCATTCCATGGATTGTATGATTGCATTGGATATATGATTTCAGTTCCTGTAATTATGTCTGATTTCTAATTGCATGGCATTTAGATGTCTGTTTTCAGTTTCAGCTGACGTATGCTTTCATTGCGTGGGGATGGAGTCAGATTTTTATCTTGTTGATTTTTCTAATGCCACTGCATGTCAGATGTCGTTGCAATAACATTTTTCTGATTTTAGTGCATAGGGAGGGATGTTCTATGGATTTTGTGGCATGGGATATATGATTTCAGTGCGTGTGATTTTATTAATATTTCTAAATGCATTGCATTGGGTAATCTGATTTAAGTGGCATTGGATATGATTTATCCAAGCATGCTGATTTTATTGCATGGACTTTCTGATGTCATATCAGGTTTCAAATGCATGCAATATCTGATTTCATTGCACATAATTATGTATGATTTCAGGTGCAATGGATGCATGATTTTATTGCATGGGTCAGATTTTTCTTTTGCCGTTGCATTGGATGTCAGATGTCTTTGCATAAACATAATGCAAGTAATGTATAATTTAATGCATGGGGAGGTCTGATATCATTCCATGGATTGTATGATTTCATTGCATTGGATATATGATTTCAGTGCCTGTAATTATGTCTGATTTGTGGCATGGATTTTCTGTTTACACACCGCATGGGTTGTCATTGCGTAGGATGTCTGACTTCAAATGCCAAGTATATGATCTCAGTGCATGTGACGCTGTCAAAGTCTACTTGTAATTTCATTTTCATGTCCGATTTTTACAGGAAATTAGATATAAGTGGTCTTTCAAAGTCAATTAGACATCTAATTCAACTGAAATCAGACATTCCGTGCAATTATATCAATTAGACTTCATCGCTGTGAAAGTGAAATCAGACAATTCAAGCAATGCAATCATTCACATGCACTGCAATCATGTATATCTTTTCCAGTGACGTCAGAATATCCCCAATCAGACATCCATGATTTACACTTTATCTTTCACTTAACATAAGATGCCCATAAAAGCTTATTTTGTCCAGGACCAACAGGCAGGTGTAGTAGAAATGCACGTGCCCTGTCTCGACCTTTGACACCGTCGTTAAGAAAAGCCCTGCTCTTTCTATGAACTCATTTATCTTAAATAAGTGCAACCACCTCCCAGAAATGGCCTGGCTGTTATCAGGAGCTCAACAGCCTGTCTTGTTCTTTTCACTGTGTTTATACTCTTTCACACAAGCACAGCCGCACTAATAATCCTCGTTTTTCTTGTTTTGCAGCAAATCTGTACAATCAAAAGTGGAGAGTATATTGGTAAGTCATTACTTATGAACATTTAATATTTTGTATTATTACTGACAGCAAGTTGCAATGTTGCTTGACAAGCGTAAAATATACTGTATTCTTTAGCGGAAGAATTTTTTTTTTTTTTAAATATTACTTATAAATGTAACAATTTACCAAATATTGATATCATATTGCTGTTGCCAGTGTTTATGAAGGTAATTGGCATTTTTAGAAGTGATATTGGATAAATATTGCATTAAATTGTGTTATAAACATAATGTCATTTAAAAAAAGATTTTCTATCAAATATTGAAAGAGCTTATGTAATTGCTATAGCTTTAAATTGTTATTGTTTGCCTATTGTATATAATTTTCAGAATTAGCATGGTAACAACATTCAAAACTGTTGCACATTCACTCATAAATGAGAAGTTACTGATTTGTTTTTAGTTGAGAAATATTAAATTATGTTTTATAAGCTTACGTTCCACTGGGTCCACACAGACCCGGGAATGCAATGGGAACCTATACAGATTTTTTGTAATACATTCCAAGGGATAATTTCTACTACTTCTACTAGTTTGCCATGAAGAGGTGATGGCATGAGAAATCAAATTTGCCTTGATCTTGTGACCTATAAAAGGTCTTTGTACCATTAAAACATCCTGCAAGTTTCAGAGCTTAAAACAACAAAGCATTTATTTAATCACACTCCAAAAACAGCTCGTTTTGACATTGTGGGATCTGTGATGTCACACAGGTAAATACATTTGCATATGCCCGCCTCCATAATAAGACATCGACGAATCATCGCACCATAGACCCCGCCCACTAGCGTTCAGTCGCTTAACGGCTGACATTTGTCTACACTAGATGGGAGTGTCACGTCACAAGCAAATAGAAGCCATTATAATGACTGACGCTGTCTACACTGATACAGATGTGTGTTCAGTTTCTGACATCTGCCGACAACAGGACAAATGGATGAGTGAAAGATCGTTTGCTTTGATGCGTTTTCGCTTGTCGGTTTTATGTGGATAATGTTTTCAGTAGCGAGTGGCTGTTGATACGGTTTCCCATGCAGTGACTATAGCCAATCATAACAGTGGGTGTTTCCTGACAAGCCTTAAAGGAGCCGCGCCCTAAAAACAGATTGTTTCAGACTCAGAATGAAGGTTTAAAGCAATTGTTTTTCTGCATATATTTGGCCTTAAAGCAAAAAAAAACTTTATTAACAAGAAACCTCAAGGAACTTATTAAAATAAAATGTCATGGCCCCTTTAAATAATAAATATACAAGTTTTATAAATGTCAGCATTATATTGGCCGTTTGCTACTCAGCTATCTAGTTACTGGTATTCACATTTACATTTATGCATTTAGCAGATGCTTCCAAAGCGACTTACATTGCATTCAAGGCACACATTTGTACATTTTGTCAGTTCTTGCTTTCCCTGGGAATTGAACCCATGACCTTGGCGTTGCTAGCACCACGCTCTTATTGTTTGAGCTACAGGAAAGCTATATATAGGTATCAGCATCTTGTTCATTCATATGTTCATTTTGAGATTATGAGTGATATTCATTACTTGCAGGAATGTGTGTGTCATCTGCATTATGATCTGGTAAAGCAAATACTTTAATATGTTTTTTAGCAATGTTTTTTTTCATAGGCCAGTACCAGTAATTCCTATAAATGCGTTTATATATAAAAAAGTTTGTCATGACTTAAAACAAGCAAAGTTTGGCTCAAGCATGGTTTGAGTTGCTATATTTTTAGGTTAGCACACATTTAAATTATATGCCAAAATTTATAATGAAATAGAATAGAATTGAATAGAGTATAATGTAATGGTCACATGGTTGGGCTGGTGGAAATTGTTCTAACTACATCTATACAATACATTCACAGCTTTTCAACAAATAAAAAAGCAAATGTACAAATAGACAGTAAAGTAATAAGCTACTTATTACTATAATTTTGCCACAGTTAATGTGTGTTTGTTAGGGACAACATGATGCAAAGTGGCCTGTTGATTTTATAAAATGTCTTTTATAGCAATATGATAAAAGACACAAATGTTCAATTAATGGTTGAATCAGTTGAATAATCAATATGAATGATTCTTTAACCAGGTAATATACTTAATTAGTGTGACTGTAGCTGTTTGTGGAAGCATTGCTGTAATGTGGTGCATTATTATACAATTTGTAGCAGGTTTGTGTTTATCTGTATGTTACAAACAAGGTTTATCCAACCAGAATTTAGAGTTGAATTGATCTGTTTCCAATCAGAATTTAGTGTTGAATTGAATTGATCTGTTTCAATCAGAATTTAGTGTTGCATTGAATTGATCTGTTTCCAATCAGAATTTAGTGTTGAATTGAATCTGTTTGTTTCAATCAGAATTTAGTGTTGAATTGAATCTGTTTGTTTCAATCAGAATTTAGTGTTGAATTTAATTGAATTGAATTGATCTGTTTCCAATCAGAATTTAGTGTTGAATTGAATCTGTTTGTTTCAATCAGAATTTAGTGTTGAGTTGAATTGATCTGTTTCAATCAGAATTTAGTGTTGAATTGAATCTGTTTGTTTCCAATCAGAATTTAGTGTTGAATTGAATTGATCTGTTTCCAATCAGAATTTAGTGTTGAATTGAATCTGTGTTCTGTTTCCAATCAGAATTTAGTGTTGAATTGAATCTGTTTGTTTCAATCAGAATTTAGTGTTGAATTGAATTGATCTGTTTCCAATCAGAATTTAGTGTTGAATTGAATTGATCTGTTCCAATCAAATTTAGTGAATTTAGTGTTGAATTGAATCTGTTTGTTTCAATCAGAATTTAGTGTTGAATTGAATTGATCTGTTTCTAATCAGAATTTAGAGATGAATTGAATTGAATTGAATCTGTTGATCTGTTTCCAATCAGAATTTAGTGTTGAATTGAATTGATCTGTTTCCAATCAGAATTTAGTGTTGAATTGAATCTGTTTGTTTCCAATCAGAATTTAGTGTTGAATTGAATTGATCTGTTTCAATCAGAATTTAGTGTTGAATTGAATTGATCTGTTTCCAATCAGAATTTAGTGTTGAATTGAATCTGTTTGTTTCCAATCAGAATTTAGTGTTGAATTGAATTGATCTGTTTCTAATCAGAATTTAGAGATGAATTGAATTGATCTGTTTCCAATCAGAATTTAGTGTTGAATTGAATCTGATCTGTTTCAATCAGAATTTAGTGTTGAATTGAATTGTTTGTTTCCAATCAGAATTTAGTGTTGAATTGAATTGATCTGTTTCCAATCAGAATTTAGTGTTGAATTGAATTGATCTGTTTCCAATCAGAATTTAGTGTTGAATCTCTTTACAGTGTTCAATATTCAAAATAGCAACAGTCAAAGAGAGCATGTGTTTTAGTTCAGTTATTGGCTGTAGAGCAGCAACAGGTGTTACTGGCCAATCAGAGGCAAGATAACTACTTCTTGCAGATGTCATACTGTTCAGTGGCCAGAATCATCATAAAACCTTTAAAGAATCAAACAGCTTCCATATTCAGAAAGAATAAGGCTGCATGTTATACAATACCTCATATATCATTGAATGGGTGGATTTATAACGGCTACCTGGTGCATTTAGGAAATAACAGTGAATTGTCTTTTATTTTTTTATTTACTGTTCATTGGCTGTCAAGCCTCACCCCATTCATGAGCGCCGGTTTCCCCTAGCAACAATGAGGCAAATGGAATAGGAAGAGGTGAGAGGAATTCATTCTCACCAGCCAATTGAACGCGAGGTGGGAGGAGCCTGTGCTGAAACGATGTGTGTGTCAGCACTGACATGCATGTTTACTGACAAGGTTTACATGGCAACCGGCTAAGAGCAGGACAGGATTGCAGGTTTGCTGGCACCGGTCATATGCGCAGACACGCTCCAGTATTGTGCGCCTGCCGGACTCGAGGGGACCTGGTTTTCCCCTTTGAATACGCCAACCTTGCGGAAATGAATGCAGGAGAAAACGGTGATGTCATGCGCTGCGGAGTCTTGCAGGGGCCGAAAAAATTTTTTGACTACTGGATATCCATTTTGAAACATTAATCATGGCTTTGATCAACCTTCAAGTGACTTTTAGTATGTGTGATAATAGTGTAGTTATATGATTTTGTGCATAATTATTATTTTTTGCTTTGGGAAAAAAGTTGTGAAGAAAAACAGGCAAAATCGCATCATAACCATATAGGGTGTAAAAAAATCAGTTCTATAAAATGCTTGGTATGATTTTTAATGAATAAAAACACACCCAAAAACCCAGATTATTTTCTTGGGTTAGTCAGAATTGCACTGATTGTAACACTTCTATCACATTTAATGACTGTTAACATGCTGGGTTTTGTTTTTTAGAGCACAATAATGTCAAACTTGTCTGAAATTCCCTTGTGTCCTTCATTCACACAGCAAGATGTTGAGAAGTTTACAGATATTGAAAAGCTCTACCTCTACCTTAAGTTGCCTTCTGGTCCCAGTAGTGGCAATGAAAAAAGGTACATGTTATTTTAAATCTATTCATTCCTGTCCATATCCCCCTCCCTTCCTTTTATGATTTGAACACCTCAAAAATCATTTGTGATTTTGTGCTTTGCGATATCAAATACACTCACAGCATATATATGTCTGATGTTTATTATTCACTCATGTTTACATTCAGTGAAACATGCAGCGATGCATTAATGAAACAATCGAGAACTGTACAAGTATCATTTTTTGTTGTAATATTGCCTAATTTTGCGTTTGTTCTTTTGCATCATGCTGTATCGAGTCATATGAGCTAATCATTTCACCATTTAAATAGATTTTGTGTAAATTATGACATTGCAATACCAAGCTTCCTGTGTTTTATCATTTGTTTCCCCTTATCTGTCCATCATGTCAACCCCTCTTTCCCAACATGATGTCCAATAGAACTGAAAATCAGAGGGGCTCTGCAAGTCCTGCAATATGGTACTACAACTTTAACTATATCAAAGGGAAAAACATTTGTAACGTGATATATTATACAGGAGCATCATATGTACACACAGCTCTCTCCTGCTACAGCATCACTGTTTCAATCCTTCCCTTTCCTCTGTTTTTCCCGTAGCGACCAGAATTCCATGTCGTCCAGCCGGACTCAACAGATGTACGCATTCAACTGGATCCGAAATCACTTGGAAGAGCACCCGGAAACCTCACTGCCAAAACAAGAGGTGTACGACGAATACAAGTGAGTGCGGTTTAGCGCAGCAACGGACAGAAATTGTGTTTGCTTGTACTCACCGGTTTCTGTTTTTCAGGAGTTATTGCGACAATCTGGGTTACCATCCTTTAAGCGCAGCTGATTTCGGGAAGATCATGAAAAATGTTTTTCCGAACATGAAGGCACGTCGTTTGGGCATGAGGGGGAAATCAAAATATCCTTTTTTCTGTGGAAGAAATCTGATATATTTTAAATTTGAAGTATCGTACATGCAGTACACCTAATGCGATATAGCTTTTGTAGGGCCCTATGAGTTCTACGATGCAGAAAACGCAGAATCCAGTCATAAAAACGTAATTTGTCAAATTTTTGATGAATAAATAAAAAGCAGGTCAGTTCATAATCCTGCATGTTCTGTAGGGCTGCACAATATTGGAAAAAACTTACATTGCAATTATTTAGTTTTTAAGTGTTATGTTAAAATATGTATATATATATATATATATATATATATATATATATATATATATATATATATATATATATATATATATATATATATATATATATATTTTGTGACTAATAATAATTTTGATTATTATTATTATATATAATAATATATATATATATATATATATATATATATATATTAAAAATAAGAAAATATTACTATTACAGTAACATTTTCATTATTAAAAATAAAAATATAATTTTTACTGAACTTATTTTACAAAAACTGCAGGGTTACCTGTGTACGTGCATATTTAAAAAAAAAAAAAGTATATTTTTATATAAAATATTTATATATAAGATGAATTATATGTGTGTGTGTATATATACAGTATAAATATGCAAACATTTCTTAAACGTATACATGAAGTGATTGTGTATTTATATATACATAATAATTATACACAGTAAACACACATATATTATGTAAACATGAACTTTTATTTTGCATGCGATTAATCGTGATTAATCGATTGCCCAGTACTAATTTAAAATAAAGTTCATGAAATTAATTTTAAAAACTACTTTTGAAACATTTTGTATGCATTGATCATATGTGAGAAGTCATTGTTTTGACCCTTAACAATGCATCACGTACTGCTACAGCGGTCTGAGGAAAAAAGCATTTGTGCACATGCCGTCACTCCCTAACCTGGACTTACACAAATCCGGAGATGGGGTGAGTATCCTGTTCTCTAACATATTACTAGTCATAACTGATAAGCAAATCCCCTCTTATCTGTCTGCTGCTTTAGTGTGAGTTGTTGGAGTCAGCCGGACAGTCTCCCAGTGCTGAGGACGAGATGCGTTCTGCAGCCTGTGGTCTGGTCTGTGAATGGGCTCAGAAGGTTTTAAGTCGCCAGTTTGACAGTGTGGAGGAACTGGCACGCTTTCTTCTAAACAGTCACTATATAGGCACTAAGTCCATGGCAGCTCTTACTGTTATGACTGGAACCCCAACAGGCAAGACACAAAAATTACTTCACATACAAACCTAGATGATGCATGATTAAATTGTTAGTTCACCCAAAAAATGAAAATTAGCCCATGGTTTACTCACCCTCAAGTCATCCTAGGTGTACATGACTTTCTTTCAGCCAAACACAATCGGAGTTATATTAAAAATGTCCTGGCTCTTCCAAGCTTTATAATGGCAGTGAATGGAGATTTTGAAGCTCAAAAAAGTGCATCCCTCCATCATAAAAGTAATCTACATGGCTCCAGGGGGTTAATAAAGGCCTTCTGAAGTCAAGCCATGCGTTTATTTCCAGCGGAAGAGTGACCTCTGACCCGACCTGTGACGCATGATGTGGGAGTAGCGTAAGCTGAGGTGAGAGTAGACGTCTTTTTACGGTTCACACAACAAACTCAAGCTCCTTCCACATTTCGTTTAAAAAAAATCTTGTTTTAGACTTCTACTTAAGCCCCGTTTCCACCGAAATTACCCGGAATAATTTGTCCCAGGAACTCTTTTTCCGCAAGACCAGTTACTGTCTGCGTTTCCATCATGGTCTAAAGTACCGTGAAGATTAATCCAGTGATTTAGGACTGCACGTGACTTTCCAGTTCCCACTGGATTTTGTCCTCCGCAAATAAAGCCGGAACCTCGTCGTCGGTCCATCGGTTGTATTTTTTAAAATCCAACTCTTACTGCACTGCAACATATTTTTTTATGTTGAAATAAAAGGCTGTGTGAGCTCAACCAATCAGCATGTTCAGCGCCCAAGTCCTACCCCCGAAAGTTCCTGAACTTCCTGAAAAAGTACTACCTCGTGAGCAGAGCCGTTTTGAGGGGAACATTTTTACCTGTAACTTTATTTAGATCCTGGTTCCTGCGGTCGAAACACACAGAGTAACACCCCAAAGTCCCTAGTTCCTGGGGAAAGTTCCCACGGTGGAAACGCTGCTTTAGTTGCTCTATCCTCTACGCTTCCTCATTCGTCAATACACCATACGTCAGGTCAGAGGTCATGCGTCTGGTCAGAGGTCACTTCCGCCGGAACTAGACTAGCATACGGCCGTTACAGGAAAACAGTGATTTATAGTCTATAAAGTTATAAATATAGATATTTTTCTTACAAAAACGCATGGCTTTGCTTCAGAAGGCCTTTATTAACCCACCATGTGGATTACTTTTATGATGGATGGATGCACTTTTATGATGGATGAATGCACTTTTTTTGGCTTCAAAATCTCAGTTACCATTCACTCCCATTATAAAGCTTGGAAGAGCAAGGATATTATTAATATAACTCTGATTGTGTTTGGCTGGAAGAAGAAAGTCATATACACCAAGGATGGCTTGAGGGTGAGTAAATTATGGGATGATTTTCATTTTTGGGTGAACTAACGCTTTAAACTGTTTGGAAATGTGGGAAATCTGTCGTTGTATGAAGATATTCAGACTGTTGGTTGTAGCAGCTTTTGGTTGCACTCTTCAGGAGTCTTACTTGTGTGGCATTGTGTTCATTTCTTGTTTTTAACTTGAAGCTATTTCATTTCATAAAAACGCCAGGTATGAAAACCCCTACGCCAGCCTCTGCGTTTGTGCCAACTGGTGAAGCCAACTCATTTCAGCCCCAAGTGAAGACCCTCCCTTCACCTTCTGTAGACGCCAAACAGCAGCTGCAGCGGAAAATCCAGAAGAAACAGCAGGAGCAGAAGCTCACCTCTCCTTTGCCCATCGATGCCCAGGCTAGAAGGGCAGAGGCGGGCACGCCTGTCCCTGGATCCAGCCTGACCTCTGGAAGTCCTGCATTGCTGTCCCCTCAACCAACCATAGGCATTGTGGTCACTGCTGTCCCAAGTCCCATCACAGTAAGGACATTTTGGTTGCTAACAGAGTATTGATGATTTGACATTTCTAGATGGACAATTGCTTCATCTATTGTTTTGTTTGCAGGTTCAGAGAAACAGGCAACTAATGACCTCTCCAAGTCCTGTCGGGGCAGCAGAGGGAAAAGTTGTACCGGTTAACTTCCAGGTTGTGACACAACCTGTTAAGCAGTCTCCAAAAACACCCCAGAATATCTCTGCCAGCCCTGTCGGCGACAGGTTGGCCAGACACAGATATGCCCAGATTTTACCTAAACCTTCCGCCACAAGCGCCATTTCACTTCGCTCACCCCCAACGCTCCTCATCACCAATAGCCCTCTCAAGACGGTGATGCCCACGCCCCATGTTAGCTCTGTAAATGTGGTCAAGATGACTGCAATATCGCTAGCACCCAACAGTAGCAGTAACAGTAGTACTCCTACCCCGTTACGACCTGCATCGGCAGGCATCGGTAGCACAGCTTCCCAGGACGAATCTAACCAAACCCAGCAAGCTCAGAACGGGACGTCTGCCACCTCTCTTCAGATATCTGGATTTGGGAAAGTTGGACGTCCTTCCACGACCCCAACCCCATTAGCGTCCACCATTACCAATGAGGTGAAAGTGACATTCGAAGCTGTGAATGACAGTAACTCAGCTACTGCTGTTGATAAACAAAGCACTGCGACAGGGGCGAGTACAGGACAAAAGAACGAAAGAGCCACTAAATACAGGGCTTCCAGTGAACCCTCCCTGCTTATTAAGGCGTCCCCTGTGCCTGAGAGAGTGATAAGGGCCAAGAGTGACTCCACAGCCCCTTCAAGTACAATCATGGAGGCTCTTGCCCCAAGCAGCAATAACAACGATCAACCAGAAAGTACTTTGTATTTAACTGTTACTAGCCAGAATGTAGACGCCGAGTTGTCATCCATTTGTGCGGTGGCAACTGCAAGCACTTCTTCTAAAGATGCTGGTCTCTGTCTAAAAAGCCCTCGAAAACGCTCTGCATCTGTTTTAGAAACCCATACAATCCCAGTTAAAAGAGTATTCATTTCCCAGCAACCTTTGGATGTTAACAGCAATGCCAGGCCTGGTCTTGTAATAGCAGCTAAGAAGATCCAGAGACCTGGCACCCCAGCGAGACCAGAGAGCGCTCCATGCAAAGTTACGCTAAAACATAGTAGCTCTCTTCCGACTCAAATCTTGGCTCTTTCCGACACTCCCATTGGACTCTCTCAGACTGTTAATCATCAAATCGAGAGTGAAGTTGCTGATATCAGCCTGGATGAAACAGCTTCTGGTAACAGCACAGCTTTATTGCAACAAATCCCGAGTCACCAACAAATCAGCAGTGGTGTTTCTCAGGAGGTATCTGCTGTAAGTGAGCTCAAGAGCTCGCTGCAAGACTACTCGCAACAGATGCAAGCAGAACACAAGCAGAACGCAGCTAATCCGTTGCCGTTGATGGCCCAGGCAACTGAGACCTCTAGTCAACTCTCTCTTCAGCAGGACATTGTTGATTTTGCAGGAGCCCAAACTAGTATTGACTATTTCCCCTTCAATGATGATGACATGACCCAGGATAGTATTGTAGAAGAACTCGTACAGATGGAGGAGCAAATGAAGCTGAATAGCAGCTTGCAGTCCTACCTAAGTTGTGTGGATATATCCCTACAAGGTCAAGCCACAGTTGGACAAGGAACGATCCTGTCACCCCATCAGACAAGTACACAGTTCTATCATTCCTCTCACAGTAGCGCCACACCAGTTCACACGCCAACCCCTACACCTACACCGACACCAACGCCTACTCCAACTCCTACCTCTGAGATGCTACCAGGGGGGCATAGCATGACCAGAGAAAGCCCTTGTTCCCGAATGGCACCTATTACCCCGGTGGATAGCATCTTAGGTGGGCGCCATACACCCATCAGCACTCCTCTATCAAACTGCAGCAGCAGTGTTCCTCCGAGTCCCATCGAATGCCGCAATCCCTTTGCATTCACTCCTATCAACTCCAGTATAACTGGTTATCATGATGGTAGTGTTGTGTCTAGCAGTCCAGTGAAACCCATGCAGAGGCCTATGGCCACCCACCCAGATAAAGCCAAGCTGGAGTGGATCACCAACAGGTACAACAGCACTGCAGGGTCTCCTGTTATCTCCACCAACTCCACCATTGGCATCTTGCCCAGTTACCAGGATCTGGTCGAGGACCACTTCCGTAAACCACATGCCTTTGCCATCCCAGGCCAAACTCTCCAGTCTCAGTCAAGGCATCAGGATGGAAACTTGGGAAGGTTAACTGTTTCTCCAGTGCAACAAGGACAGCAAACCCCCCTTAGTAGCAAACAAGAAAGTTTTGCCGTCCCAGCTCCGTTGGACAACAAGGGGGCAGGAGGCACATCTGCATCTGGAGGTGGAACGTTCCGGTGTCGCAGCGTTAGCCCGGCTGTTCGCCAGCGTAACCTCAGTGGCACCACTGCACAAACAGTCACCACCCTACGGTCTGTTGTTTCTCCCTTTAATTGCCCCCTGACATCTGAGGTCCTGAACATCCTGTCCAACAACCAGTCTGTGGTCAGTGCCAGCAGCTTGGCCCAGAGGAGCCAATCAGTGCCACTAAACATCATGATGCAGTCTGAGCTGCTGCCCATCAGTCACCAGGCACAGCAAAGCAATAGCGCCAAGATCACCACCGTGCTCCTCAGCAAGATGGACACGGATGGAGACGATGCAGTGCGAGGGCTGGGTGTAAACAACCTGCCCGCCAATTACACAGCACGGATGAACTTAACCCAAATCTTGGAGACGACACAGGGCTTCCCTGGAGGTCCCAACCCTCAGAACCAGCAGCTGCCTCTGGACTCAAGCCCTTCGCCATTTGACTTCCAGAAGACGGCTTACCTCATGAGCACGGGGGAGGAACAAGTCACCTTCTCCAGTGGTGACAGTCAAGCACAATCAGGCCCAGGACTGCAACAACCGGAAGAGCAGCTTGAGCTACAAGAACCGCCACTGGAGCTGCAAGATCAACACCTACAACTCCAGAATCAACAGCTGCAGCTTCCAGATCAGCAATTACAACTCCAAGACCAACAGTTGCAACTCCAAGACCAACAGTTGCAACTCCAGGACCAACAGTTGCAGTTGTCAGACCAACAACAGTTGCAAGATGATCCAGACCTCACCCAGCAGCACTTGTTGCCCCAAACCTCGCAGCAGGTCGTGGATCACGAGCAGCAAGAGCAACTGGACTTCAACACTACGGTCAAGGATCTCTTGGGGGAGGACAGCCTCAATCCCAGTTCGCAACTCGTCGGACAGGTGGCGTCTGAACTTAGCGCGGTCGCCTCTGACTTTTCCAACGATATCCGGTTGACTTCTGACCTTTCTAGTAGCATTAATGACCTGAACACTTTGGACCCCAACTTGCTGTTTGACCCCAGTCAGCAGCAGGACCAATATGAAGATGCCACACTGGAAGAACTGAAGAACGATCCTCTGTTTCAGCAGATTTGCAGCGATACTGTGAACTCTGCTGGTTTTGATTGGCTGGAGAATAAAGACCAGCCAACCGTGGAAATGTTGGGATAATATTATTTCCTGTTCCTTTACTGTTGATGTTGCTGTCGTCGTTGTTGTTGTTTCTGTTCAGCGTTTGGTTTTTTTGTATTGCGACGTTTTGTGTATCCAAAAAATATTGAATGACGTGTCTGTGCAGCAAAAATCTGGATGCTTTGGACTGTCCAGTGTAAAGTGCCAGCCTGAGGTAAATCTCTTACAGGCATGTGCTTTATTTACAATTGTTTTGTTTGTATTCCTGTTGAATTCATAGATCATTCCAGTCATTTCTCCCTATTATTCAGAAGTAATTTATATCGGATGGTCAAATATTTCATCATTCAGTGAGACATCACCTGGTGCACAAGCATATCCTTGATTTAATTCACACTCTTTTATATATTTCCATCCACTAAAACAGTGGATATTGAGAACCTGCATGCAATATTCAAAGTTGACTTTGGGGAGACACCCTTTCTAGGTGGTCGTACAAGTATCTTTTACTGTGGCTTTGCGAGATTGGTTGGAGCGTATTAAAATATCGTAAGTACAGCAGAGGTGAAATATCACATCTACATATCGTAAACCAGTCAGTTCAATGAACTGTAAAAGATCTTAGGTGCTACTTGGTGCTGAACTTAAAGAATCGCATTTACTGAATCTCTCATCAGCCGTCATTCGTTTCATCAAAGTGGTTTTACACATTTTTGGGGGGGGAAGTTATCTAAGGCCATAAAACTTGTACTGTTAAAATCCAAACTGTTCGGGAGGGATGAGATTTGTGCTATATACGTTTGTTTTTCCAGAAAAAAAAGAAGACTCGTCTGCCTTATTTCCAGAGTCTAAGGCCTTATTCCATCTCATAAAAGGCTTTGATGTTCTGAATTCAAAAACTTGGTGCACTTAAAAAAAAAAAAAAAAAAAAAAGGGGGTGTTGTGAATTAGCGGGGAACTTTCTGGATCGTCTCTTTAGATGGTCGCTAGCCATTTGTAGGTTTCTGCGCCTTTTTTTGCACATCATTTCAAACTGGTAGTGACGATGGTATGGTGATGGCTAGATGTGCTTTCCAACTCGAGATCGACAGGCAAACCTGTGTAGTTTCTCCGGCCTTAACTCCACACCAAAGAGAAGCTGTCGAAGAACAAGAGACGCCGCGGTTTGCATCTTAAGTTGGCGGCAGATCGGATCTTGTAGGACGTGACAATGTTTCCGATTGCGGGATGAATCTTGTGTAAATTATGTATATGGCGGATGTACAGATAACTATGGTTGGGGAGCATGTTGTACACGTTGACAAAGGCTAAATTTCTAGGTTGTTCAAGGTAGTGCGACATTTGTAAAAAAAAAAAAAAAAAAAGGACATAGTGGTCATTATGAAATTTCCATTTTATCCAGACGCCAGTGGCGATGGTTTGTAGGTAGATGAGCGTGCCCTTGAGAAAACATTGAGGAATCATAACGAGTCCATAGCCAGCACGATATCTCGCTTCTTACGTCTCTGGCTTCCTGTGATGTGCTAGTAAATGCTGTCTGTTGGATCTGTAGCTTGCTAATGTACCATTTTTCTTAGGAGTTTATTGGTTCCTGCATACGCAGATGTGATGCGTAAATGAGAGGGGATGTTATAGCATGGATTTATCAAGGACAAAAAGATATAAAGGCGTTCATTTTATCGTGACAATGTTGTGTGCAGAGACGAATCAAAGGAGCAGACACTGGAAATGGTTTGAAATTCATCTTATTGCACTAAAAGCTTTCTTATCGTTTGTTTGTTTTTTTTCTTTCTGTCGTTTTAAGGAACAATTGGTGCCCACGCTATTTTTCTTCTAATGACAATAAAAAGCTAAAGGAATTACTCATGCTAGAAAATGACCGTGAATAATTGCCTTGTGTAGCAATGAGCTCTAATCTCAATGAGATCCGCGTTGTACAACTTCTCGTACCCGAGAAGAAAATATGAAAAATACAAGATTTAAAAAATGACATTATTAAG
>CM031967.1:869154-877639 GCA_018749465.1 Paracanthobrama guichenoti
AACAACCCAATCGCTGGGTTAAAAACAACCAGGTCGCTGGGTTAAAAACAATAGCTGGGTTAAAATAACCCAATCGCTGGGTTAAAAACAACCCAATCGCTGGGTTAAAAGCAACCCGGTCGCTGGGTTAAAAACAATAGCTGGGTTAAAACAACCCGGTCGCTGGGTTAAAACAACCCGGTCGCTGGGTTAAAAACAACCCGGTCGCTGGGTTAAAAACAACCCAAGTTGGGTTACAAAAAAGAAACTAACCCAGCAATTGTTTTTTTTTTATCCAGTAAATGGCTTGTTTTAACCAGTGTTGTTTTAAATGTTTTGTTTAAAACAACCCAATCGCTGGGTTAAAAACAACCCGGTCGCTGGGTTAAAAACAATAGCTGGGTTAAAACAACCCAATCGCTGGGTTAAAAACAACCCGGTCGCTGGGTTAAAATAACCAAATTGCTGGGTTAAAAACAACCCAATTGCTGGGTTAAAAACAACCCAATCGCTGGGTTAAAAACAACCCAATTGCTGGGTTAAAACAACCCAATCGCTGGGTTAAAAGCAACCCGGTCGCTGGGTTAAAAACAATAGCTGGGTTAAAACAACCCAATCGCTGGGTTAAAAACAATAGCTGGGTTAAAATAACCCAATTGCTGGGTTAAAAACAACCCAATTGCTGGGTTAAAAACAACCCAATCGCTGGGTTAAAACAACCCAATCGCTGGGTTAAAAACAACCCAATCGCTGGGTTAAAACAACCCAATCGCTGGGTTAAAAACAATAGCTGGGTTAAAACAACCCGGTCGCTGGGTTAAAAACAACCCGGTCGCTGAGTTAAAAACAACCCGGTCGCTGGGTTAAAACAACCCGGTCGCTGGGTTAAAAACAACCCGGTCGCTGGGTTAAAAACAACCCGGTCGCTGGGTTAAAAACCACCCGGTCGCTGGGTTAAAAACAACCCGGTCGCTGGGTTAAAAACAACCCGGTCGCTGGGTTAAAAACAATAGCTGGGTTAAAACAACCCGGTAACTGGGTTAAAACAACCCGGTTGCTGGGTTAAAACAACCCGTTGCTGGGTTAAAAACAATAGCTGGGTTAAAAACAACCCAATCGCTGGGTTAAAAACAACCCAATCGCTGGGTTAAAACAACCCGGTCGCTGGGTTAAAACAACCCGGCCGCTGGGTTAAAACAACCCGGTCGCTGGGTTAAAACAACCCGGTCGCTGGGTTAAAACAACCCGGTCGCTGGGTTAAAAACAACCCGGTTGCTGGGTTAAAAACAATAGCTGGGTTAAAACAACAATAGCTGGGTTAAAACAACCCAATCGCTGGGTTAAAAACAACCCAATCGCTGGGTTAAAAACAACCCGGTCGCTGGGTTAAAAACAATAGCTGGGTTAAAACAACCCGGCCGCTGGGTTAAAACAACCCGGTCGCTGGGTTAAAACAACCCAATCGCTGGGTTAAAAACAACCCAATAGCTGGGTTAAAAACAAGTTTAAAAATATTCAGCCATCTTTCACAAAAGTGCATATAAGTGCAAACAAGGAACACTTGTTTATCATCTATTTTATGCTTATTTTTTTGTCAATTATTAGTTAAAACAACCCAGTCGCTGGGTTAAAAACAACCCGGTTGCTGGGTTAAAAACAATAGCTGGGTTAAAACAACCCAATCGCTGGGTTAAAAACAACCCAATCGCTGGGTTAAAAACAACCCGGTCGCTGGGTTAAAAACAATAGCTGGGTTAAAACAACCCGGCCGCTGGGTTAAAAACAACCCGGTCGCTGGGTTAAAAACAACCCGGTCGCTGGGTTAAAAACAACCCGGTCACTGGGTTAAAAACAATAGCTGGGTTAAAACAACCCAATCGCTGGGTTAAAAACAACCCAATCGCTGGGTTAAAAACAACCCGGTCGCTGGGTTAAAAACAATAGCTGGGTTAAAACAACCCGGCCGCTGGGTTAAAACAACCCGGTCGCTGGGTTAAAACAACCCGGTCGCTGGGTTAAAACAACCCGGTCGCTGGGTTAAAAACAACCCGGTTGCTGGGTTAAAAACAATAGCTGGGTTAAAACAACCCAATCGCTGGGTTAAAAACAACCCAATCGCTGGGTTAAAAACAACCCGCTGGGTTAAAAACAATAGCTGGGTTAAAACAACCCGGCCGCTGGGTTAAAACAACCCGGTCGCTGGGTTAAAACAACCCGGTCGCTGGGTTAAAACAACCCAATCGCTGGGTTAAAAACAACCCAATAGCTGGGTTAAAAACAAGTTTAAAAATATTCAGCCATCTTTCACAAAAGTGCATATAAGTGCAAACAAGGAACACTTGTTTATCATCTATTTTATGCTTATTTTTTTGTCAATTATTAGTTATAAAATAGTTATAAATTGCTATTCGTCTACATATTTCTTTTTCTTAGATCAATATGTTGTTTGCTAACCCTATAAATCGGTTATGTTGACCAAAAATGGGATGAACAATAGTTTATTTAGACTATATATTCATATATTTTGTCAGAGAAATGTAATGATGTTATATGTTCATGTGAACTTTCTGGTTTGTGTTCACATTTCAACTCATTTATACATGTTGCTACCAATTTTCACTAATTATTCGTTATATTTTACATTTACTATATTTACACATGACAGATATAACTGTTGATTCGTCACGAGTCTGTTGGAGCTGTGTAACTTATTGTTATCAATTCAAAGATGGAGAGATGATGAGATAAGTGGACACACTGGAAACAGGAGGAACTCATGAATATGTAATGAGTTCTGGAGTCACGTGTTCGCGGGGGGGCGGGAGCTGCGCACGCAGCAGCAGCGCCAGCTCGATCTTCAGTCAGTGAGCGGATCTCTGGAGAGGCATGACGCGCTCCGGTTGCGCGCGGGTTTAACGCACGGAATGATTGGGAATTGTCGATAAATGGGGTCCGTGAAATGGAAAACACATCAGCGTCTGCTGATTTCACTCTGGGTTTTATCGTTTTCAGGTAAGAGATGTTTTATCCACGCGTATTTTGACAGGAATCTCGTGCGTAAAGGCTGAAGCTCTCCAAGTTCAGAATGAAAGATGCTGATCTTCTGAGGTGACCGTTTGTTTACGCGCTGAACAACACCTCAACTTCATCCAGATTACATTATCATACTCTTTTAGGTCAGTGTTGGGTTATTTAGATGGGAAATGAACTGTTGAATGAATATCTGATCAGAAGTGCTGCTCATTAATCTAGTCATTAGGAAAACTAATGGTTTTGCTACACTAACCATAGTTTAACCATGGTATTTGTGGTAAAACTGATCAATATGACAAAAGTACATGGTTATTATAGTTAAAAAACCATGGTAACCACTCATTAACCATAGTTTAGCCATGATATTTGTGGTAAAACTGGGATCAAACCACAAAAAACATGGTTACTGCGCTTTTACTATAATAAAAATATGGTTATTATAGTTAAACCATGGTAACCACTCATTAACCATAGTTTAGCCATGATATTTGTGGTAAAACTGGGATCAAACCACCAAAAAAACATGGTTACTGCGCTTTTACTATAACAAAACTATGGTTTAGGCGAGTTTGATTACGAGTAAATATTGCGGGTTTTTTTCTGAAATATATGTTTCATGATGTTCTGGTATTTTTACTAAAAAGTAGATTCATGTTTGACGTCCGAATCACCTTTTTCCTGCATTAAATTATTGCAGTTTTTAACAGTAATGTGTCTTTTCATCATTAGAAATAATTTATATTGTAACATCGGAGAGGCTTTTAAAGATCTGACCATTGCAGTGGATGCCATGAATCAAACCAGTTTTAAGTCAGAAATATTATTTTATTAACTTATATGACTGAACTAATCTGGCTGTTTTAAGATAAAGCAACAAAATTAATTTTAAGGGTCAGATCCGGATCCTTAAAACACCAGCACATGGCTCAATTTCACCGTTTATTGCGTAAAAGCCCAAGTCATGAAGATTAGACTGAAAAAGCACCATTGATTCTTCTCGCTCAGTTGACTGAGACTAAATGGATTAGGCTCGTTCTTTCATATCCAAGTCTTGGTTCGCTGGGATCATAACTGTAAGTTTGACCAGAATTGTGTTTCCCAAATGCCAACGTTTATAATGCCATCTCATCTCCAGGGGTTTTTGGCTTTAGCGAGTTGTCTTTCATCGTCCAGCCCAAGGACGTGGCTGCATCTCGGGGCGAGCACGTGATTCTGGACTGTCAGGCTCAAGGCGAGTCGCCGATCGCTGTGCGATGGAGGAAGAACGGCGTCCAGCTCCAGGAGAGCGGCCGCGTGCGCGTCCTGTCCAACGGATCGCTGTGCATCTCCGACGTGAGGAGTTCAACAGAGCAATCAGATGAGGGCTTCTATCAGTGTCTCGTCCAGAACAAATACGGAGCCATCCTGAGCCAAAGATCCCGCCTTACAATCTCAGGTACGTATGGAGCGGGACAATGGGTTGAAAGGGCAAATGCTGAAGGAGGTTAAGTGTGTAGGCTATCATCTGGGCCGTCATTGACCACATGCTATGTGTTTGTGAAAGGGCATTTGTCTCAAACAGAAGAAGTGCAGGACTTTCAGCTACATTTAACCATGTTTGGATGCTAGTTTTGATCCAAAAATCAATCCGAAATTTTGAAAAAGGCCACACGCTCTATCGTATTTGAATTGGAAATGAGTTGTGGAAGTGATTCAACGATTGTTATGTAATGAGGCGGCTATTATATTGAGTTCATCAGCATCAACTGGTAATGTCTCGGTTACGTATGGAACGGAGACGCCACGTCGGAGACTATTCGTCGGTCTCTGACATGACGTCGGAAGTGACCGACTGAATGGGAACTATAATATAATATATTGTTACATATTATTGTTAGATATTTTTCAGTTATTAGATGGGCTAATATATCAGCCAGTGCAATTATTTTGAAATGATCATTAATATATTATTACAAGCTTAAACCACTAACTAAAATGAAAATGGCCACATGCTTTTAAATGTAAGCATTAGAATTGGAAATGATTTGCGGAAGTGATTCAGTGATTTGTTTGCGACTATAATATAAAGTTTTAATACGTTATACGTGGGTAAAATATGAAATAATCTTCGTAAATGAGCTCAAGCTGTGCTCTGACACATGCACACAATGTTGAAACATTATACTGAAATGATTCTGTATAATTTAAGTACATAAAATTCAATGAAATAAATATTTTTCTCCCAAAATCAGGCCTCATGCTCTATCTAGGCCTTTTAAACGTGAGCGTTTGAATTGGAAATGAGTTGTGGAAGTGATTCAACGATTGCGATGTAATGAGGCGACTATTATATATAAGTTTTAATACGTGGGCAATACTTGGTAAATGCTCAGTAAAGATGTGCTCTGACGCATGCACACATTTGAGTACATAACCGTGTTTTATCTGGGCCTTTCGAATTTGAAGTTGTGGTAGGGATTCAGCGATTGTTCTGTGATGCTTTGGTCGAGTTTTGATCTGTTTAAAGGGGCAAAATATCAATTGTGCTCTGACACAAGCAGATGCTCGTGTTCGCTCATGCGTTTGCAGGCTGGAGTTTCAGCTGTGTCATTGCTGCGGCCTCCAGTGCAATTGTTTCCTGGTCAGCTACTCGCAGGAATCTGTGAAAGGCCATTGGCGGCCGTCTTTTGTCCCACGTGGCCCCGGCTAACCCTCTGCTGTGGGACGTTTGTTCGCCCATGAACCTGTGGACAGAGAAACAGCTGTGCCTATTGAATTCGCTCAGCCCTGACCTTCACAAAGAGACTCACGAGAGGAGTTCAAGCACAGCTCAGTGCGGTTCCATACGGCCGGATACGGGATCTGGGATTCCTGATGGGGAAGATGAGGGTGATGGGATGCACTCTCCAATTTGTAGTGATAGACTTATATATATGGGCCAATGCCAACAATCAGGCATTGTTATAGTAAATTCATCAGCATCAACTGATAACTATAATAATATAATATAATATTGCAATTAGATGATATTAGATACATTAGATTTATTATAATATCTGATAATATTATTAGATATTAATCAATTGACCAATGCGATTAATTGGGCATTATTATTTTGAAATGATTGTTGTTATTACAAGCATAAACCAGTAATTATTTATTTTATTTTATTTAAATATACTCATTATATATTACTATTGCAATTAGCTGATGTTATATATTATTAATAGATATTATTAAATTATTAGATATTAATTTATTGACCAGTACAATTAATTGGGCATTATTATTTTGAAATGACTTGTTATTATTACCAGCATGAACCAGTAATTATTAATTCAGTTTAATTTAAAATATAATTAAATTAATTAAATCTGCCCTTTAGATATTGTTATGTGCATTAGCTGGTCAACCGTTAGTTATATACAATAGTTTTCATTGCTGATTATTAACTATATTTCTGATTTGTAATTTAGCACCCCTTGATAAGTCAGTGTCTGACGGGTTAAGGGAGCTGGAGCAGAAGAGAGGGGGTGTATTGTTGCCTCACTGCCCGTCTGTCCAGAGGCCAGTGGGGGAGGTCAGAGGTCACAGGGGTTGTGGGACTGCAGAGGGCCGCCCCATGGCCTGGTCCGCCTGCTGTCCTCAGTCCAGCCTGACTGATGCAGTCGATTCATTCACAGAGGCAGTGTTTTGTTAGTCAGACCCGCAGCTCAAGCAGGAGAACAGGGAAACGGGGATCTTTTCAAGGGACAGCTGGATCATTCTTCTTGCTAGCTGGATGCTTCTAATCCTTGCGTTTAAGATCAAATTGAAACTCTCAGATTTTATTTGTGACAATATCAATTTGCCAGGAAATCTCAAACATGCATATATATATATATATATATATACACACACACTCACCTAAAGGATTATTAGGAACACCTGTTCAATTTCTCATTAATGCAATTATCTAATCAACCAATCACATGGCAGTTGCTTCAATGCATTTAGGGGTGTGGTCCTGGTCAAGACAATCTCCTGAACTCCAAACTGAATGTCAGAATGGGAAAGAAAGGTGATTTAAGCAATTTTGAGTGTGGCATGGTTGTTGGTGCCAGACGGGCCGGTCTGAGTATTTCACAGTCTGCTCAGTTACTGGGATTTTCACACACAACCATTTCTAGGGTTTACAAAGAATGGTGTGAAAAGGAAAAACATCAGTATCACGGCAGTCCTGTGGTAAAATGCCTTGTTGATGCTAGAGGTCAGAGGAGAATGGGCCGACTGATTCAAGCTGATAGAAGAGCAACTTTGACTGAAATAACCACTCGTTACAACCGAGGTATGCAGCAAAGCATTTGTGAAGCCACAACACGCACAACCTTGAGGCGGATGGGCTACAACAGCAGAAGACCCCACCGGGTACCACTCATCTCCACTACAAATAGGAAAAAGAGGCTACAATTTGCACAAGCTCACCAAAATTGGACAGTTGAAGACTGGAAAAATGTTGCCTGGTCTGATGAGTCTCGATTTCTGTTGAGACATTCAGATGGTAGAGTCAGAATTTGGCGTAAACAGAATGAGAACATGGATCCATCATGCCTTATTACCACTGTGCAGGCTGGTGGTGGTGGTGTAATGGTGTGGGGGATGTTTTCTTGGCACACTTTAGGCCCCTTAGTGCCAATTGGGCATCGTTTAAATGCCACGGCCTACCTGAGCATTGTTTCTGACCATGTCCATCCCTTTATGACCACCATGTACCCATTCTCTGATGGCTACTTCCAGCAGGATAATGCACCATGTCACAAAGCTCCAATCATCTCAAATTGGTTTCTTGAACATGACAATGAGTTCACTGTACTAAAATGGACCCCATATAGTCACCAGATCTCAACCCAATAGAGCATCTTTGGGATGTGGTGGAGCAGGGAGCCGTGCCCTGGATGTGCATCCACAAATCTCCATCAACTGCAAGATGCTATCCTATCAATATGGGCCAACATTTCTAAAAGAATGCTTTCAGCACCTTGTTGAATCAATGCCACGTGGAATTAAGGCAGTTCTGAAGGCGAAAGGGGGTCAAACACAGTATTAGTATGGTGTTCCTAATAATCCTGACAGGTGAGTGTGTGTATATATATATAATTAACAGCAAGTTCTCGCTATTGCAGTGCATATATATACTTTATGATTATACTTAATAATGAAATAATGTCACAGTGCAAATAAAATCTTAAAATAGGCTCAGACACAAACACTTTATTCCTCTTTCTACGAGTGTAAATTAATTATTTTGTTTGTATTTTAACAGCAAGTTTCATTATTAGAATCATTGTTTAGATTATATAAAATCACTTTCCTAAACACATTTAATCAGAGTCTCTGACTGACATTGGGTGGACAGACGGACTTGACTGACCTCTGACCTTTGGTAGGAAACCTTTGTCCTGTTTGACCTAGGCATTGATCTGGCCTTTATAACCTGGCTGACCAGACACGCACA
>CM031967.1:898063-908063 GCA_018749465.1 Paracanthobrama guichenoti
AGCGTTCACACCAAGAGCGATAACTTTATCGATAACTATATTAGCGTTCACACCAGAGAAACGATAACTTTAACGATAACTATATTAGCGTTCACACCAAGATAACTATATTAGCGTTCACTAAGAAACGATAACTTTATCGATAACTATATTAGCGTTCACACCAAGAACGATAACTTTATCGATAACTATATTAGCGATCACACCAAGAACGATAACTTTATCGATAACTATATTAAGCGTTCACACCAAGAACGATAACTTTATATAACTATATTAGCGTTCACACCAAGAACGATAACTTTATCGATAACTATATTAGCGTTCACACCAAGAACGATAACTTTATCGATAACTATATTAGCGTTCACACCAAGAACGATAACTTTATCGATAACTATATTAGCGTTCACACCAAGAACGATAACTTTATCGATAACTATATTAGCGTTCACACCAAGAACGATAACTTTATCGATAACTATATTATTAGCACGTTCACACCAAGTTCACATCAAGAAAGAATGATAACTTTATCGATAACTATATTAGCGTTCACACCAGAGATAACGATAACTTTTCATCGATAACTATATTATTAGCGTTCACACCAAGAAACTTTATATAACTTTATCCGATAACTATATTAGCGCGTTCACACCAAGAACGATAACTTTATCGATAACTATATTAGCGTTCACACCAAGAACGATAACTTTATCGATAACTAACTATTTAGCGTTCACACCAAGAACGATAACTTTATCGATAATTATATTAACATTCACTAAGCGACGAGATAACTATATTAACGTTCACACCAAGAACGATAACTATATTATTCGCATAAGAGCGATAACTTTATATTATACGTTCACACCAAGAACGATAACTTTATCGATAACTATATTAGCGTTCACACCAAGAACGATAACTTTACTATAACTATATTAACGCGTTCACATTCAAGAACGATAACTTTAACGATAACTATATTAGCGTTCACACCAAGAACGATAACTTTATTGATAACTATATTAACGTTCACACCAAGAACGATAACTTTAACGATAACTATATT
The DNA here is from genome assembly GCA_018749465.1 of Paracanthobrama guichenoti. Taxonomy (NCBI): domain Eukaryota; kingdom Metazoa; phylum Chordata; class Actinopteri; order Cypriniformes; family Gobionidae; genus Paracanthobrama; species Paracanthobrama guichenoti. Next base: position 899,145 of record CM031967.1, read on the forward strand.
AACGTTCACACCTTTAACGATAACTATATTATTCACCACCAACGATAACTTTAGCGATAACTATATTAACATTCACACCAAGAACGATAACTATATTAACGTTCACACCAAGAACGATAACTTTAACGATAACTATATTAGCGTTCACACCAAGAACGATAACTTTATCGATAACTATATTAGCGTTCACACCAAGAACGATAACTTTAACGATAACTATATTAGCGTTCACACCAAGAACGATAACTTTATCGATAACTATATTAGCGTTCACACCAAGAACGATAACTTTATCGATAACTATATTAGCTGCTCACACCAAGAACGATAACTTTAACGATAACTATATTAGCGCTCACACCAAGAACGATAACTTTATCGATAACTATATTAGCGTTCACACCAAGAACGATAACTTTATCGATAACTATATTAGCGTTCACACCAAGAACGATAACTATATTAGCGTTCACACCAAGAACGATAACTTTATCGATAACTATATTAGCATTCATGTTTTGCAGTTCCTCCGTCTCTGGTGGAGAAACCAGAGAGCCAGACCCGACCCAGAGCTGGCACGGCCCGTTTCAGCTGCCAGGCTGAAGGCACACCTGCGCCTCGCATCACCTGGTTTAAGAACGGTCAGGTGATCCTCTCCAACGGACGCACCAAGATGTACAACAGGTACAGACAGACACCTCTAGTGAATGTCGTTATCTCTTCTGATACTGACATATTTCTCTTCATCAGTAAACTGGTGATAACTCAGATCATTCCGGAAGATGACGCCTTTTACCAGTGCCAGGCGGAGAACTCTCAAGGCTCGGTTGTGTCCACGTCCCGTCTCATCGTGGTGCTGTCGGAGGACCGTCCCAGCGCTCCACGTAACGTCCATGCAGAAACCATCTCCAGCTCGGCCATCTTACTGGCGTGGGAGAGACCGCAGTACAACACGGTCAAAGTCATCGCTTACTCCATACACTACATGAAGTCTGAGGGTGAGCGTTCGAAACCGGCATGAAGTTAGAAAGGGCCGTGAGATAAGTGGGTTAAAACAAAGAGGATGCACTTCAGTGTCTATAAACAGGAACTTTTGGTCTTGATTTTTGCTGCTATTGTGGTTAAAGAACATTCAGGAGTACATGATTGTATCTGGTTTCTAAAAACTAGAAAAACGTTTGGTTTCTGTTCAGTTAGCTCTCAGGATAAAGCTCAGATCTAATATGAATATTGCAAAAAATTATGTTCTTCCTAATTATATTTGACTTTCGAAACTTTCTGAAATCAAGATACATTTATTTGAGAATGCCTTACTGTACACTCAGGTCTTAACAACGAGGAGTATCAGGCCGTGATCGGGAACGACACGACCAGCCACATCGTGGACGATCTGGAGCCAGCGCGAAACTACACCTTTTATATTGTGGCCTACATGCCGATGGGCGCCAGTCGCATGTCGGAGCAGGTCACGCAGCACACGCTGGAGGATGGTGAGTACATGCACTAATTTCCACTGTGCAACATAATATAACTCAGAATTCCGTTTTTTGTAAACTGCTACCGGCATTTTAACAATACAAAGCTGACTGAAACACTTTAATATCTCCTTAACAGTTCAATGAGTTTCAATATAGAGCAAATAGAGACTTTTGCTGAAATCTCCAGCTTCTCCAGAGCAAAAGACCCATGTGTGTCTCCTCAGGAGGTTTAGACTCATCTCAGCCGTGTCCATGCTCATATTTACCAAAACACAAAGTTAGAGATTTCGTAATAATTCTCAAATCACAATCATCTAAGATCAAATGACTTTAGGAGAAACATCTGAGACAAACTGCTTTGCAAATCAGCTCATTATTGCAATAATTCTAGACCATTCCCAGTTTTTGGAAATCACTGTTTTTTTTTTAAACTAACTCTAACCTAACAGTCTACTTGTACTCTAATGAGTGTTAGTTGACATGTAGTTGCAAAGTTACTTATAGTTAGTAGAATGTCTAAAGTCAACTATGGAAATAAAGTGCAGCCTCAAATCTTTCCCATAAGGTGTTTTTGATCTCTCGGTTTGTCCCTAGTTCCCCTCCGTACCCCTGAGCTGAGCCTGACGAGTCGCAGTCCGACCGATATCCTGGTGTCCTGGCAGCCGCTTCCTCCCAAACTCAGTCGCGGACGTATGTCTGCGTACCGTCTGTCCTACCGCACGGCCACCGACGAACAGGTGACCTCGGTCGAGCTGCCCTTCCCGGGTGAGAACTGCACCCAGTACCTCCTGCAGGGTCTGCAGCCTGACACCATCTATCTGATCCGCATGTCCGCCTCAACCCGAGTGGGCTGGAGCCAACCGTCCGCCTGGAACTCCCATCGCACGCCCAAAACATCCAGCGCCACAGGTGAGCAGAAGCCCATATCCATCTGTTTTGTGTTTACACTCCTAAAAATAAAGGTTCCAAATCCTGTTTTTGGAATGTAATGCCATAGACCAGGGGTCTCCAAAAATGGGTCCTGGATGGTCACTGTCCTGCAGAGTTTATTTCCAACCCCAAATAAACACACCTGAACCAGCTAATCAGTGTCTTACAAGGTCCTAGTTAGACACTGATTAGCTGGTTCAGGTGTGTTTAATTGGGTTTGGAGCTAAACTCTGCAGGACAGCGGCCCTCCAGGACCCATTTTGGAGACTCCTGCCATAGACTAACCAAAATAAAGGTTCCAAAACGTGTTTTTGGAATGTGATGCCATAGAAGAACCATTATTGGCTCCCCAAAGAAGCTTTCAGTGAACAGTTCTTAAACCTTTCCGATGATCTAAACAGGAATTATCGGAGTCCGAGTCCATAGTTGTCAACTCTAAATGGGCGCCAACATTTTTCTTACATTAACGTTAGGCTGTTTTTATTTATGCGCTGCTGAATATTTGGTGATAACGTTGGCTTACTTGTGCGTAAACCATTTCTATCCACTCCCTCTGGTTTAACCCAATCTTCTTTTTTTGTTGTTTTTGGATCTGGGAGTGCTGTGCTGTTCCCAAAGATACGTAACAGCGCCCCCTACCGTATAACAGTGAAAACACGTATAGCTGGAAAAACTCATCAATGGCGTGGAAAGAGTTAATAGAACGATTTCTTTCTTGGTGTGAAGAGCATTTTAAAAATCTAAGGAATGTTTTCCCCCCCTCCGAAGAACCTTGGAAAGATTCCATGGCTGCTAAAGGTTGAGCCGTCGATGCCCATAAAGAACCTTTATTTGTAAGAGTGGAAATCCCATCCGGAAAACCCTAGCAACTGCATAGCAAGATCTTTTAAACCACCTTTTGCACCACTCTCACTTTCTTCAGCAGAAATGTAGTTTTACTTAACGCTGCTTTCAGAAACGGCCCCACAATCTCTGTAAAGCTGCTGAAGTGGTCAGCTCAGCCCGTGACCGATGCCTTTGGCTTCCAAACTGGCTTTGTTCCGGCATTCCGTTTGTTACTCGATGACCCTTGACCCCGGCTGTCAGTTAGGAGCTGAGGGACGGCTCAGTTTCGGGTCATAAAGGGAATGCTTCAGGCAGCCTAAAGAATAGACCTGCTTCAGACCTACCCGTGTGTAGGGAAGGTGACGGGCCCCAGAATGCCTTTATTTCCCCCTCAGCCTCTTTTCTGGTGGATGTGTGCTAAACCGGATCTTTCTGTTATGCTTGGTTAGACAGACGGAGAGTGGTTTCCACTTGTCTGGTTGAAAACAGAAAGTTTTGGTGTGGAATACGGGCGTTAAGGGTCATGTTCTTGGAAGGATCTTGTATTAAACTCCGCATCAAGCATCATTATTTCTAGTAATTTTTGCCATAGACTTAGTGTTTAGTGTTTTGCAGTAAATGTATTTATATCTGTAATTTGTGCAGAAGTTGATTCATTGTGTGTTCTGGCCTTCAGTGCCTCCCGCCCCAAACCTTGAGCTTGAACCTCTCAACTGCACGTCCGTGACGATCCGCTGGCATCCGGCTCCCAGCGACGCTGTCGTCCAGGGATACAAGCTCTGTTTTCACCCTGACGGCCAATCAGAGGACTCCATTATCCAGCTGCCCCCTCAAGACCACCAGCACACCATCACAGGCCTCAGTGAGTCACACATTCATGTTCTTTGATGGGAAACCAGTATATTTTAAAATTATTATTATTATCAGAAAGTTGCACATTTTCTTAGAAAATGTCTAATATATTAAATTGGATAAATGTAAAAAAAAAAAAAAAAAAAAAAAAGTAGAAAATATCTTTATTCACTTAACTTTTTAGGAGTAATTTGATTATGATTTACATATATAGATATAAATGTTTCACCTTTCAAACTTTTTTTACTGTGAAAAAAAAAAATACATTTTCTTATTTTCTTAGGAAATTTCAAACATTTTTAAATGTGAAATAAATCATAATTTAATGCAGAAAAATATATTAATTTTAAGTAGCCTCCAAGTAATATTAAAAACTTAATACACTTAAAATGTGTGAATATGTGAATTCTTTCCCATTTTACATAAATACATAAACACATTTTCAAATGTGAAATAAATCTTTATTCAATGCAAAAAAAAAAAGGAGCCTGCAACTAATATATAAAAAAACTTAATAACTTCATTAATAAATAATAATTAAAAAAAAAAACATTTAAAATGTAATATTTTTTAAAGAAATGAAAAGGATTTCCTTAGAGAAAGTTTTACTGGGAAATAAACACATTTTCTAATTTTCAACCTACGTGTGTTTCATCATAAGCTTGGATATGAAAATGTAAAGTGCCTAATTTTAAGTAGCAAATTAATATCAAAAACATTTGGTCACTAGTTAATTCTAATCTAAATTTGCTGCTTAAAACAACTAGAAATGCGCATGTAATCAATCTAAAATGAAGAATCTGCCATTAAGTGCGCATATGAAAATGTAAAGCAGCATCCCACTTATTTTAAGTCAAGCTTGTTCTGGAACCTAAAACTGGGAAGGAAATGTTCCACAGGTTCTTTGAGCATCTTTGCGTTTGTGCGTCTGATCGTCCTCGGACAGACAGAGAATCCCAGTTTCCTCGCTGATCGATAATTACCCTTCTTCTGTTCGGACTTATGCACGCTTGTCCTGTCCGCCGCATCCAGGGCTTTGTACGTGTCGCGTAATATCCCCTCAGGGTCAAAGGCCACACCCCAGATGTCTCCTTCCAGTTTTCCCATCGTTCTCCTCTGCTTCTCCATGCCCGTCTATTGTGCCTGGGTTTGAGGTCGGCCAGAGGCCCGTGAGACCGCCCGGCCCCCATCACCTCTACAGCTGGACACTCGAGCTCCGACAAAGGATGCTGGGATTGCTCTGAACTGGGCAGAAGTGACCCAAGAGCAAAAAAACTTGTGGGGGTTTTAGAGTCGATGCAAATTTAAGTTCAGTGTCCCGATGGAGTGCAGACCACAGGACAGAAATAAGCAAGAGTACAGATATATTAAAGGAAACCACATTATAGAGTTAAAGATCAGAAACATTAGAGGAAAAATGAGTTTTATGGTCCAACAGTTTGGGGTTTCACACTGACTAACTGGACTAATGTTTGCTGGGAAATAAACCTTTATTGGCTTATTAACGTCATGAGTAATTTGATTAGTATTATATTCCATATAAATAGAAATGTTTTAGATCTATAATTTTTACTGGGAAATACAGTCTAATTTTCACTGTTTTTTTATTTTCTAAAGGAAAGTCAATCTTAACTTAATCTTTTAAGAAAGTTCATGAGTAATTTGATTAGGATTTCCATAAAGATAGAAATGTTTTAGCGTTCTAATTTTTACTGGGAAAAAATGTTCTTAGAAAATTCCTAGTTTTTAGATGTATTTTTATATTGATAGAAACATTAGAAAATATCACATTTTATAAATGGGAAGTCTTAATGTAGAAATGTTTTAGATTTCTAATTTTTTCTGGGAAATACATTGTGTAATTTTATTAGAATATTACTTTTTAAAGGTTGATCTTAATTCACTTAAAACTTAAGTTTAAAAAAAGAAAAAAATTCCATATAGATTTATTACATTTTTCCTGATGGAAAACCAGGGAATTGTCATGGAAAACAATTTGGAATGACGTAATTGTTTTCTTTTTAAAGATCTAAGTATCATTACCTCTAGGCCTGTTTCTTCCTAACTAGTTGAGCATAAAGTTTTATCCCGGTCCGGCCCCCGACCTCGGGTCATAAAGCTCTCGTCCCAGGAGACGGGCCGTTTCGGCAGCTGAACGCCGCCTGTGAAGGTGCCCTCCGATCTCTGACCTCTCGACCTTTAGAGGCTTAAAAACTCAAACCCCCTCCAGGACTTCGCACACTGATCAAACTCACTCTTTACATTCCCTGTTTACTGATGTGAAACATGGATAAGTGTCTAAATCTGTGCATTCAGACCCGAATGTTTTAGCCAATTATAGATGAAAATGCACACATAGGACAGGCGTTTGCATGCTTTCAACATAAACAGTTGACTTTTTCCGGCACTGTAGTAAAGCCGTGGGAAACTTCTTAGTGTAAGTTGAAATAACTCAGTAAGTTGATTATAACATAATTTTATTATGCTTTGTTGTTTTTCAGACCCCAGAGTGAAGTACCATGTGAAACTGTTAGCGTTCAGTGCTAATGGAGATGGCTACCAGGCCCATCAAACGGTCAACACTCCAGGATGTCCTTGTAAGTGTTGGACGCTGAATCATGTGGGATTTGTATTAAATCGATATTTAACTAGAAAAGCAGTGTTTGTTAAGCATGAAAAACAGATAAGTATAATAATTAGCGCACTTCAAATCTTAAAAAGTATATTTAGGATGAATGCCATGTACTTGTGCATAATATAATATTAATGAATTAAAAGGCACTTAAAAAGAGTACACACACTTAAGTGGCCTTTTAAAAATGTGTTTATATAATCTGTTGTCGTACACTTATTTAAATGTGTAAAGTAAATGTAGAGTATTTGATTATAATTTTAACTAGTGTGTTATTCACTATTACATTTAAAGTTCCCTTACGAAAAACAAGTGTGCGTCAAGTTAATTTTATGAAGTATACTTAAGTCATGTTCAAGTATATTTTTAAGTGTACTGCATGTAGTAAGTATACTAATATCAATGTACTAGCAGTGTACGTGTACAGTGTACTATTTCAATACCGCTTGGGACTAAATTTGCCCACTTTTAGTATATAAACGTATACTTTAAAGTGTAACAGTAGTAAACTTTGAACTTATAGATATACTGACAGTTTACTAGATAAATACTTTAAGGTGTACTCTCAGTAAACTACTAGTTTAATATACTTAAGTTTTCTTTACTTAACATCATACTTGAAGTATACTACTATATCCCTATTTAAGTATATATGGGTCGACATTTCATTCCATAATGTTGTGTGCAAGCAGTTCTTCTGTTTTGTTTCTGCTGCTTCTTCTTCGCCTGTGTTTTTGATTCAGAGATTCTGTACTCTTTCAGAAGATCTGTAAGAGCGCATAAGTATAGGCCAAATATACTTAGGCTTTTCCTGTCAGTATAAGTCAAGTATACTTAAATGTAATTTAAAGTATATTTCTGAGAAGTACATAAAGAGTAGACTGAAAGTTTTTAGTTTAAAAGAAGTATACTAAACTAAAGCACACTTGAATAAACGTCTTTCTCGTAAGGGTTAATAGTGTAAATGCACTAAATTGCAGCTTCATCATTAAAAAATCTGTAGTTATAAATACATTTAAATACATGACATACAGGTTTCAATGGAAATTACATTAAAGTTTATTTTAGTGCCATAAATGCTTGCCATTCGTCGGTACACGGCAACCATATTTCAAAATATAATTATGAAATTGCATATAAAGATACTTAAGTGAATCAAAAACTAATTGCATGTAATATAAATTGAAACTACTAAATTTTCATGTAATTTTACATTAAGTGCTCTTTTAAAAAGTATGCTTAAGTGTATTAAAGTGTTACCCATTGAACTATTTTAAGCATTTGTCTGCTAAACTAAAGCTAATGAGTGTAAACTGTGTGTGTGTGTGTGTGTGTGTGTGTGTGTGTGTGTGTGTGTGTGTGTGTGTGTGTGTGTGTGTGTTTTAGCCGCACCACACCGGCGTTTGGCCGCCCTGCCGCCGCCCGACCACATCCAGGCCAAAGCCAACAGCTCGTCTGCGGTGAGCCTGAGTTGGGGCCGTCCTGCTTTCAGTTCTGGGAAAGCCGTCAGCTATTCCGTCCGCTACGGGCCCGTGAGTCCGCCCGATGCCTCCGGCGTACGCTACGTCCAAACGTGAGTCCCGGTGTCTCAACGGAGGCTTGACATCAATAGCACGGATTCAGATGACAGATATGTTTTCTCTCTCTTCAGCACTGAGCAAATGGTAACGGTAACAGGTCTCCGGCCAAACACTCGCTATGAGTTTGCGGTGCGTCTCCACATGGATCAGATGTCCAGTCCCTGGAGCGCGAGCGTCTATCAGAGGACTCTCCTGGAAGGTAGCGGACAAAACTGAAATATTTCATGACAAGTTTGTTAAAGTAAAATACCAAAGAGATAAATAATGGACTGTCACTGTGCACTCAAATTTAAGATTTATGTATTTGGGAATTGCATATGAAATTTTGAAGAAATAAATATTATATATATTTAATATTGTATAATATTATACATATTATCAACTCTTTTCCTGAATTCATTTTGAGAAATAAAAATAAACTTTATTTATTTAATGTTAGGTATTTTAATATAATCATATAATATTGTATTTAATTATCAACTTAATCTCAGATGTTTTTTCCCTAAAATTCATTTTGAGAAATACAAATAAGTCACAAATTGTTATTGTTCAGATGTTGCTCTTTCATATCTCAAGAAACTTTATATAATACAATAATGATGTATATTTAATGAAATGTTGA
>CM031967.1:913063-983063 GCA_018749465.1 Paracanthobrama guichenoti
ACACACGCACACAAACTCTCACACTCTCTCGCACACTCACTCACACACACACACACAAACTCTCTCACACACACACACACACACAAACTCTCTCGCACACTCACACACACACACAAACTCACACACTCTCGCACACTCACACACACTAACACTCAATCACTCACAGACACTCACTCTCGCACACACTCACACACACATACACACACTCTCTCACACACTCACACACAAACTCTCACACACACACACACACACAAACTCTCACACACTCACACACACTAACACTCAATCACTCACAGACACTCACTCTTGCACACATTCTCACACACACATACACAAACTCTCTCACACTCACACACTCTCACACACACACACACAAACTCTCACACACTCACACACACTAACACTCAATCACTCACACACACTCACTCTCGCACATATTCTCACACACACATACACACAAACTCTCTCACTCTCTCTCACACACTCTCTCACACACACACACACACACACACACACAAACTCTCTCACACACACACAAACTCACACTCACACACACTAACACTCAATCACTCACAGACACTCACTCTCGCACATATTCTCACACACACATACACACAAACTCTCTCACTCTCTCACACACTCACACTCACACACACTAACACTCAATCACTCACAGACACTCACTCTCGCACACACTCACACACACACACTCACTTACACACACACTCTTGCGCTCACTTTCACACACACATACACACAAACTCTCTCACTCTCTCACACACTCTCACACTCACACACACACACACACACAAACTCACACTCACACACACTAACACTCAATCACTCACAGACACTCACTCTCGCACACATTCTCACACACACTCACTTACACACACACTCTTGCGCTCACTTTCACACACACACACACACACACACACACTCACTCTCTCGCACACACGCACTCTCGCACACATTAATATAATTTAGTTCCATAAAATCCCCTAAAAAGACAAAATATTAAATAAAAAAAACATTATCCAACTAAAACATAGTACAATTATTTAATTGAGATAAAATTATCTGTAATTTTTGACACTTGAGGAGCACCAGATAACTTTTTTTAATAAAATACTTTAAACTTTGGCAGTTTTAATGGGGTTTAAATACACGTTTTGTTTGTTTTCAGGGTGGAACAAATCTCAAGATAAACCCTGAGGGACCCATCCCGAGCGACGCTCCGAACAGATGGAGCGGTTTCTCTCAGAGGTCTAATGGAAATAAAAGCAAGGTTTCAGTTCTGTGCATCAAACTTACATTTACATTACAGTCAACATGAAACAGCATTTATATTTTGAATTAGCCTTTATTTTTATATTCTCTTATGTGCGTCTGTCAACTTCATTTGAGTTCAGGTTTAGTTTTTAGTTCAGTCTCAGTTTATTGCCAAGGCAGCATTTCTAACTTTCATTTAGTTTATGTTTTTAATCTAATATTTATATTTTAATTTATTTTAGCTTTATTTCAGTTTTTAATTTTTTAATAATTTTACTTAACTACAATAATCCTGATTGTGATGAATTTCTGAACCCTATTCATATTTTGAATTTCCAGTTCATTTTAATTTTAGTATAATTTTTATAAAATTTCTTATGTGCTTTTGTCAGTTTTATTATTATTATTATTATTATTATTATTATTATTATTATTAAGTTTTAGTTCAGGTTTAGTTTTTATTTATATCCAGTTAGTAACTTTAGTTAATTACCAAGGCAGCCTTTAATTTTTATTTATCAAATATTTATATTTTAATTTATTTTAGCTTTATTTCAATTAACAATTTTTTAAAATAATTTTAGCTATCAATAATAATAACACTGTGATGAATTTCTGAATTAATTATCCTTTAATTTTATATTTTCAGTTTTGTTATTTTCATTTTAATTTTAGTATAATTTTTATTATTATTATTTTTAGTTCAGGTTTAGTTTGTATTTATTTCCTTTAGCTTATTAACTTTAGTTTATTGCCAAGGTATTATTTATTTTATTTTTTATCAAATATTTATATTTTAATTTATTTTAGCTTTGTTTCAATTAACAACATTTTTTAATTATTTTACTTACCCTAATTGTGATGCATTTCTGAATTAACCCTATTATTTATAGTTTTATTAATATTTTGAATTAGCCTTTAATTTTATATTTTCAGTTCATTTTAATTTTAGTACTTCTGTCAATTTGATTCGATTTGTTTTTTTGTATTTCTATTTAGCTTTAACTTATTTTTATTTCAGTTTTAGTTTTAGTTCAGTTACTTAAACTTATATCCGGTAGTTTCAAGACAGCAATTCAAATTTCGTTTAGTTTAAGTTTTTAATTTTACTTTTAATTTATTTCAGCTTTTTAGTTAACAATAATAACCATAATTGTGACATAACCATACAGATTATTCAACAATAATTGTGTCTTAATTAAATACAGTCAACACGTTACACGTCTCATTTGTTAATATGAGTTAATGCATTAACTAACATTATGGGCAGTATATATTTACAGCATTTAATGTTAGTTCACAGTGCATTAATTCATATTAACAGCTTTTGATCTTAAAATGTATTATGTTGAAATGAAAATGCTGAGAAGTAGTTAGCTCATGTTAACGAATGATGTTTGTATTGGACAGACTGAGGATCCTGCCTGTGTTTATGAGGTGGGGAAGACGGTTCTGCATTACGAGGACGAGCAGGTCCTCTATCGGCCTCTAGGGGAGTCGGAGAGCTCGCAGACCAGCGCGGGAGACTCCGGAAACTTCTCTCACGACGAGACGGACAGAACCTCGGATCGCTCAGACGACTATTCTAGACATCTACCTCCGCTTCCTCTTTAACCCGTCAGTCTAAGACGCGAGTGGGCGTGGCCTGAGACTCCAGAGCCAATGAAAACCAGTTGTACCATTTCTTCAGGATCCGATCCCTCCGGAGAGAGTGTGATCTGGATTGCTTGTGCCAAAAACCCTTTAAATAGCTTTACGAAGTCGCAGATGCTCTGTTGGCTTTGACAAACTTGCACATCCCTTTCCTAATAACTTTCCCAATAAATTTCCCTTCCCGGCCGGACCCGTTCGGAGTGATTCCCAAAAGATGAACGTGTTTCCGATCAGCTCGTGATGATGAATGTGTTGAACGCCTGATGTGCTTTACGCAAACGGACGCGTGCTTTTTTGTGACAGAGACGGAGTTTCGTTCTGCCATCTCTCTACCTCATTCGCCCTCGTTCGGGTTTGTGCCGTTTCTTGATTTCTACTGTTGTTTTGAAGTAAACACTGAATGTGTTTGCCGTATATAATCCAAAGAGTCCAGAAGTCGAATGAAAATGGTAACACTTTACAATAAGGTTCAAAAAGTTAGCATAAACTAACAATGCACAACACTTTTACCGCATTTTAATGTTTATTTCATTGCATTTTTTTTTTTTTTTAATATCACATATTTGGTATCGTTGGAAAGCTTACGTACTCAAAATTCATCCCGTGAAAACTGTTTTGAAATTGGACGTTGCGTTACCATGGAAACAGTACTCAATTCTTTTAGCAGGCTCCTCCCCCTAGTGGGCGGTGTCAGGTTTCATATTACAACATTTATTTTAACTACTTTTTTAAGCGAAACCTTTTCTAATCTGGACAAAACACATATCGTCGGAAATGTCTGAGTCTCAATGATCCATATTTTGTGATAAAAGTGAGAAAATTTGTTCGAGGAAAAAAATCAATGGAATGTGGGACACCCGGTGGCTATTTTTGGTACAGCGACTAAACAAAATCTCATGGGAACTTCTATTTTTGTGATATCAACTTCAAATTTGGAACGCAACTAGGTTAGACACATGGCTTTGATTTTATAGTCATTTTAGAGTAAAAAGTATTTAGTAAAATCTAGATTTTATATCAAATAAAATATATTTAGTACAGCACATTTGATTTACAGTAAATTTAAACTTCGGCAACTTTCTATACTTACTAACTATACTTTCACTTGAATTTTTTTATTTTAACTTTAATAATCTGCCGAGTGCCCTCTTTAAAACAAGACCAAATGTAGATCTATAGTCCAAAGCATTTTTGAATTACCGCCATTAGTTTGGATAGTGCATTTTCACGTCTATTCTCGAAAATCAAAAGTCGCATCTGTTAACAGTTGCGCGCAAACAATAACTGCTTTAATAAATGCTTTTAAAAATACATTGCTCATTGTTAGTTCAAGGTTAGCTAATGCATTAACTAATGTGAACAAAATGAGACGGTAACACTTAATAAGGTTTCATTTGTTACCGTTAGTTAACTAAATTAGTTAACAAGCTAACAATGAACAGCATTTATTAATCTTAGTTAATATTCATCTCCACATTTACTGATGCATAATAAGGATATATTGCTCATTGTTAGTTAATGCATTAACTGATGTTAACAAATGAGACCTAAATTGCAAAGTGTTACCTTTTCTAGTAAATTATGAGCAATTCTGATTTCTGTTTTCAAACGCCACTAATTCCGTTGGCTATTTTTTACTTTTACATCAAAAATCCTAAAACTTTCTAGGTGTAAATGTTTTTCAACGTGATCTCGGTCTTTTAAACCTCACCGTTCATATTTATTTTTGACTTGAAGATGAAAGTAACCATTTCAGGTGCCTCAGGTTATGAATGCTGCTTTATAAGCCGTCGAGTTCAGATGCGGATCGATCCGGATCATCAGACGAGTGAACCGTTTACCTCAGTTTATTTCATTCGGTTCATCACTCTTGTGTTGTGTACCTCCTGTTTATTGTGTGTAGCGTATGAACGTTTTACGTTTGCCAAACGAGATCAGGTTGTTGATCCATTATTTTAAGCATGTTTTTCGTCGAGTTAGCCGTGATATTGAACAGTTTGCGTCGTGGAGGATTCGGTTTTGATTAATTTTGGTTGCTTGTATAATTTAGCCCTTGCTTTAAGGAATATTCTGGGTTCAGTCGAATGAAGTCTTATTTGATTACAGAAATGCAGAAAATATAATAGAAAATAATGCTGCGCTCACGCCATGTCTTAATTATCGTAAATAAAACGCTGGTTGTCAGGTGGTACAGTAGTCACGTGATGCAGTTCAGAATCGTTACGGTAATTACGAACCCAAGCTCAATCTTGCCCCTCAGATTTTTAATTTACGGTAAGCAACCGTTATATTAGTAATTTTAGGGCGCATCTGAAATCATCAGATGCTGTTTTGTTGCTTTATAAAAAAAATCTGGCGCGATAAACATAACACAAAAAGATAAACCCTTTAACGTAATTACCGTAAATACAAAGCTCAGAAGGCTGCAGTGGTCAGGTGGTACAGCGGTCACGTGATGCAGTTCAGAATCTTTACGGTAATTATGACTCAATCTTGTGCCTCGATTTTTAATTTACGGGTAAGCAGCCGTTATATTAGTAATTTTGTGGCGCATTTGAAATCATCAGAGGCAGATTTTGTTGGTTTATACGAACTGAGGAACGACTTGAAACGTATAGATTCGTTTTGTACCTTTTTTCTGCAAGATTTCTGTGAGAGAGAAAAAATAACCACAAAAAAGTTGCGCGCTGATGTCAGTTCATCAAGCTAAACATAAACTCTGAACGCTTGGTCAGGTGGTACAGCAGTCACGTGATGCAGTTCAGAATCATTACGGTAATTATATTAGTCATTTTGCGGCGCATTTGAAATCACCAGAGGCGGTTTTTGTTGGTTTGTACGAACTGTGGAACAACTTGAAACGTATAAGTTTGCTTTGTACCTTTTTCCTGCAAGATTTCTGTGAAAAAATAACCAAAAAAAAAAAAGTGTGTGCGCCGGTGATGTCGGTTCACCACACTGAAAGCTTTACAAAATGGCGACGGCCTTATGATGGGAGGATCGTTTGCAATATAAAAGATATCAGATCCAAAGAGTGAAATTGAGAAGAGGTGTGAAATGATGCTGTTACCTCCAAAGATAGATACTATATATTTCTGTATATTTGAAAGTGCCAAATGAAACGCTTTACGTTCGTTTCCTCATACTAGCGCTCGCGCTCGGATTTCGTGTGAGCGCGGGCTTTTCTTTGCTAGACCTCCATTTTAGACGGTAGTGACGCGGCGGGTGTAACGGACGCTAGAATCCAAAGAGTTGTTTGCTTCTTTCACTGGGTCGGACCGACGGCTTCGACATCGAGTATGATTGTGATCGTGTGATTTTGAGTGTTTGTGTGAAGTGTGGCTGAACTGTGAACTGTTATGCGAACAATATAAAGTATAATCAGAGTTTTGGGACAACCCTTTAGATCGAAGTGACACAAAATCATCAGTTCAGAAAGCAAATAAAATCTATACCAAAGATTGATACGGTCGCCCCTGTGTAGATTTGACTAGACTTTTGCTTTTGTAAAGGTGCATCCTTGTTTTGACTACGACCACACATCTGTAAACCGTTTAAAACCATTTATAACGTATATCGATCTCAAACGATGTGAATTTACTCCTGAATGTAAACCACACACGCTTTGAATTAGGGGTGTATGCTCTGTGTTTTCCCAGTGTTTCTTATTTTATTATCATTATGAGTGTTTTTCGTTTGTGTTTTGTTTTGCTTGTTCACACTGAATGTCCCTGAACAGCCAAAGAAACGTGTTTTACACTGTCATTTTATCATGATTTGCTTGTTGATCTATTATAATTTGTGTTATTATTATTTAAGGCCTGCATGTTTTACCAGTTTGACTCCATTACATGCCAAAAAAGTGGTCGGAACAATGCACATTATAATAAAATATCTCTCAAAAATAACCGTTTGGCTCATTATCTTTCTTTATAGTTTATGTTTCGTTTGAATAGTAGGCTATTATATTTAACTACACTAAAATAGTTGGATTTATTTCCGATAGTAATAAATCAACGAAGCTTTTCGAAACTATGAATCAATTGAACCGATTCCTTCGAGTGATTCAGTGTTTCGGAGCGCTCGAAACGCCACGCGCGGGTGACCCCTGCTGGTCAAAATGGTGTAAATGCAACGACAACGCAGCCCAAGCATTTTACAAACCAAATGTTTTATTGAAAGTGTGACAAATCGTCTAACACTATTACAAATTAAGTCCGTATAATATGTTATTGAATTATTTTGTAGAGCTTGGGTTTGCCATGCCAATAAGAGATTATTAAATAAGACGCTTCCTTTTATTATAGACCTACAATTGCGTCATTAAAAATTAATTAAATAATAATTAATAAAAAAAAAAAAACAACTAGCGCGAACCGTCGAAATGTCGGTTATGACGTAACGAAGCCGCTTACTGAAATCACGTGACTTTGGCAGTTTGACTCGCGCTCCGAATCACTGATTCGAAACAAATGATTCGCAAACGCTCGAGAAAGAACACAATTAATTAAATTACTTAAATGTAGTAATTAAAACAATTTGAAAATAAAGTATCTATCTGACCGTTTGTCTAAAGTTGGAATAATTCAAACAGAAGTAAAATAAGCACGATAACTTCGTTCGGTACTATTTTTTTTTTCAAATGTAAAATAAAATTGGTTTTACAAGCAGTTTCAACTATTTGTTTATTTTTATTTTGTCTAGTTGAATCTCTTATTACTTAATAAAATGGTCAAATTATCTCGTATCTTGTACAGTGTGAATGTGCGGTAATGACACTCCGGGCCTGTCGGCGGCGCTACCACCTGTAGGCCTGCGTGATGACGTCATACTGCGGAAGCGGAAACACGCGTCCTCTTTTTCCGCCTGTGTTCGCAGCGCCGCGGCACATGTGCGAGTTAAATCATAATAATTGATCAGAATGCGTATCGAGAAGTGTTATTTCTGCTCGGCTCCGGTGTACCCGGGGCACGGAATGATGTTTGTGCGGAACGACTGTAAGGTAAGCACTCGACCTGCGTCATTAGCAGGAGGATTGCTGTGTTTATATCAGACACCGAGTGCCGTTTGCGCCATCACTACAGTAACTATATATACCGTATTGATTATTATTAACGGATGGAAGTGTTTTTATAAGATGGTAACACGGTAAAATAAACATTTAATATATCAGATAACAGTTTAATACAATAATGTTAAATATGCTTGTTTATATTACCATAAAAGTATTTATAATGTATACTATAACTTTATATAATATACAATATAATAAGTTTATTATCATGTTTTACAATGTATACTATAATTGTGTATATAGTATACAATATAATTAACAATATTTTGATTTATATAAATTGTTTATATTTTTATAAACATGTTTATAATGTGTATATCTTTTATATAAAATATGCTTTTATTTTTACCTTTATAAAAATATAAATGTTTTTATAGTGTATGCTATAATTTTGTATAATAGACAATATAATAATATAAAATATGCTTTTAATTTTCCTTTTATAAAAGGTTATACTTCTTATTTAATTTAATATTGAACTATAATTTATTATACTTTTGATATATCACCACCATGTGACCGTGTCTAAAAGAGTGTATTGTCAAAACTGTGTATTGTCAAAAGGTGTGTGTCTGTGTGTGTCTGTCTGTGTATCTGTCTGTCTGTGTCTGTCTGTGTGTGTCTGTCTGTCTGTGTGTGTCTGTCTGTCTGTCTGTCTGTCTGTGTGTGTCTGTCTGTCTCTGTGTGTGTCTGTCTGTCTCTGTGTGTGTCTGTCTGTCTGTCTCTGTGTGTGTCTGTCTGTCTGTCTGTCTGTCTGTCTGTGTGTGTGTCTGTCTGTCTGTCTCTGTGTGTCTGTCTGTCTGTCTCTGTGTGTGTCTGTCTGTCTGTCTCTGTGTGTGTCTGTCTGTCTGTCTCTGTGTGTGTCTGTCTGTCTGTCTCTGTGTGTGTCTGTCTGTCTGTGTGTGTGTGTCTGTCTGTCTGTCTCTGTGTGTGTCTGTCTGTCTCTGTGTGTGTCTGTCTGTCTGTCTGTGTGTGTCTGTCTGTCTCTGTGTGTGTCTGTCTGTCTGTGTGTGTGTGTGTGTGTGTCTGTCTCTGTCTCTGTGTGTGTGTGTCTGTCTGTGTCTGTCTGTGTGTGTCTGTGTGTGTCTGTCTCTGTCTGTGTCTGTCTGTCTCTGTGTGTGTCTGTCTCTGTGTGTGTCTGTCTGTGTGTCTGTCTGTCTGTGTGTGTCTGTCTCTGTCTGTGTCTGTCTGTGTGTGTCTGTCTGTGTGTCTGTCTGTGTGTCTGTCTGTGTGTGTCTGTCTGTGTCTGTGTGTGTCTGTCTGTGTGTGTGTGTGTGTGTCTGTGTGTCTGTCTGTCTCTGTGTGTGTCTGTCTCTGTGTGTCTGTCTGTGTGTGTGTGTCTGTGTGTGTCTGTGTGTGTGTGTGTGTGTGTCTGTCTGTGTGTGTGTCTGTCTGTGTGTCTGTCTGTGTGTGTGTGTGTCTGTCTGTGTGTGTGTCTGTGTGTGTGTGTGTGTGTGTGTGTGTGTGTGTGTGTGTCTGTGTGTGTGTGTGTGTGTGTGTCTGTCTGTGTGTGTGTGTCTGTCTGTTCTCTGTGTGTGTGTCTGTTCTGTGTGTGTGTCTGTGTGTGTCTGTCTCTGTGTGCCTGTGTGAAACTGTGTGTGTGTGTCTCTGTCTGTGTCTGTCTCTGTGTGTGTGTGTGTCTGTGTCTGTGTGTGTGTGCTGTCTGTGTGACCAGTCTGGACTGTCTGTGTCTGCTGTCTCAGTGTGTGTCTGTCTGGTGCAAAGAGTGTGTGTCTGTCTCTGTGTGTGTGTGTGTCGTGTGTGTGGTGAGTGTGCAGTGTGTGTGTCTGTCTCTGTGTGTGTCTGTCTGTCCTGTGTCTGTGTGTGTCTGTGTGTGTCTCCTGCACCTGTCCTGTCTCTGTGTGTGTGTGTCTGTCTCTGTGTCTGTCTGTGTGTCTGTGTGTCTGTGTGTGTCTGTGTCTGTGTGTGTGTGTGTGTCTCTGTGTGTGTGTGTGCCCCTGTGTGTGTGTGTCTGTCTCTGTGTGTGTGTCTGTCTCTGTGTGTGTGTCTGTCTGTGTGTGTCTGTCTCTGTGTGTGTCCTCTGTGTGTGTCTGTCTCTGTGTGTCTGTCCTCCGTGTGTGTGTCTGTCTCTGTCCCCGCCCACAGAAACTTCTGTCAGCCAGCCCGCCCTGTCCTCCCGTGTCCCCCGCCCCTGTCCCTCCGCCCCTGTCCCCATCCCCTGTCCTCTTCATCCGTGTCTGTCCCCCTTGTTTGTCCCCCCCGCCCCTGTCCCTCCGTGTTCAGATCTAACTCTGCTCATTGTGTTTGACAGGATAACGCACTGGAGTTCGAGAAGCGCAGAAACATCCCCGTCAAATACAACAGAAAGCTCTGGAGCAAGACGAGTGAGTCCGACACATCACTGTGGCTCTGATGAAGTGTGTATGATCAGCCGTTAATCTGACCCGTGTGTTTGTGTCAAACAGTGGTGGCCATGAAGAAGGTCGAGGCCATCAAAAACAAGCGGCAGGCTCGGTTTATCATCAACAGGTGAGCTCAGTGTGTGTTAACGTCTGTATTTGCCTTGTTTTTGTAGAGGCTGTGATTGGATAACTGGGCTAACCAGCCGACCAATGGCGTCGCAGCATCTCAGATGTTTTTTTGGTGGCTCTGAAGAGCAAAGACTGTGATCAGGAAGATTTGGTTTAATTCCTCCAGAAGCGTCTCGCATGAGTGTGTTCCCAAACACAGCATCCCAACCCAAGATCACATGACAGTGTTTGTGTTTCACTCATTTATGATGGAGGAGAATAGAGCAGTTTTATTACTGATATTTTGCTCAAATTTCCCTGGAAGTGCCGATTTTGGGATGGAGAAACAGCTTTATTCACAAATGTTTTATGCCATATTCAAAGTTAAATTGTCAACATTGTATGGAACCAGCTTGTCGTCTTTTTACAGCGTTTGGATTATTTTCCTGATATCTGATGAATTGTGCGTCTATAGCTGGGTTTCCGTCATCCTGTGCTCGCGTGCATTTTAAAGTATCGCATCAGAAACCAGAGAGATGCCAAATTTCGTCACAAAATCCCTTAATTGATGGCAGATGTATTTGTGACGTAGTGAGCATTAAACCCACGTGAGGGCTCAGCTCAGTAATAGGAGCCGGCTCTTTCTCCCACTTCTGGCTCTTTAATTCCCTTCAGCTTTAAGAGTGCTTGACCTGTGATTGATATTTATGCACATTTCACTTAAATTATTCAATGTTACTCATCTTGTGTTCTGAACTGAAAACGGCTCTCAGACGGGAACCGACTCTCACCGTTCACTTAAAGGAGCCGGCTCGTGTGTGCGTTGGTTCCACGAACGACACATCACTACTGTGTCCGCTGATGGTGTTTTATTTACTGTTGGTTACGGATACCGCCATCGTCCGCTCAAACCACTCGATGGACACACTAATTTGCATTTGTTTTGTCTTTTTGTGAATGTCAAAAAGACATGGCTTGACGTTTGGATGGAAACCCAGCGATGGATTGTTTTAGCTTTGAGTTTGTAAAGCCCTCAGTGATTTGATTTCCTCCTTGTGGTTGAAACTTCCCTCATTTCCATGATCATTTGTGTGTCTGCGCAGGCTGAAGAAGGGCAAAGAGCTGGAGAAGGCGGCAGACATCAGCGAAGTCAAGAAAAACATTCACCTCATCAAAGCTCCTCACGCAGGTAACACACACACTCACACTCACGACGGTTCTCAACAGACAACTAAACACAAGGGGTTCTGACTAAATGGGGTTTTTTTTAATCGGGTTGAGTGAAGGATTCAATGACTCGCTCAAAATAGGGTTGGTATCGCTTGAAGCTTTTCGATTCCAATAAGGTAAAAAACCTTAGATATCGTTCACATTTATTCTTATTGCAACACATTCATAGCTGAATGCCATAAGCAAAAGTCAACCGGCTAAAGAACAGTCACAGAAGGAGCGTGTGGAGTGATATCACACTGGTAGCCGTGCAATATGGCTGTGATTCAGCTGCAGGTAATCACTGATACAGCCATATCGCACGGCTACCAGTGTGATTCTTGCGCTTATACAACACACAAGCTTACAGTCAAGATGAAGGTGTAGCTCTAGCTGTACAATGGTCCCAAACATAACTCCAGCGTGCTCGCTGCATGTTATGCGGTTGACCCTGACTAATGGTTTTCGTTCAGTTGCGGCAGCGAAAATAGTTCCAAACATTTTCGTCATAACATTTTTCCGGCATTTTGAATTTTACGAAAAACTTAACTTCACGAACTCCTCCTAGGCCGTTTCTCCAGTTTTTTACGAAAATTGAAATGTATCGTCTACAGACCATGCCGACAAAACGTTATGGGATTCGAGTTGATTTGTCAAACCGGTAAATGATTTTTACGTAGCGCTTGCGAAAATAGACACACGGCTGTATGTCCGCAACGCTTTATCGTATTCAGACCAAAACTGGTACATGTCATACTGACCTGAGGCTACCTGCTGTGTTTTGGTGCAGCGCCACCTACTGGTACGGAGATATGAAAAATGGCTGTTGTTGCTTATAACTTCTGAACGGTTTGGCCAAAAATGATAAAATCTTGTTAGAGTCGGGCCATCATGCTGAGTTGAATGATGTCCAATTTTCCCATATTGGCCATTTTGAATTTTGTAGTAAAATGCTATATTTTATGAACGCATTAGCATATTGTTACAAAACTCAGCATGGGTCATTGGCACGATGCCCTGAAAGAGCCCGAGAAGCTTCGGACCAGCACCACCAAGTGGTGAAAAATTATTCACATGGCTATAACTTTGGATGTGGATGACTTGTTTTCACGGGAGTCATATCCTTAGACTCCTGAATCCTTGCTGAGTGTAGCGATACCAAACATGCTAGGTTCGCCTTATGGCTAGTGCAACGTTTCGATTTGGCGCTTAAACCACTTTGGCAAATATCTTTTGAAACCGTTAATCCGATCAAGACGAAACCACTGTAGGAAAATCAGAATCATAGCGGGCTGACTAATGGCCAAATCTCAAATGTCAATTTTTATATTAAGTGGCTAAATCACGTAATCAAATTTGCACAAGGGTCTTTTTTTTTATGTGCATGAATGGAAACTCCTAAACAAAAGGAGATTTTCCCCAAATTTGACACGCTTATGTATGGGGGCACACATAAAGAAATTGGCAGGGTTGTCACTTGGTGGCGCTATAATTGAACGAAACATGATATTGCCACTAACTACAATACATATGATGTAAACTGCTGTGTTTTATGAATGCATTGGTGTATCGTTTATAAACTCGTGTCTGCCCTGAAGGTAATCAAAACGTTTCAAGACAGCGCCAACGTGTGGTCAAAAGTTAATGAAAATTTAAACAATGCTAATAGCTTTTGATTTATTTAGCCTATTGTCATGAAACCGGCCTGAATGGATTCTCTGGGCCATGCTGAGAACATGATCCCAAGGTCGCCCAAGCTTCCTGTCCGCCATCTTGGTTTTGTTTAAAAAAAAAACTTTCCAAAGTTGTCCTAGACCGTTTGTCTGATTTTGACCAAAATTGAATCGTATCATCTTCAGACTGTGCCGACAAAGCGTTATTGCTTTCGTGACAATAGACGAAACCGTTTTCGTATAGCGCAGCAACAAAGTTGAGGCATGATGCCAAAATGACTCCGAGGCTGAATCTCTGACAACGCAGTCACAGTGATAAAGCATTAAATCGTATTATTAGTGACCGTATAAATGATTTTTCAGCCAGTTTGCCTAAAATCATCTTAAAGTGTCTTTAATGGTTGTTTAATGCAGTTGTTCTGACACTCTCTGTTGGCTGTGATCGTACTGGCCTAAGCTTTAATAGACACCGGAGAAGCGCTGTCACTTAGGGATAAGATCCCATGGGTGTCAGCTTCTAACCTTGAACTGCACAGCTCAACATCAGTTAACTGTGTCCCAGAAAACACTGTTCTCACGTCTGCCGTCTCTGTTCAGGTCAAGCCAAACAGCTGGAGGACAAGATGGTCCAGAAACTGGCAGAAGACGTGGAGATGGACGAGTGTCGCGGAGAGCACTTTACATTTGGACTTTCAGAATGTTTCTGCTGAGAGATTGGGAATTTACGGCATCAGCTCTCCTGATCTGCATAATAAAGGCGGAGTCGACCGGACTTATTAGCATAAATCCTCCCTTTTGCTCAAGTGGCTCTAGATTATTTCGGCCATGAAATGTCGTGTGTTATCACGGCCTATACAACTGATCCTCGAACCTTGAGCTCTGTGCAAAATCTTCCAATAAATACAGTTTAAAATGAGTACATTTTAAATTAACTACTTTCGCAAACATGACAAATGTCACAGAGTAAAAGATGAGTTCCTTCTTTTAACAGCGTGGGTGAGAGTCTCTCGGGACATGACCGTCTCAGAAAACCTTTGTTTAACACCGTGACTATTACTGAAGAAACGGTGTTACAATGGCCATGAAATGTTTCTTGGTTGAAATGCTTTATTATATCAATCAATCAAACTTGAAACCATTTGTTTTTGCTTAATACGTTTTATTGAACTAAGTTGTTAATAATACATAACTGTGTTAATGAAACTGTATATATAAAATGACATAGGACTCCTATACAAACACTGGTAATAATGTAACGGTGTTATCCTTTGAAAGTGCTGCAAAACAGCCTGACTAAATGAAAGCATGGATTAATATGGTAATGTAGGTGTACGTTAGTGATGTTTCCGTCATTTCGTCTAGTTAAAGCGAACGTTTATTTTGACGGGTTGTAGTGAAGACCTGCTTTTAATCAAAGCAATGCTCATTCTCTCAGATCAGCTGTGGAAATATTCAAATATCGATATTAACACCACGAGCCTCACGTGTACTTGAGTATGAAGTAGACGAAACGGCACGAGCAGATCACGGCGTGTTGGTTTAGTGTACCGCTCGAGCTGGATTTATTCTGCAGCACTGACGTCCATCTTGTCCGTCTCCATGGTTTGTGTGTTTGTTCTCCTGCCCTTCAATCCAATGCAGTCGTTATGTAATTTTACTCTGCTACATTTTAAACTTATGCTACAAAGTAAAATTACAGAATTTTAAAAGTACTAGCGAGTAAATTATGTTCCACCGCTGGTGAATCGACACACAGATGTGCTTTCAAAGATGACAATTATGGATAAGTTAAATAGACCTAAACTGTAAATGATTAGTGTTTCCATTCAAGAAGAGCACAAGGGTTTCTCTTGAAATGTAATGAGTTTTAAATGAGATTCTCATTTTGCAGACGCTTTTATCCAAAGTGCTCAAAATACAGTTTCAGAGATTGCTTAGAGTAGCATGAGCTGGAGTAGGGCGGGATCAAAGACGAGGGAAAGCGTGGAATTATTGTTAGGATGAGGTCAAGTGCTTTCCAGAGGAAGACGGGAGAGGAGTCCTCCAGCAAGGAACCGTGAATGAGATGTTCTGGAGAGTGATTGATTGTGTCTCTGTGATGGCACCTCGGGCCGCCGCTCATGGACTGACCATAGGCTTCTGGAGGAATGTAGACTCGTAGGAGCGAGTGGAAGTATGTGGGTGCTGAGGCTGTGGTGGATCTGTGAGCAAGTGGTAGCCAGTGCAGAGAGGTGTGACGTGGGCTCGTTGAAAACGAGACCTGCCGCTGCGTTCTGGACTGCACGTGATGGACGTCAGGTCAGAAGAGCTCCGCACTAGTCAAGCCTAGAGATGACCAGGGCCTGGATGAGAAGCTGTGTTGCATGCTCTGCTAGGAAAGGTCTGATCTTCCCGAGCCGTCTTTTGAAACGTGGTCTTTAAAGGTCAGCTGGTCAAAGATTTCTGACTCCGTGATGAGCCTAGCAGGATGGTGAACTCGTGCTGTAGAGTCAGGTTGGGAGGGAAGACGAGCAGCTCAGTGGTGTGCTTTCATCCAGACAGTCATACTGTCCGCCAGACAGCTTGTGCCGCTACTGTGGGATGATCTGGTTGAAATGAAAGGCAGAGCCGTGTCATCAGCAGTGGTATGAGAAGCCGTGTGCCTGTGTGATAGGACTCAGTGATGGTGTGTATATTAGGGGTGTGAATCGCCACAGGCCCTATGATTTGATATTGCGATACTTAAGCCATGATACGACAGTGATATGGTAGTATTGCAATAACATTTAATAATGGCCGTGTGCATTTAACTGTAGAATTAGTGCCAGTTTGGGGGTGGCTTATTTGAATGGTGGGTTTGTTGTCATTCTTAATGAAAAGCACAGCAACAGAACAGTACAATGCCAAACTCACTGAAATAGGCACTTGCATTTCACTGTCAGCTCCTCACTCTCTGAGGAATGAAATGCTGCGACGCTCGTTCAGCTCTTAATTGCAGTGTCTGTTCTGTAGCTGAACTAAATGATTTGTGCTACTATAAAATAAAACGATGGTGGGGTGGCACCACGTGGGCAAGTGATGTTACTGAATTGCGAGTGAAGGGCGGAGCTTATGGTAAAATTTTGCACTGAAAATAATCGATACAACATCCCCACACAAAATATGCCGATACTATGCTGTATAGATGTTTATTCCCCCTGGAGAAGAGGAGGGATCCAAGAAGTGATCCCTGAGGAACCCCCGTGATCAGTTGTTGTGCTTTGGATACCTCCCCTCTCCAGGCAATCCTGAAAGACCTACCTGTGAGATGGGATTCAAACCAGTGGAGAGGAATCCCAGTGATGAGAGGATGGACAGAAGGATCTGATGATTCAGTGTCAAAGATAGATCCAGGGGGATGAGAACTGATCTGGAATCAGCTTTTGCAGTCCGCAGGGCTTCAGTGGCGGACAGTAATGTGGTCTTGGTTGAGTGGCCGCTTTAGGAACCTGATGGGTTGACGTCCAGCTGGTTCTACTGTGAGAGGAAAGATGAGAGCGCTTTGGCTGTGAATGGCATGAGAGAGACAGGTCTGTAAGCATCTATGAGTGATGTGTTCGGTGTTCGAGCAGTGGGCTTTCCTGAGCCTGCTTGAATACTGGGGGAAATGCCAGTGTGGAGGGATGAGTGAGTGTGTGTGAGTGAATGAGAGTGTGTGTGTGTGTGTGTGTGTGTGTGTGGAGCAAGTGTGTGTGAGAGTGTGTGAGTGAGTGCGAGCATGAGTGAGTGCAGGGCACTGTTGATGTTGTGTAAGTGTGAAGATGTAGCGGCATGGACTTGAACAGAAAAGAGAAGGATGAGAGCAGAGATTCAT
Source organism: Paracanthobrama guichenoti (assembly GCA_018749465.1). NCBI lineage: Eukaryota > Metazoa > Chordata > Actinopteri > Cypriniformes > Gobionidae > Paracanthobrama > Paracanthobrama guichenoti. The sequence goes on from CM031967.1 coordinate 930,248, forward strand.
ACATACTCGGGTCAGACGGGTTTGGTTTGTGCCGTTGTCCCGTCTGTGGTCTGGTGTTCCTGAAGGGCGTCAGATAACTGGGGGTCAGAGGGAGTAGCACATGCTGGATCTGGAAGATGGAGGACAGATACGGTGTGGACAGCAACATAAGAGTCTGGTGTGGTTTTCATATCCAGAGATGAGAGGATGACACAGGCGAGTCGAGAGGAGGAGAAAGTTAGCGCAGTGTGGTCTGATAGTAACTGGTAGAGGTGGAGGGCAGGTAAGCAAGTTGTAGATGTAGAGATGAAGAAAGGATTGGAAATGTGCAGGTGCGGCGAGGGGTGTGTGAGAAGGTTCTCAGTTTCGTGCAGTGGTTTGAGTAAACAAAGACCTTTATGTGAATACATATTTTAGGGTTATTTTGTAAATGTAAGCTAAATATTGGAAAACAGAAATAGTATGTCCCAAAGCGTGGTATGTTGAAAAGAGTATTCCAAAGAAGTGCAGATGGACGCGCACGCTAACGCTGATATTGCGAGTTGAGCGAGGATTGCATTAGAACTACAAACGCGGATGAAGTGTTAAACTACAAACATGGCGGACGAGCGAGTCCGACGGTTAATCATTGAGGTTTAGATAAAGGGGTTTGAGTGATCGATCATCAGTATTTAACCTGACGGAAATAAATATTTATTCAGTGTGATCCACATTATTTTTCACCCGCAGCAGCATTGTGAACTTCTGTAATGATACGTTTGGCCGTTACCTTTTAAACACACGAGGAGAGTCTTTAAACTGCCGATGATTGACGGCAGATTAAACGGGATGCACGAAACGAAGCGACATGGAAGACGACGAAGTAGTTTGTCCCAAAGCGTGCCTGCTGCCATGCTTCTCCTTCACAAAGACGTTACATCGGTTTAGGTCGTAGTATAAGTAAAGCGGGTGAAATGGGATGCAGGAAGAGCGTGTACCTGTCCGCGCGGCTCCGGCTCCGAAGCCGAGGCGAACGTGGCCAAGCACGTGTCCGTCATCACACCTGCACCCGGTTTGCACCTGTAAACGAGGTGCATGTGGAAAGTGTTAGTAAATGCAAGGTTACAATAGCAGAAGCCTGTGTAATGAATGTAACGGGTTCTCCAAGTCGGCCTCGGTCGTTTTAAAGAGTAGTGAAATGATGCAAAATATATATATATATAAGAAGGCTTGTAGTGGGTTACAGTGGGTGGTGGTGAGATGTGCAGAGGAGATTGAGGTGCAAAAGCTGAGCGTAGGTGACAATGCCATAGACCCACAGAAACAGAGAGCTGCATTATAGTGGTTGTCAAAGCGGTCATCAGACACACCCAGTTCAAGTGTTGCAGTCTGTAGTAATGAGCTGATGAGTTGAATCAGGTGTGTTAGATGAGGGAGACGTGGCAAACGTGCACAGGTGTTGGACAGGTTTGAGAATCACTGCATTAGAGGATGAAAGTGAGTGTGCCGGAGGCTCACGGAGAGGGATGAGGATAAAGAGGTGCGTTACCGGTGTCGTTTCTCGGTGGAGTCGCGCAGGTAGAGTCGCAGGTCTTTACCCGAGTCGGTCTTCACACGAGGAGGCTGAACACGAGCGCTGGACGCTCCCGCTGACGCTACCGCGCCAGCACACACACGCTCACTACATACATGCCTTGACAGCACTCACCTGTGGACACACTCACAATCAGCACCAACAACACACAAGCCCAGCCTCCATTCAAACCTCCCACTCCACCTGCCATAGCTGGATATAACACCTGCTCATCAGTACTGCCACTCCAAACATGACCTCACACAAAACGCCTTACCTATACTCATAGTGTACAGTGCAATACACGTGTCTTATTGTGCATGCTGACCCACGGTTTGATGCATTTGCATGTGTTTCAGTCTTCACACTTCACATAATATATAACCTGTGGAGACATTTCACATTTGTACTTGATCATTTCTTTATGGGTCAGAAGGCACATCATCAAATCAAACAATCTCAGCTACTGCACACTATTTGTAAGACCTCACATTACTTTAAGCACAAACTCACTTCCTCTTCACTTTATTGTCCACAAAACACATATCAATGCATTTACACTACACACATACGATAAGTTTGTGCAGTGCACACATCACATTCACTACAGTTACACGGTTTGTGTCACCACACTTGGTTGTTGAACTATTCGTGCCACTTCACAGTACTTCAACTCGGCGCAGTAAAAAGTCATACCTGAAAAATCCTCTACCCCTAACTCTCATGTCCGTCAATATAACCAAAGGATTTTTCGGGTGTGACTTTTTACTGCGCCGAGTCGAACTGCTTTCATGTCACACCGTTTGGTACCTAATGAATGAACTGGGCTTAGTGGGCTAAGCTAAGTGCTATCACAATGTCATAGCGATTAAGTGCACACACTGAGACGAGAGGGGTATGCATCAACTCGTCTTAGTTAAGGGAATCATCCTCCATCTGAAAACATGTATCTCACAATCACACAGTCCCTGCTGGAGAGGGTTCAGATGTGCAAAAGATCCTGGAAACCTGAAGAATGTGCAGGAGGATTGGCTGGTGTAAAGGCTCAGGACAAACAAGACACTCAAGAACAGCCATCACCACACACACACACTCACTCTCTCTCTCTCTCTCTCTCTCTCTCACACACACCACATAATGGACCGACACAGTATCGAGAATCAATGGTTCATAAACCTTTGAACAGCTCATTTTTCATAAATTCAGCTATTGTTTTGTCTTGTGGACTATATTTAACCATTTTATATGTAAAATATCTTATTCAAGACAGCACTACATAAAAATTCATGCATTTTGTATGCTCTGTCTCATTTAGTTTGAATCATTCACATTTTCACAGATTCTGCAAGCGGTTCACATACTTGTTGTTGCGACTGTATAATATATTGTCATAGACAAGCAATCTGAGGCCCATTTGAAACATAAAACATAAACAAATACAACATAAACAAACATAACGTAAAGTCCAGGCCTGGTCCTCTCTCGTCGTTCGCTGTCGTCGCTCCTCCTTTTATGCTTCCGAAGCTCCTCCGTGAGAGACACGAGACCGGTCTGGAACGCAGCCGCCGCTCATTATCCACCACGCCACCGGCCACTCGTCCTGCTTGCCACATAGTTATCAATAAATAATATGTCAAAATTATAAATGTCAACATTTAAACACAATTTCCCTTTCATTAGTTTTACATCATTCAAGTTTTCTTGGGGTCTTCTTCATGCTTATCACGCTTCTTTAATCTTGGGAAAAGCTTTGGGATCTTGAGCTAAGCAACAGCTCGTCTGGTTTCCGAATGCTCCACAGACTCCGGGATGGACCGCAAAGACCCGAATCCTGAGCTGTAAACGGAATCGGATGAACCGTAGGCAGAACTTCCCAGAGACCTTGTGTCCGACCGCTCGTCTCCACTCACTGGAGGGAAGAAATGAAACCAGTAAAAGGCATGAAACTGTTATAGAACTAAACTCTGACATTTAACACTTTCAGTTTATTCATAAAGATAATCATTACCAGCTGCCCTTTACAACATTAAACCAATACTTTATTAATCAGATGGGATTTTTAAACTTTTAGCCCTGTTTTATCAGACGGCATTCATGGAAAAAATGTCACAAGGACACCAAAATGAACTGAAAGTGTCAAATCAAACAGAAAACACTCACTGCTTGGTGGTAGCCAACCACTGCTGTTATATCGTTTTATGGCTCCTGACTCGTAACTTGTGTTTGATGAATCTCTGGAACGAGATGAACTATAAACTGAGTCTGCTCCTGATCGGGATCTGGATGAACCGTGAGCAGAACTTCCCAGAGAGCATGAATCAGATCCATCAGCTCCACTCACTGGGATAATGAAAGCAGAGAGCAGATGAAGAACATTTACAGTCATGTGCTTGACACACACTTTCATCCAAAGAGACTGACATGGCATTGAAGGAATATATTCATCAGTTCATGTGGTTGTGATCCATTCAGATGGTCAACCTTACGTCAACTCTACATGGGTCAGAACAAGCAGAGTTACCAAGCCCGCTTATAATACACCATTGTGGGCTTCTTTAAAAAATGTGTTCGCATGTCACGACAATTTGATAAGTGACTTCATTTCTTTACATGTATGGCCGCTGTTCTGTCCAATGCACTGATTGGCTAATGTCTGCTTAAGCTAATAGCCAATCAGAGCCGTAGAAAAAGCTGCTGTGGCGTAATTCACCCTCCCACATCCCGCCCCCTTGTTCCAACTCAAAAATGTGAATGTATTCAAAATGCAGGATTGCCTACAGGCATTATTACACCTCACATCTCAAGAGCAATCACACCCCCCGTCATTCCTCCAACCGATTTCAAACTCCTTGTTTTGAATGACAGAGCCAATCATCATGTGTGCGGTTAATTTGACTATTTCCTGTTGTTTACTGTTGCTCTTGGATTCAGCCCATCAGTGATTCCCAGCACAAACCACAGTTAGCCACAGTGTTATAATAGGACTGTCATTTCCACATAATAATGTACTATGATTGGTGAGTTTCTGACTGACAGTTAAATTACAAACAGAACTTTGGCGCCACCTGTAGACAACTCCTCTCAAAGAGGAAATCAGTTTCTTCATCGAAGCTTCGAGTGCGGAGCTACGAGTTTCTCCACAGAGTTTATTATCGAGTTACGCTGTCCCTTCTCACAGTCCATGGTGAAAGGGTTTGTTGCAGTTTGATGAAATCACTTCTGTTTTTGCTTTTCAAACTCATAGTGGTTTCAGTTTAACACAGGCTCATTTATTGATCATAAATAACATAATATTGGGCTTGTTTTGGGGCTCATTTGTCTTGGGAGAGTTGGCAACACTGGTCAGGAGGATTCACTGCAGAGCTTTGGTTCACACAAACAGAACATTTTATGATTACAATATTCACGTTTTTTTATTTGGATCCTTGAGCTCTGGGTTTGGCCCGGTTTCTGAATGAAGCTAAACAGGGTTAAACCTGGTCAGTATCAGGACAGGAGACCATCTGAGAGAAATGAAGCCTGGAAGAGTGAGTGTTAGAGCTCAACCTGAGGTCTGTGTGATGGACACTTTTAAACTATCTATTACTACATCTATAAAAAACTCTAGGACAATGAGGAGGAAACACATGGAGACTGTGTGTAGATAATATTCACTCACTAGACTGTGATCCAAAATCTCTCTCTTCCTCTGCTCTTCTTCTCTCTTTCATCTGTAAAATCTTTCTGTCTATTTCTAAATGGCAGGCGTTGTTTTGTGCCACCGTCTCCTCAATCTTCTCCAGCAGCTCCTTGATCTGAGTGTCGTCACTCCTGTTGTGATTGTTGAGAACATGATACCTGTTCCCACATTTGTCCAGCAGCCGCTGGAGATCCTGCCCTTCGCTCTCAATGTGCTGCTCTATAGATGTGTCTGACAGAGAGTCTCCATGAGTGAACAGCACTATAGTGTGACTCCAGACTCTCTCACTGAGAACATCCAGATGCTCCTGCAATGCTTTTCTCTCAGTCTCTTTAAATCCAGTGTCCACAGGTATGATCAGTAGTACAGCGTGTGGTCCTGGAGGACACAGAGACACACTGAGCACAATCTCCTGTTTCAGTATCTCAGGACTCTCCTCTACAGGTTCATCACTCCACCATCCTGGAGCTTCAATGACAGTGATGTGTCTGTCTGCTACTTCTCCATGTCTCCTCACACACTGAGCAGATCTCTTCAGGTCAAACTCCTCTCTGCCCAGGATGGTGTTTCCTGCTGAACTCTTACCAGCTCTTCTATAACCCATCAACACAATCCTCAGCTCTGAGAGATGTTGAGCGTCACCTGAAACAAACAGAGAATAAAACACACTTATGCAAAATTATATTGTACTCATAATTTGTATCTGTATGTGTATTTACATTTAATATTAATTTAATAAAGGATTGATCCATCTCAAGTCCAAAAATTCTAAAGTTCGTTGCTCTAAACTTTCCTATTTTTTTTGTGATATATATATGTACACACACACCCCAATATATATTGATATTTGAGAACGCACCAGTGTTTTTATTTTATCTGGTTTAATCACAGTGGCTGTCTTTGTGAGACATTGTATGTATGAAAAGGTAGAGGGAGAGCGCGGCCTACGAACTCCTGGTGAGACTTGAAGCTGGCTTCTGCTGATGAAACTGCAAACTATTCTTCAGTACATTTTTCTGTAATGAACTGCTCTCCTGACTCGTCATTCTTCACAACTGGTCTTGGGTCCTAAAATGCCGTCCTCTAACAATATATTATTGCCAACGCGTGCATTCTGGTTTAAATGACCTTTCAGAGTTTGTGAAAGACGCTCGAGAGAGTCGATGGAGCGGTCATTGTCCTGATCGGGCCAGTGCTGAATCTTCACTAAAGTTTATCATTTGCTCGTGTTTAAAGCCTTGCAGAAAGCAGCACACACTCCTCTCAAACAGCACAAATAGGCCACTGGATTGAGTCCTCTTTACTCATTTTGTGCTTCAGTAGATTAAGGTCTATGGTTTTGCACACAAGGAGAATAGAGCGCTATGAATCGTTCTTTACACTTGAGTTTAAATCTGTTAAAAGAAAATGCTCAGTAAACTCCTGCACAGTAGACTATGAGTGTGTTGCTTCAAGCGCATCATTCTGCACACAAAATGTGCATAAGTGCTTTGTGCAGCTCTGTATTGGAGCCTTTCTTATTAGAATACTTTTGCACAATGAAAGAATATTAATAGCATATCTTGTTCTGTCCTACCTATAATATGTTGTTGCTTCTTTACAAATCTGCGCTATACATTTAAAAGAAATGACATTTAATTTAATTTTATAGTATTTATACATATATTTCCCCCTTGTTTATCAGTTTTTGACATGACACATTTTAGCACAGAAGCCTATAACACTTTCTGGACTGTTGTCATGTCAGAAGCTGTCATTAGATTACTGTGTGAATGTTTTATTTGGGGATGTCCCGATCAGGGTGCAGGGGGTCAAATCTTGAAATCATTTTGCTCGCTTGCAGTTGTGAGTTAATACAAATGTAACTGGTTGTGTAAAATAGGCTCATAATATCTTAATATCTAAATATTGGTTGATTTACCCCTGGATCGTATCGTATCGTAATCGTATCAGAACTTTTTGAGGTATTGGAAAATATGGTATCGCTGGCTATGAGAATCGATATCGTGATGAACCGTCCGATTTACACCCCGATCTATAACCAAATCACTGAAACTTGTTGTGAGCCACGACACAAAGACTGTAGCTGTGCTTCAACCAAGTCAAATTAAAAACTAAAGACTGTTGATTTGAAATACCAATACATAGAGCGAAGCACTCATTAAAAAATAGGAAGATTAAAAATATCACACAGCCGCCATTAGACCACTTGAGATGGGCTGACCCTAAAATCTCTACATAATGCAATAAGCCAGGGATAATGTACAGTCATTACCACACAATAATCCTGACCAGGACCCCAACGTGACACGGAGTCTGGATGTCTGCATAAGAAATGATGTTCATGAAATGATAAGTGCAGTTTTTAAGTGTTCTTGACCAACAAACACCAGAAACACCAGCAACATTTGCTGTCGGATTCATGATCTCAGGAAACATGACTGCCATTGTCACACTGATCCAACAAAACCCAAGAGCCCCTGGAAGCTGATGTTTGTTGGGTCAGATCTTACGATTCTTTAAGTCTCTTAATAATGTCCATCCTTCACATGAAAACAGAGAGAAACGCAGAACAGAAAAACACAGCCGCTTGTACTGTGAAGTATGTGTACTCACTCATCTGTGATCTGATGGCGTCTCTCTGTTTCTTCATCCTCTTCATTCGTTCTTCTGCTCTCTCTTCCTCTGCTCTTCTTCTCTCTTCCACCTCCTGTAAAATCTTTGTCTATTTCAAAATGGCAGGCGTTGTTTTGTGCCACCGTCTCCTCAATCTTCTCCAGCAGCTCCTTGATCTGAATGCCGTCACTCCTGTTGTGATTGTTGAGAACATGATACCTGTTCCCACATTTGTCCAGCAGCCGCTGGAGATCCTGCCCTTCGCTCTCAATGTGCTGCTCTATAGATGTGTCTGACAGAGAGTCTCCATGAGTGAACAGCACTATAGTGTGACTCCAGACTCTCTCACTGAGAACATCCAGATGCTCCTGCAATGCTTTTCTCTCAGTCTCTTTAAATCCAGTGTCCACAGGTATGATCAGTAGTACAGCGTGTGGTCCTGGAGGACACAGAGACACACTGAGCACAATCTCCTGTTTCAGTAACTCAGGACTCTCCTCTACAGGTTCATCACTCCACCATCCTGGAGCTTCAATGACAGTGATGTGTCTGTCTGCTACTTCTCCATGTCTCCTCACACACTGAGCAGATCTCTTCAGGTCAAACTCCTCTCTGCCCAGGATGGTGTTTCCTGCTGAACTCTTACCAGCTCTTCTATAACCCATCAACACAATCCTCAGCTCTGAGAGATGTTGAGCGTCACCTGAAACAAACAGAGAATAAAACACACTTCTTAAGGTGGGTGAGATCTTCAACCTTCTTAAGTAATCTCTCTCTCTTTGTGAAAAAGGGGTTACTGAAATAGTTTATCCTATTAGATTAAGAGAGATTATACTAATGTTTTCAGAAAGCATATTCTTTAAAAATAATTAAACTGGCTCTCTAAACCAATGAATGAATCTTTCATGAGTGTGTTCACAGCTGGGAAAGTGTTATCAATGCACTGCTGGCTATTAACACCAGCAAATACACGACTGCATTACATTTACATTCATTTAGATGGAAAGAAGGCCCAAAAAAGTGACTGATCATATTTATAAAAGGCGTTATGAACAAAAGCTAAGCCTAAAGTGGCATAAACGGATCCAGAATCTGATCTGTATTGACCGATATGAAATCAGTAAAAGTGTCTCACAGAAATTAAACATGTTGACTTATTTTATAAAAATAGCCTTCTATCAAGAGTGCAAATCTTACCGATGTCCATTTTACTTGACATATTTTTGCTTTAGTTAGAGCTCCAAAGTAAATATATTTCCATCAGCAGTCTAGTAGTTTTTGCTTGTAATGTACTTTCAAAGTGTGTTTGACGGGACTCACTTCCTGCTGCTTCAGAAACAGGACAAACATGAGGCGTCTACAGGTGTAAAGCTCATGTTTGAGGTTCTTCAAGACAAGCTGTGTGCAGAAGTGTTTGATTGCTTTAGTTTGTTTTTGTGTTGTTCTCTATGGATAAAAGGGATTTCAGCTTTCAAAAGCACACCCTATGAAGAATGGGACTGTTTTTTTAAATATAATATATTTATGTTGTATTTTCAGGTTTCCAGACAAATAAACAGAAGAATCACAGGACCAAAACACAGAACACACACAAGGAGAAACTCCTTCAGTCAGATTATAACAAAATAACATAGGGTTCATAGACAATTGGAAAAGCTTTTGGGGCAGACCTGACCTGTTGAAGAGGGACGGCATCCATCCTTCTTGGAGTGGTGCTGCTCTTCTCTCTAGTAATTTGGCACATAGTCTTAGAGCTAAACCTTGACTAACTGGGGCCCAGGTCAGGAAGCAGACGGACTGGCTTACCCGACCGTCTGCTAGCTGTCTCCCGTTACAGAAGTCAGATAAATCTCAACACATAGAGACTCTTTCATCTAGATATCATCACATAGATACTGTGTCTGTTCGCCAAATTAGTAAATACAAAAAAAACATCAAGACCATTCACCAGTAAAAACTTAATTGATGTCCAACAAATAAACAACAGATATAATACAGATAATCAAATGATAAAGCTCGGGTTGCTGAATATTCGATCCCTTTCCCCAAAAGCGCTTATTGTTAATGATATAATTACAGCTAATAATCTAGATGTTCTGTGTTTGACAGAAACCTGGCTAAAACCTGACGACTACATTACTTTAAATGAGTCCACCCCACAAGATTATTGTTATAAACACGAGCCGCATCTGAAAGGTAAAGGGGGAGGGGTTGCTGTAATTTATAATAATATCTTCAGAATTACTCAAAGTCTAGTTTCAAATATAATTCTTTTGAAGTTTTGGTGCTTTATGTAGCATTATGTAGTGTAATTGATAAATCTCGTTTGACATTTGTGTTGGTTACTGTATACAGGCCACCAGGGCACAATACAGACTTTATCAAAGAATTTGCTGACTTTCTATCCGAGTTAGTACTGGCTGCAGATAAAGTACTAATTGTTGGTGATTTTAATATTGTAAGGACCGGTTTTACTGCTAAGACAAAAGCTGAGATCCAACACCCTGCATTAAAACAATAAAACTCAATCTGAAGAGAAGATCTCACAGAGAAACTGTAGGACACCGCCCTGACCAAAACCCTCTCCCCTCTCTACCTCCCTTTCCCCTTTCCCTGATTCAAGTCCCAGAATGCAGATATACTACATATGATTTATCTTGTGAATCTATTGTTTTATCCCTTTCATGTCTGGGGTCTTTTTAAAGGTCATAGTGCGATTGGTAAAATGGTCTCAACATCACTGAAGTCACTGATAGGGTTACAAAGATTGAAACATATGAGAATTGTGTTCTCTTTTTGAGTGGTCTCTCCAAAGATATCTGATCCTCTCCCCCAAACTAGGTGTTTGTGTTGCAGATATTTACAACCCTTTGTTCTGGTCTGGGTATTTAAGGAAGGGTGGCAGGGCTGCCATTGGGAACATTCTGTAGACAGAAGCCCCCATGCAGTGTTGTGTCAGTGTCATAAGAGGCACTCACACACACTGTATGTATTGTGCCAGATATGACTCTTTGAAACTATTTTCATATTACTTAATTGTATTTTATGCTGAAAGTTGTGTACCATGGATTCATGTTTAATTATGTTCTTTAAGTTCTGTCTGGCCAAAATAAATGTTAATCTTGATTTATTCTGTATTTTTCATAAATCATTACTCAAGTAGTGTCGCATGAGGAGTTTGTAGGAGTTTCCGTAAATCTTTCTGTCAGGGCAAATTCATACCGAGGACCCCATGACCGGAGCATGGCGCTAAGCATGAGGGGCAATCTGATTTCTGGGTGTCACTGTTATTAACAAGTTGCAGCTTTCGTGACTATTGCTAAAATTACACTTTCTGTTATGAGTAAGCATGTGTGACTCACTTAAAGGTAAAATAGTTCACTCTGTAATCCTCTGTAATATCAGAACTGACTAATTTGCGTCCGTGAGGTAATGTAATTATAATCGCGAGCATTATCCTCTGAGCGACTCCGGGTCCCATGGAGGAACGAGTATTTGAAATTAAGAGATACTAAGAGAAATCAAAGATCTAAATTAAATCACAACTAAACTTATGATCAGCTGTTAAGTTACAAATGTAACAAATGTAACAAATGTAACAAAGTTACAAAGAATTGGAGTAAGATCAAATTATTCATGGAGTCAGATTTAAAATTCGATGGTCATAAATTAAGTGAATCCAACAGAAGTGCTGAGAAGGCGAACACGCAGAAGTCCTTCGACCAGGCCGTTAGATTCCGTCCTTGGGCTAACGGATGGACCTTACAATATCCATGTAGATAATGAAAAAGACACATTGGGATTAGCATTTAGAGACATTCTAAACTCTATTGGAGTAAGGCAACACATGTCAGGACCCACTCATCACCTTAATCATACTCTAGACCTAATATTGTCACATGGAATAAATGTTGATACCGTTGAAATTCTGCAGCAGAGCGACGACATCTCAGATCATTACGTAGTATCATCTATACTTCATTTAGCTGCAAAGCCGTCCCCTCGCTTCAAATATGGCAGAACTATCACTGCCGCCACTAAAGATTGCTTTTTAATCTTCCTCATCAGTTTCATCTCCTCAGCATCCCAGATAGTCTAGAGGAACTCGATGTTGCAGCAGAAACTATTGACTCTCTTTTTTCCAGCACTTTAGACACAGTTGCTCCCCGGCGCTTAAAGAAGATTAAAGAAAATAGTCCAACGCCGTGGTACAACGAGCACACCCGGGCCCTTAAAACAGCAGCCAGAAAAATGGAGCGCAGCTGGGAGAAAAAAAAACTAGAGGTTTTTCATAATTCGTGGAAAGAGAGCATGATCGCATACAGAAAGGCCGTAAAAACTGCTAGATCTGCTTATTTCTCGACTCTCTTAGAATAAAACAAACACAACCCTAGGTATTTATTTGATACAGTGGCTAAGTTAACCAAAAATAAAGTATGGTTGTAAACAGCACAGCAGTAATGACTTTATGAACTTCTTTACGTGTAAGACTGATAATATTAGGAAGAAAATTATAACCATGCAGCCGTCTACTACAGTATCACATCAGACAGAGCATTGTAATGTCACTGAGATCTTAATGTCACGTTAAATCTTCTAAATCAACAACATGTATGCTCGACCCTATACCGACTAGGCTATTAAAAGAGATGCTACCAGAGGTCATAGATCCTCTTCTTAATATCATTAACTCATCTTTCACATTAGGATATGTACCGAAAACGTTTAAGTTGGCTATTATCAAACCACTTATTAAAAAACCTCAACTTGATCCTACAGAATTAGTCAATTACAGGCCGATCTCAAATCTACCCTTCCTGTCAAAAATACTGGAAAAGGCAGTGTCTTCACAATTATGCTCCTTTTTAGAAAGAAATGGTATCTGTGAGGATTTCCAGTCAGGATTTAGACCGTATCATAGTACTGAGACTGCTCTCATCAGAGTTACAAATGATTTACTCTTATCATCCGATCGTGGTTGTATCTCTCTGTTAGTGTTACTCGATCTTAGCGCTGCATTCGATACTACCGACCACAACATTCTTTTGAATAGACTCAAAAATTACATTGGTATTAGTGGAATTGCATTGGCATGGTTTAAATCATACTTATCTGACCGTTATCAGTTTGTAGCAGTAAATGAAGAGATGTCAGACCGATCACAAGTTCAGTATGGAGTACCGCAAGGCTCAGTGCTAGGACCGCTGCTCTTCACCCTGTACATGCTACCACTGGGAGATATCATTAGGAAGCATGGCATTAGTTTTCACTGTTATGCTGACGATACTCAGCTCTATATTTCTTCACGCCCTGACGAAATTTACCAATTCACAAGATTAACGGAATGCATAGCTGATATAAAAAAATTGGATGTCTAGTAATTTCCTGCAACTTATTTCAGAAAAAAAATATTTTTTAATTATTGGACAAAAAAGCTCCACAAGTAGTAACCTAGAATACTGTCTAACACTCGATGGCTGCTCTGTCAAGTCCTCGTCGTCAGTGAGGAACCTGGGTGTGCTCTTTGATACCAATCTTTCATTTGAAAGCCACGTTTCTAACATCTGTAAAACTGCATTCTACCATCTTAAAAATATATCTAAATTACGGCACATCCTTTCGATGCAAAATGCTGAACAGTTAATTCATGCGTTCATGACCTCAAGGCTAGATTATTGTAATGCTCTACTGGGTGGTTGCCCTGCTCACTTAATAAACAAACTCCAGCTGGTCCAAAACGCAGCAGCTCGAGCTCTAACTAGAACGAGGAAGTATGACCATATTAGCCCGGTTCTGTCAACACTGCACTGGCTCCCTATTAATCATCGCATACATTTTAAAATCTGGGGAGCTAAAGCACTAAATGGTTTAGCTCCCCAGTACTTGAGCGAACTCTTAATGCATTATACTCCATCACGTCTATTGCGGTCTCAAAACTCTGGCCAGTTGATAATCCCTAGAATATCAAAATCAACTGCAGGCGGTCAATCCTTTTCCTATTTAGCTCCTAAACTCTGGAACAGTCTTCCTAGCATTGTTCGGGAAGCAGACACACTCTGTCAGTTTAAATCTAGACTAAAAACGCATCTCTTTACTATGGCTTACACATAAAACATGATCAATTTCTATTATTCAAATCAGTAAATGATTGTTAGGCTGCATTAACTAGGTCAGCCGGAACCGGGAACACTTCCCATAACACCTGATGTACTCGTTACATCATAAGAAAAATGGCATCTACGCTAATGTTAGTCTCTCTGTTTATCCTTCTCTTCCTGTTCTGTCCTTCAATCCGTGCAGACGTGTTTTCACTCTGCTCCCGCTGTGCTCTTGCGCTCTAGTGTTTTGTCTCTTCTTTTTCTCTCTGACCCGCTGCTTTGCTGGACTCCTGAAAATACTGAAATGGAATTGATTAACTGGTCAATCAGCGCGATCGACAAGATTTTCTCACAAAGGAAGGGTGCCCCGGGAGAACCCACCTGCCCGGACGGGACCTTTGCTGCAGGGTACGTGAGGGACGCATGGAACAACTGGCAAGTCCTGTGCCTGGAGGCTCTGTCCGTGGAGGATGCGGAAGATTTATACATGATTGGATTATTGATGGTGGGGTTCCTATTCTTTGACTTTGGGATTGCCCTGACCTATCGATTGGTAAGACAGCTGCAAGCAAATTCACCCAGCCGCTGTCTGTGGAAATTAAGGAATGCTTCGGGGCTGTGTGTGACCGTTTGAAGGAATTAGATCAGAGAGTGATACAGATTGAGGAACTGAACCGTAACAACGCAGTCCGGACTGCGGATACACAGGGAAGAGTGGGCTCCATCGGGGGTCAGATCGGTGAACTTTTACGGACTGTAACCGGTCTGGCCATGAGGCTGGACGTAATGTCTAGGGAAACTGCACAGACCGGACGCGAATGCTGAGGACCAGATCTGATTGATTGATTATGATCCGGACAAATTACCGAAGATCATCAAATGGATTAAAAAAATTGTATTTGCCTGACCTAACTACCCCACTTGTCCCTATCTCTCAGTTGGGAGGTCAGCCTGACAGCTGGTCTGCTATCTTCCCCTGTGCACTGCCTTATCTCCCTTCAAGGACAAACCATAGAACTGAACTTGAAAACATCTGAAGTTATGGCTAACATTCTCACACAACACAATCTCAGACTCACTCGCACCATACACAACCTCACTCGCACCCCCCCCCCCCCACTACAACCGTCTGCCTGTCTTTATCTATCTCCTCTCCCACTCCATACAAAAAATCCCATCACGTGACCACGTGTACTGTGTCATGTTTATGTTTATGTTTTGTTGTGTTTTGCTATGTAATGCTTGCTAAACTGCATTCTTGTATTTCTGGAGAGCGTGTGGCGGCGCCTGAATAATCGGCTGCGGCCCGGAGGCTTGCTCCAAACTTCATTTCGTTATACTGTACTTGTACATGTGTAATGACAAATAAACTTCAACTTCAACTTCAATCCCGAGGTTTACTGCAGTCAGCCGGATCCAGGCCGTATCCAGATCAGATGGTGGACCAGTGCCTGGACATGACCAACGCATCCCTGAAATGTCTGCAGAGAGCGTGTCAGTTAAACTCCCCCTGTTGCCTCATCGACACGACATCCTCATTAAACCAGTCTCCGTCGTGACGACTCCAATCTTTCAAACAATCTTACGAATATCTATTTACCTAATATGAATTAAGACCTGCAATGTTGCCAGAATTATAATCATACACTGTCTGTTAGTCGGCCAGAGGAGAACTGGCACCCCGACTGAGCCTGGTTTCTCCCAAGGTTTTTTTCTCCATTCTGACCCTGAAGGAGTTTTGGTTCCTTGCCACCGTTGCCTCTGGCTTTTGGCTTGCTCAGTTGGGGACTCCTAAATCTCATCTATATTACCGATCTGCCCGCATTGACACTATACGATACTCGAAATTAGCTGGATAACATCACCGTTTCACCAGAACGGCTGTACAAATTCTGTTGCATTATTTTCCTGTTAACACTGTGAAGCTGCTTTGAAACAATTGGACTTGTAAAAAGCACTATATAAATAAAGGTGATTTGATTTGATTTCCAGATGTGTAAGCTGCCCATGCCACACGCACTCATGAACCCCATCCCATCAGAGATGCAGGCTTCTGAACTGAGCGCTGAGAACAACTTGGGTTGTCCTTGTCCTCTTTAGTCCGGATGACATGGCATCCCAGTTTTCCAAAAAGAACTTCAAATTTTGATTGGTCTGACCACAGAACAGTTTTCCACTTTGCCACAGTCCATTTTAAATGAGCCTTGGCCCAGAGAAAACGCCTGCGCTTCTGGATCATGTTTAGATATGGCTTCTTTTTTGACCTGTAGAGTTTTAGCCGGCAGCGGCGAATGGCACGGTGGATTGTGTTCACCGACAATGGTTTTCTGGAAGTATTCCTGAGCCCATGTTGTGATTTCCATTACAGTAGCATTCCTGTATGTGATGCAGTGCCGTCTAAGGGCCGGAGATCACGGGCATCCAGTATGGTTTTCCGGCCTTGACCCTTACGCACAGAGATTGTTCCAGATTCTCTGAATCTTTGGATGATATTATGCACTGTAGATGATGATAACTTCAAACTCTTTGCAGTGTTTCTCTGAGAAACTCCTTTCTGATATTGCTCCAGTATGTTTGGCCGCAGCATTGGGGGAATTGGTGATCCTCTGCCCATCTTGACTTCTGAGAGACACTGCCACTCTGAGAGGCTCTTTTTATACCCAATCATGTTGCCAATTGACCTAATAAGTTGCAGATTGGTCCTCCAGCTGGTCCTTATATGTACATTTAACTTTTCCGGCCTCTTATTGCTCCCTGTCCCAACTTTTTTGGAATGTGTAGCTCTCATGAAATCCAAAATGAGCCAATATTTGGCATGACATTTCAAAATGTCTTACTTTCAACATTTGATATGTTATCTATATTCTATTGTGAATAAAATATAAATTTATGAGATTTGTAAATTATTGCATTCCTTTTTTATTCACAATTTTTACAGTGTCCCAACTTTTTTGGAATCGGGTTCGTATTTCAAATGATCATCCATGTTTATGCACCACATTAATGACAAAATCCAGCTGCTGTGGGGAAAACCCTAATCAGCAGCAGTTCTGTGTTTAAAGTTTATGGCACGCCCATTCTCGCCCGGCCCATCCAAACTATTTTCCTAACATAAACACGACATCAGAGGGCATTTTTAACATTCCGATAGCATGTGAAGGCAGCATTAATCATTTATCGTTTTATTTTTATTTTTTTCAATCAGGAGAAAACAAAAACACAGATTACATAAAACTCAGGGCTGAATTGCAATGCATTGCAAAAATAACATGTTTTCAGGAAGTATAGGCTATCCTTTAAAAGTATGCACCTGGCACGAGCACTGTAAAACATACGACTATATTCGGCAGATAAACCCAAAACACAAACCGTGGTCCGTGACAAGTATTTATAAGCATAAGCGACTTTATGGAGAACAAAAAGCAAACCGTAAGTGTCTTACAAAATATTCGTAGCTCGACCAAAATGAAAGTGAAAGCAGTAACACTGTCTCACAGAAACAGCAAACACGTCGAGTTAATGAATAAACAAGGACATTTTTTTAAATAATAAATGCTTGCTTAAGGCCATTTTGCTTCGCCCCGTCTCAGTCGGAGCTCCAGAGTCAGGCTCTCCAGCACTAGCTGTGTTTCTCTTTCAGTGTTTGATGACATTCACACAGGTGCTTCGGAACAGGGCGGGGCTACAGGTGTGCGGAAGTGTGCACAGGTGATCTTAGAGGTTATTTTACACATACACACAAATAAGAGGTTAGCTATTCTTTCAAAAGTGATCATCTCTTTAAATCCAGATATTTTAAAAAGCGAGTTCACCTGGCAAACTTAAACCACTATAACTATATAACTAGTATATATATTATATTATATTATATTATATAAATAAATAAATTCACCTATCAGGCATAACATTATGACCTGGATGGCCGAGTGTGTGCGTGTGGCTTCCCTGGGGAACACATGGCACCAGGATGCACTATGGGAAGAAGGCAAGCCGGCGGAGGCAGTGTGATGCTTTGGGCAATGTTCTGCTGGGAAACCTTGGGTCCTGCCATCCATGTGGATGTTCCTTTGACACGTACCACCTACCTAAGCATTGTTGCAGACCATGTACACCCTTTCATGGAAACTGTATTCCCTGGTGGCTGTGGCTCTTCCAGCAGGATAATGCTCCTGACACAAAGCACAAATGCTTCAGCAATGGTTTGAGGAGCACAACAACGAGTTTGAGGTGTTGACTTGGTCGCCAAATTCCCCAGATCTCAATCCAATCGAGCATCTGTGGGATGTGCTGAACAAACAAGTCCGATCCATGGAGGCCACACCTCACAACTTACAGGACTTAAAGGATCTGCTGCTAACATCTTGGTGCCAGATACCACAGCACACCTTCAGGGGTCTAGAGGAGTCCATGCCTCGACGGGTCAGGGGGACCAACACAATATTAGGTCATAATGTTATGCCTGATGCCTGATTGGTGTGTGTGTGTGTGTGTGTGTGTGTGTGTATGTATGATCAAATTAGACTGCACCTCCACTCCATCCCATCAAATCAGACTAACTGATCCACTCAGTCAGCTTCACTGTAATAAATCACTTTAGCTTCACACGTTTGAACCAGAAACTGATTCAGAAGAAGAGGAAGAGCTAATTACAGTGTTGCATACAAATGTGTTTATGTATTGCTCTCTAAAATGTCGGACACATAACGGTAATTAATATGATTAGCCTTTGTCTTTGTCTTGACTACGTTATCAAACAGATAATAATGTGTAGCTGATGTTACACAAACCAGTTCCTGTTCTTCAGACAGCTGCCTTCTGATAATCAGCATCCTTAGAAATAATGAAAGGACAAGCCCCGCCCACATGTTGACGGGATTGGTTATGTGTTTGTGATGTAGGAAACGGGCGGTTTGATTCACTGCAGTTTTAAGCAGACATACTCAGCAGTTGTCTGGCTATCACCAGACCGAGCTCAATTTAAGATTGAACTTTGGTCTGGGGAGTCTGCTCTGTATTTTCTGCTGCACAAGAGGCGTGATCAACGGGCATAGTTCAAATGACTCTGTACGCAATTGGATAGTCAAATCACCAGCAGATCGGGCTGGGTTTACCCAGTGCTGTTGACTGATGAATTCGCAAATGGTTTGTCTTAAAGCATATTAACCACAAAGACACACAAACAACTTGATTTCCACCACAGGGGTCTTTAATTATTTAATCTTAATGTGAGTACTTCTGATATACAGTGCAATCCAAAAACAAGTTAAAGATGCAAAGGATCAACATGGCGGCGTTATAACATTTTAATTCACATTTAGTACAGAAAAGAACGAGCCTTAATGTCATTCAAATGTTAAATGTTTAACAAATCCTTTTTAATTAATTCTTCTTCAGGATTGACAAATGTTAAAACATGGAAGAAATCTATATATGAAACAAATATATATAAATGTTATACTGTATTTACAGAAATAATATGAGTTTAATTGTGATTAAGGCAGTCAGATGTGTGTCGTCTGCTGTTGTCCAGAGCTCTTCTAAATGACTGAGATCCCGTCCATATCTAGATCCACTGAATGAACACTGAAGGAACCAATGCCCTGTCAAAACAACAGCAGGACCAGCACTATTCAGAAAATACATTTTACCGTTACCATTTATGCTCTTCTGTTTTTACTAGGACACTAAACACACGCAGGTCTTTCAGCAGCCAGTCCTGCGGAGTTTAAATCGCATATATACACACTCACCTGTCAGGATTATTAGGAACACCATACTAATACTGTGTTTGACCCCTTTCGCCTTCAGAACTGCTTTAATTCTACGTGGCATTGATTCAACAAGGTGCTGAAAGCATTCTTTAGAAATGTTGGCCCATATTGATAGGATAGCATCTTGCAGTTGATGGAGATTTGTGGGATGCACATCCAGGGCACGAAGCTCCCGTTCCACCACATCCCAAAGATGCTCTATTGGGTTGAGATCTGGTGACTGTGGGGGCCATTTTAGTACAGTGAACTCATTGTCATGTTCAACAAACCAATTTGAAATGATTCGAGCTTTGTGACATGGTGCATTATCCTGCTGGAAGTAGCCATCAGAGAATGGGTACATGGTGGTCATAAAGGGATGGACATGGTCAGAAACAATGCTCAGGTATTTAAACGATGCCCAATTGGCACTAAGGGGCCTAAAGTGTGCCAAGAAAACATCCCCCACACCATTACACCACCACCACCAGCCTGCACAGTGGTAACAAGGCATGATGGATCCATGTTCTCATTCTGTTTATGCCAAATTCTGACTCTACCATCTGAATGTCTCAACAGAAATCGAGACTCATCAGACCAGGCAACATTTTTCCAGTCTTCAACGGTCCAATTTTGGTGAGCTTGTGCAAATTGTAGCCTCTTTTTCCTATTTGTAGTGGAGATGAGTGGTACCCGGTGGGGTCTTCTGCTGTTGTAGCCCATCCGCCTCAAGGTTGTGCGTGTTGTGGCTTCACAAATGCTTTGCTGCATACCTCGGTTGTAACGAGTGGTTATTTCAGTCAAAGTTGCTCTTCTATCAGCTTGAATCAGTCGGCCCATTCTCCTCTGACCTCTAGCATCAACAAGGCATTTTCGCCCACAGGACTGCCGCATACTGGATGTTTTTCCCTTTCCACACCATTCTTTGTAAACCCTAGAAATGGTTGTGCGTGAAAATCCCAGTAACTGAGCAGATTGTGAAATACTCAGACCGACCCGTCTGGCACCAACAACCATGCCACGCTCAAAATTGCTTAAATCACCTTTCTTTCCCATTCTGACATTCAGTTTGGAGTTCAGGAGATTGTCTTGACCAGGACCACACCCCTAAATGCATTGAAGCAACTGCCATGTGATTGGTTGATTAGATAATTGCATTAATGAGAAATTGAACAGGTGTTCCTAATAATCCTTTAGGTGAGTGTATACTGAATCATTCAGAGAGAACTGTGTCTACATTAGTTTAGAAAGGATTAAGAACAACCATTCTGCGTCACGTTCTCATTCTGCACCGGTTGAACCAGTTCCTCGGACTCACCTGTATGTTTCTGAGAATCTCTGTCACTGGTTTCTTCTGCTGAGGCTCACGGGTGAGTAAGAACAGGAATCCTCCTCCTCCTGCTCCTGCCAGACTCTGTCCTAAACTCAGCGGCTGAAGTGCGTTCATCATGGATCTCACTGCCGCCGGCTCACAGCCTGGAGCCATCAGCTTCTTCTGCTGCCAGTATGTGTCCATACACTTTCCCAATCTGAGGAGAGACCCTGAGAGAAAGAGATCAAATAAAAGAGTCCATCTGACTCTGTGTGTGTGTGTGTGTGTGTGTGTGTGTGTGTGTGTGTGTGTGTGTGTGTGTGTGTGTGTGTGTCTCACCCTCTCTGCAGGCTTCAGCACACTCCTTTGCATTGGTCACCAGCTGCTCTACGTTCTGTATGATGGAGGGTAAACGCGCATACCAGCTCCGCACCACATCCTGCACACACACAGTGATCCAGTGACACACTACACACAGCTCATGAAGTCCGACCGTCACCATCGGCCGCTCGTACCTGCAGGAGGTTCCGTGCTAAACGCGTCTTTCCAGTGTAAACCAGAAGAAGATGCTGCTGCAGGACAGACAGGAAGTCTTGAGTAAGAGAGAGCTGTTCTACTTCCACTCTCAGTGGTAATTGAGCCGCAGATCGCGCCAGCTTCACTCCTCCAAACAGCCCACCGACCTGATCCTGCCATCCACCACCTAAAACAGCAACAAATATACAAAATGCCCTCAAATTCAGTCCAAATAAACTCCTGTCTGTTGGAGCTTCGGGGCCCAGTGAATCCTTATATTGCTCTGGAAAGGAAGTGATTCATCCCGTTATAAGAATAAAAGCGTCTCTCATACCGGTGGTGAGGATCTGCTCCAGGTAAAGAACATCATGAATGAGGGAGTTTGTGTGGAAGCTCCGTCCCGTGCATCTGTATACGGCTGCAAGAGCTGCACCTGCCAGAATACTGCTGGTGCCTACACACACACACACACACACACACACACACACACTTCATATATTATAATTTAATTATCAATATTATATCATATTCCCCTGGTGTCCCAGACTAAGATTCATGTTTGAGCTGTTTTAACTGAAAGCAACTTGCACTGGTATATCTTAAAATGTCTCATGTTGTTTTCTAAAGCACATTTATAAAAGATACTTAAATTTCCAGATTGAACTAAGGCCTAATCCTGTCTTAATCTAACCCATGTCTGTGAACAGTGCATGCAACTAGTTACTAAGTACAAACCCGATTCCAAAAAAGTTGAGACACTGTACAAATTGTGAATAAAAAAATGAATGCAATAATTTACAAATCTCATAAACTTATATTTTATTCACAACAGAATATACACTCACCTGTCAGGATTATTAGGAACACCATACTAATACTGTGTTTGACCCCCTTTCGCCTTCAGAACTGCCTTAATTCTACGTGGCATTGATTCAACAAGGTGCTGAAAGCATTCTTTAGAAATGTTGGCCCATATTGATAGGATAGCATCTTGCAGTTGATGGAGATTTGTGGGATGCACATCCAGGGCACGAAGCTCCCGTTCCACCACATCCCAAAGATGCTCTATTGGGTTGAGATCTGGTGACTGTGGGGGCCATTTTAGTACAGTGAACTCATTGTCATGTTCAAGAAACCAATTTGAAATGATTCGAGCTTTGTGACATGGTGCATTATCCTGCTGGAAGTAGCCATCAGAGAATGGGTACATGGTGGTCATAAAGGGATGGACATGGTCAGAAACAATGCTCAGGTAGGCCGTGGCATTTAAACAATGCCCAATTGGCACTAAGGGGCCTAAAGTGTGCCAAGAAAACATCCCCACACACCATTACACCACCACCACCAGCCTGCACAGTGGTAACAAGGCATGATGGATCCATGTTCTCATTCTGTTTACGCCAAATTCTGACTCTACCATCTGAATGTCTCAACAGAAATCGAGACTCATCAGACCAGGCAACATTTTTCCAGTCTTCAACTGTCCAATTTTGGTGAGCTTGTGCAAATTGTAGCCTCTTTTTCCTATTTGTAGTGGAGATGAGTGGTACCCGGTGGGGTCTTCTGCTGTTGTAGCCCATCCGCCTCAAGGTTGTGCGTGTTGTGGCTTCACAAATGCTTTGCTGCATACCTCGGTTGTAACGAGTGGTTTTGGATTTGGAAATTAATTAGTAATAAGTAATTAAATACTTTTTGGAGAGAGTAATTTGTACAGTAATCTAATTACACTATTGAAGATTATTATTATTATTATTAAATAAAATAAAAATATTATATAATAATACTTTACATGTATTATAAAATAATTAATTGACAAAACAATCATAATAGTTATTATCATTATTATAAAATTAAAATAAAACCTAGCGAAAGATAAA
Organism: Paracanthobrama guichenoti; assembly: GCA_018749465.1. Taxonomy (NCBI): domain Eukaryota; kingdom Metazoa; phylum Chordata; class Actinopteri; order Cypriniformes; family Gobionidae; genus Paracanthobrama; species Paracanthobrama guichenoti. The sequence goes on from CM031967.1 coordinate 953,627, forward strand.
AAATTTATATTTTCCATAATTATTATTATAAAATAAAGATGTACTAAATTATAAAGTATACAAATGATATAATTAATATTAATATATTTACATAATCATAATAATAAACAAATTATTATTCATTATTTGTATAGCATGTATAATCATACATTTTATTTTATATATTAATAGTCTTTATTTTATTTAATAATACTAATATTATTATTGCTACTACGTAAATATATAATTAATAATAAACTACGTGGACACCATTATAAATTACCTTTATTTTTTTCAGCTCTTTCTTGAGCACATTTTTTTTTTACATTTGTACGGGAGATCATTAATCCAACTATTCATCCAACTGTTCATTAAAAGACAGGAGTTAAACAGTGAAGTGATTCAATCAAAAGTAATTCATACTCACCGAGACCAGAACCATGTGGCAATGAAGACCAGCTGTGGATCTCCAGTCCGCCTCCCCAGCGCTGGAACAGCTGCTCTTTCAGAGAGACAGGAGACGATACACACACCAGCTCACTGCACACACACACGGCTTTCAGCAGGGCTCCTAAAACACAAACAACTTTAGTGAGCATTTGCAGAACATCTACAGAAGTTTCTGATAACAGATGTTCTGACCTGGAGCATGAGGCTGGCAATAGTCCTCCAGGTCAGTAAGATCCTCACAGAGTGTTTCTGTGGAGAAGCTGTAGGCCGGTTCACCACTGGTGCTGACCAACAGCAGATGAGGCTCTGGAACGCGTCGAACTCGAGCTCCAATCGGCCGTTTTCCATCCACCTTGATGGCCACATTGACCACCAGTCCACCATGTTCAAACGCAATAGGAGGAGTGTCACTCCAGCCGCCTGATGACGTATTCAAACACACACTTTCAGCACAGAGTGTGAAAGACAATACAATCTGAACGGTTTTGAGTTTTGATATGCTTATGATAGGAAGAATTTACTGAATTGAGGTAATGTATTCCGAAAAAAAAAATATTCTAGCACACCAAGTTTTTTTTTATTAAATATAATAAAATATATAAATTAAATACATCAACGCTGCTTCAAAGAAAAACTGTACTGTAGTTCTATCTGAGGCCTTTAAACCATTTTCCCCCCAAAACGTCACATGGTGTCACACGGCACCGTCAAACACAAACTCTCTGATCAGATTTCCTGCTGTACAGCTCTGATGAAGAATGCCGTTCTCACCTGACAGATCCAGTCGAGCAGGACACTCCACTTCCTGCCACTCGCCCATCGGCGGCATCTCTCCTCGACCAATGGACACAAACTGCCGCACGGACATCACTGCCTTCCGCAGCAGTATCTGTCCCGCCCCCTCATAATGCCGGGCGGCTCGCACCAACAAATCTGGTCTTTAGACAGCAATGATAAATCACTTTAAAGGCCCTGATATACTTACGGCAAAGTCATTTTTAGTTCTTTGCTTAGGGGTAAAACGAAGTCTGAAATATGGGACTGTTAGTGAACTGAGAGCGGCGTTCAGATGAATATGGAAACGTGTGATGTACACTTTTCTTTCAATGCCACAAGCATGCATCTAAAATGACAGCGGTAAGAAAACATCAGTGAAGAAAGCATCTGATCATAGCGATGTGAATATGTTTGCACGAGCTCTGCAATTCAAGAATTTTTCCAGAAAGTTTGCTTTGGCAAATTGTTTCAAACACCCGAAACGAACACCAGATGAACTTCGTTTGGACTTAACTTTGTTTAAAATTGTCACACCAGTTCGATTTTGCTGTTAACTTTTTACACAAAAATGTATTAGTTCTGACCTGCTGATCCAGTGCTTTCTTTGATTAGCCAGCTCTTGGACACCAGCAGGTAAGTTTTCGTCCTCTAGGAGTTTAAAAGCAGGAGCCCATGATGGATTCGCCGCTGGTCCGCTGCGCAAACCGCCCTTACCCTCGCCTGCCAGACAGCCAAGAACATCTGCGATACAGGCCAGACAACGTGCCGCCACCCCCAGATCACCACTGCTGTTTGCAGCAACTGAGCAAAGAGACAAAATATTAGACCCTCAAAGTCTATATACACTCACCTAAAGGATTATTAGGAACACCTGTTCAATTTCTCATTAATGCAATTATCTAATCAACCAATCACATGGCAGTTGCTTCAATGCATTTAGGGGTGTGGTCCTGGTCAAGACAATCTCCTGAACTCCAAACTGAATGTCAGAATGGGAAAGAAAGGTGATTTAAGCAATTTTGAGCGTGGCATGGTTGTTGGTGCCAGACGGGCCAGTCTGAGTATTTCACAATCTGCTCAGTTACTGGGATTTTCACACACAACCATTTCTAGGGTTTACAAAGAATGGTGTGAAAAGGGAAAAACATCCAGTATGCGGCAGTCCTGTGGGCGAAAATGCCTTGTTGATGCTAGAGGTCAGAGGAGAATGGGCCGACTGATTCAAGCTGATAGAAGAGCAACTTTGACTGAAATAACCACTCGTTACAACCGAGGTATGCAGCAAAGCATTTGTGAAGCCACAACACGCACAACCTTGAGACGGATGGGCTACAACAGCAGAAGACCCCACCGGGTACCACTCATCTCCACTACAAATAGGAAAAAGAGGCTACAATTTGCACAAGCTCACCAAAATTGGACAGTTGAAGACTGGAAAAATGTTGCCTGGTCTGATGAGTCTCAATTTCTGTTGGCATGCAACACTTTAGGCCCCTTAGTGCCAATTGGGCATCGTTTAAAATGCCACGGCCTACCTGAGCATTGTTTCTGACCATGTCCATCCCTTTATGACCACCATGTACCCATTCTCTGATGGCTACTTCCAGCTGGATAATGCACCATGTCACAAAGCTTGAATCATTTCTTGAACATGACAATGAGTTCACTGTACTAAAATGGCCCCCACAGTCACCAGATCTCAACCCAATAGAGCATCTTTGGGATGTGGTGGAACGGGAGCTTCGTGCCCTGGATGTGCATCCCACAAATCTCCATCAACTGCAAGATGCTATCCTATCAATATGGGCCAACATTTCTAAAGAATGCTTTCAGCACCTTGTTGAATCAATGCCACGTAGAATTAAGGCAGTTCTGAAGGCGAAAGGGGTCAAACACAGTATTAGTATGCTGTTCCTAATAATCCTTTAGGTGAGTGTATGTGAACCATTTCTCATCTCTTGATCCTCACCTGAATCTAGAGCCTGTAGTAGCGCCTCCTGTTGGCCGGCCAACGCTGCTGCTCTGAAGAACGGCAGTAGATTGAGATCCGTGTGGCCTTGCAGAGTGTCCACGGCTCTCCGTCGGCCCACGCTGAAGAACAGCTCCTCTCTCCAGTGCAGCTCCGTCTGCTGGTCCGTCAGGATCAGAATATCTCTGAGAGAGAGTCTCCAGGCTTCCTTCCAGCTGTCCAGCCCACCAGCGCCGCCCAGAAGCCAACAAACACCCTCCAGTCCAACGGGTCCTGAACGTGGCATGAACACTGGGAATAACCGGGCATCCAGCAGACAGCACGACTCCGTCCTCTCAGGTCCCCAAAGGTCCAGAGGCCTTTAACACACACATATTTTAGACACACTATATTGTGCTGCGACCAGGGCCTAAAACGTTTTGCCAAAAGTGCCAATGACAGGCGACTTGAGAAAATCAGACCAAAAATATTTTTTACCAGCCATTACAAGTTGGGGGAAAAAATTTAATGTAAATTTTCCGATAAAAATATCTCCAGGTTTGCTATGCTTGTGTGAACGGCTAACCCAAAAACCATATCACAGGCCCTGGCTGAGACAGTCTCAGTCTAACCAAAACATACAAAAACTGAACACACTGTATATGCATTTAGACAGCCTCCTTCCTGTATAAACAGGCGTTTTTTGGCTGAAAAATAGACCAAACCTTTAGTCTAAAATCTGAATATGTGAGGTATGAATGTAGAAATTTCTTACTGTATTCCAGTCCGACTGTAAAACTCACTCCATTTTTGATTAAGGAATGAAGCCGTAACATCATCAGCATGAGCCTGTGTAGTTAAAATAACATAATAAACCACCAAATTAGCATAAATTCTTTAATAATGTTCTTGAAAACAAACAAACAGAACTTACTCGTGTGTAAGTGGCTTTGGATAAAAGCATCTGCTGAACGAATGGGTAAAAACAGGCTCACCTCTAAGTTATCATGAGCTCCAAAAGCTGTGTACACGGTTAACGTTAACTCTCCAAGCCTCACTCGATGACCCTGAACGATGATGTCACTGGACAGAGGTAGACGTTGGATGCAGGATGATGAGGTCAAATCAAGCCCTGACAGCAGGCACCCAGAATGCACCTGGACCGGACCCTTTAATTGATATTGACACATTTTGATAACTGTATTATTACTTGCAAAATTTACTTAGTCAACATAAAACATACGCAAGTAATTTCACTTCCATAATGTGGCATATTTCAAAGAGAAGCAGGATAATCTGTAAGAAAAACAGTAGGGTCAAATTGGTTTTCAATATCTTTCAATATTTGACAAAGATTGGCTAAATCCTCCAGACCTGTAGGTGGCAGTGCTGCACTACAGCTCCTGCTGATACACGAACATCTCCTTCCAACACACTGTTAATCACCCGGCTGCCTTCTGACACAGACTGAGCATCCTTTAAAACAGAAAGAGCAAAATATTTATGATAACAGACTCGATTAAAAAATATCTGGGAGGCATGTTCACAACATTTCCCACCTGAATATGAGATAATATCACTGTCTCTGACCCAGATTCTGTCAGACGAACGACATGTTCTCGGCCTGATTGAGTCAAATAATCATAGCGGCCCTCTGGAATGTACACTGGCAACAGAAACAAAGGTTACATCAGCATGCAACTCGCGCTCATGCGACTCGCGCTCATGCTAATACGACTCTTGCTCATGCTAATACGACTCTTGCTCATGCGACTCACGCTCATGCGACTCACGCTCATGCGACTCACGCTCATGCGAATCTTGCACATAACCTCGGTTCTCAAATGTGGACAGTGAGGACCAGCCGGCCACCGCACAAATGTCATCAATTGGTACACCACTGGACCATGCCCATGAGGAGGCCATGCCTCTTGTAGAGTGAGCTCTGACGCCTATGGGGCATTGAAGGCCCATCGAGGTGTAGGCCAAAGAGATAGCGTCTACTATCCAGCGTGATAATATTTGCTTTGTGACCAGAAGCCCTTAGGTGTGGCCACTGAAGCATATGAAGAGCTGTTCTGACTGTGCTCTATATAGACTCTGACAGGACAGAGTAGGTTTAATTCTCTGTCGTTCTCTCCCGATGAGGGAAGGGCAGACAGTGAAATGACCTGGACTTAAGAGCACCTTGGGTACATAGCCATGTCTTAGTTTGAGGAAGACTTTATGCACAGTCATTAGGCCCAAACTTAAGGCAGGAAGTGTTCACGGAGAGCTCTTGCAAATCACCCACTCGCTTGACTGATGCTAGAGCTAGCAGGAGTGCAGATATGAACGAAAGTGGCCTTAAGTCAGCCGACTGAAGCAGCTTGAATGGGGGCCACCTGAGGGCCCTGAGGATCGTGGATTGGTCCCATGAGGGTATAGAGGGTTTCTTCCTAAGGATTGGCCGGCCACAGGAGCATGGAAGGCTGCTATGGCTGCCACGTATACTTTGAGCGTGGAGGGGGAACAACCCGTGTCCAGTAGCTCTTGTACAAAATAAGCATATGAATAGGGTCTTGGTTACGAGCTGAGCACCAGCTGGTGAACACTGACCATTTAAGGGTGTAGAGGTACCTCGTGGATGGAGATCTAGCTTTAGTGATTGTGCTTAGGACTCTTTCTGGGAGGTCCCTTGGTTGAGGGGCCATAAATGGAGGGCCCACAAGTCAGGACGGGGGTGCCAGACTTTCCTGTTCACCTGAGTGAGGAGGTCCTTCCTCAGGGGTATCGGCCAAAAGGAGCTGCTCCGAGCAGCTGCATCAACTCGGGGAAGCATGTTTGGGTCCACCAGAGAGGGACTATTAGGAGGACTGCACGCTTGTTTTTCCTGATCCGTAAAATGCATAAAGGGGAAGGATGATACTCTACATTAGCTGAACCGTTTGAGGCTGGAGAGACCATTCCCGGGGGGAATGTTTTCTCAATACAGTATGTCTGCTCCCTGGTTCAATTTGCCCAGTACATGGTTCAATTTGCCCGCTGCTCTCAGTGAGCACAGGTTGGCGTACATGGTGTACAAGTTGCCTGACCGGATTCCAGGACACTACTGCCATGTTGTCCATCCGGACCAAGACGTGGTGTCCTGCCAAGTTCGGGAGATGGGTTTCTAGGGCTAGGGAGACTGCTCTCTTCTCGAGGCAGTTGATATGTAGCCGTTTCTCCGAGCTTGACCAGAGGCCGGAGGTTGGCCCGCCCTCGCACAGAACTCCCTAACCTAGGTTGGCGGCATCTGTTGAAACAACCTTCCTCCTCAGGACTACACCCAAAACATTCTAGATGGCTGCGGAGCCAGGATTTGTGAGTTTGTATCTCGGCCTGGGCCAGAATGAGCCAGTCGCTGAGGTAGTTCAGAATGCGTTTTCCCCATTGTCTCAGGGGGGAGAGAGCCGCATCCATGTATTTCGTAAATGTACGAGGTGACAGTGACAGCCCGAATGGCAGGACTGTGTACTGATGAGCTATTCCATTCTTAGATGTTAAATTCTAATTTAGAAAAAAAATTAATTAAAGCACAAAAGAGTACACATAGAGATAGAGGCTCCCCTGAGCGTCCTCCACAGCACAGCGCGGCCGCTCCTCACTACTGCCCCCTGAGGTCCGGAGGGTGAGGTGCAGCCAGCTCTCTCTCCAGTGATGAATTCATGCTCTGTCAAGTCAGAGCAAAGGCACAGCAGAATATCCAGAAAGAGAGATATCTGCAAGAGAGCAAAAAAAAAGTGAGAGGGGGAGATGAATCTGAGAAAGAGAACTATGTTGTGTGCCTGTACCTCAAGCGGTGGAGCTCCTGAATCCATGCCGAGATACGTACAGCCATCCAGTGGTAACGTAACATGAGTCTGTAGGAGTTTCTCTGCAACAGCCCTAGAGAAAAACACCGGCCCTGACACCTGAACACCACACAGATACAATTCAACATGCAATCAGAGCATCCAATGCCGATTTAATCAAAGAAAAAAATATTTTAGAAAAAATAATAGTTTAGACAATGATGCAGCCTTTAAAAACAAAAAAGAAATTAAACTGACCAAAAGTGAAGACATTTATAATGTTACAAATGATTTCAAATAAATGCAACTGTTTCGACATTGATAACAATAAGAAATATTTCTTGAGCACCACATCCTCATATTAGAATGATATCTAATAGATCATGTGACACTGAAGACTGGAGTAATGATGCTGAAAATACAGCTTTTAAAATATATTCAAACGGAAAACAGTCATTTTGTATAATTACTTCACAATATTTCTGTTTTTACAACCTGATGGTAAGAGAATGGGTGGAGAACAGTCATGCAAAACAAAATTATGACTGGCTTTAGTGGTTTATTGTGGCCCAAAACAGCTGTGGGTCAAAATCATGTTTAAGTGTCAAATATAGGCACATTTATTACCAATTAAATTCATACCAGGGGTACTTTCCCATCAGGGAGTGCGGCAAGGCTGATCTTCTCCTTTGAGCCCTTATAGATAATGTTACGTACTCTGCTCTGTAAAAGCAATAATTGAACATTTCTCAGAAAATTAAACACGAAGGCACAAAAAAAAACACCCTAATTTTGAATAACGCACCTCTGCATCGATGTAATAGACGCCATGATTAACAGCAAAACAAGCGTCACCTGGCAGCGCCACAACCTGAACCCCAGAGAACCCGTCCCATGAAAACCCTGTGAAGAAAAAGAAAAGGTGAATATATATTGATCATATATTGATCAAATTCAACAGTAAAAACACCTTCCTGAAGTGCTTCTGAAGCTGTACACTGCTGGTTTGTCTGTACTTTAAAAAAAGGTAATTGTGACTTTATACATCACAGTCAGTAAAAAAAAAAAAATTAAATGCTTTTTGTTTGTGCATTAGATGTGTGACAGTATGAATGATAGCTCACGCTGTCGTGCTGGAATATTCAGGATCATATCAGTGCCACACACCCAAACGCCTGGAGGAGAACCAGCGCAAATCTGGAACAACAGGATGTTTCATTAAATGCGTTATAATCTCATTGTGTTACATATAAGCCCTGTCAAAAGCATCTGGCTTTTGGCTTGCTCAGTTGGGGACTCCTAAATCTCATCTATATTCCCGATCTGCCCGCATTGACACTATATGATACTTGAAATGAGCTGGATAACATCACCGTTTCACCAGAACGGCTGTACAAATTCTGTTGCATTATTTTCCTGTTAACACTGTGAAGATGCTTTGAAACAATCAGACAATAAAGATGATTTGATTTTGATTTGATTTGGTATTAAGATGCATTTTGGCCAATCAGATCACAAGTAGATGAGGGAGACACATTCCCGTTTACACCTGGTGTTTTAATCCGTCTCTTTTGTCCACTTTCAGCCACTTCTGTCCTGATTTCTTCGAGGGGGCGCTCTATGGGAAGGTACTTTTTTTCCTCCAGATCTTTCGATCTAAATGGACAAAATAAGCTTGTACAATTTACATGTGACGGAGAGAACGGAAAAACATTCGGAGAGCAGCAGCAGCTTTCGTTTGTGCTCTGACAGCCACAAGATCACACCGCACGCTGTGAGTGTGTGCTAGAAATCAGGAATGGTATGCTTTCCGTCTTCAAACCAAACTTGGGTCTCCAGTTGACAAAGTTTAAATCCTGTCTGGCTAGCGTGCGTCCCATAATGTTCACGCATCAGGTGAGTAGCCGCTGTTCGAACACATTCGACAACATGAGCGTACGAAAGCAATCCGGTTGAATCCGGTGTTTTTGTCTACCTGTGGAAGAGGTCGAAAGTGGACAAGCTCAGAACGTTTAGACCCTGTTTACACCTTTATTTAACGTCGTCCACTTGTGATCCGATCAAGAAAAACGCATCTTAATACCAGGTGTAAACCGGCCGTAGAGAGAGTGCTGTATGAATACATGTACATTTGTGTGTGCTTCACTCACTTTTGTGGTCAGACAATCCAACAGCAGGTCTAAGCAGCAAACGGCTCCTTCTACAGCATCTGATCTCTGAGCGGGCATCCAGCAGAAAGCCCTGCTGCAGCCGTCCCACGGGAAATCTCTACCCTAAAAACATACACCTATTAGCACACGTTTGAAAATCATCTTCATCTAAAATACTTGTTTCTATTACACACCGTGTGAAGGATGAGAATATGAGCTTCATCCAGAACATCTGCGTTCACCACCTAAACACAGACAGACACATTTCAGGGTGTTGAAGTGTGATTAAAGCTGTATTCTGATCAGTTATCAGAACAGAGAAATATTGAAGTGCTGGATAAGCAAAAGAAATTCAAAAATCAATTCTTAGGCTAAAATACTAAAGAATGTACACTACCGATAATTACCATAGTTTAAATGCTTTTGAAAGAAGACTTATGCTCATCATGACTGCATTTCTTTGTTATTTAACAATTTAAAATAACTTTTCTATTTGAATAGGTTTCAAAATGGACTTTATTCCTGTGGTGGCAAAACTGAATTTGATCATTCAAGTTTGGGGTAACTAATAATCACAAAAAAAAAAATAATAATACAAAAACAAATCCCTTAAAAATAAGAAATTGAGCAAGGATGGAGCAGTTATATGATGGACAGATGCACTTTTATGATGGACGGATGCACTTTTATGATGGAGAGATGCACTTTTATGATGGACGGATGCACTTTTATGATGGACGGATGCACTTTTATGATGGAGAGATGCACTTTTATGATGGACGGATGCACTTTCATGATGAGAGATGCACTTTTATGATGGACGGATGCACTTTTATGATGGACGGATGCACTTTTATGATGGACGGATGCACTTTTATGATGGAGAGATGCACTTTTATGATGGACGGATGCACTTTTATGATGGACAGACACTTTTATGATGGACAGATGCACTTTTATGATGGATAGATGCACGATAGATGCACTTTTATGATGGACAGATGCAGTTTTATGATGGATAGATGCACTTTTATGATGGACAGATGCAGTTTTATGATGGATAGATGCACTTTTATGATGGACAGATGCACTTTTATGATGGATAGATGCACTTTTATGATGGACAGATGCAGTTTTATGATGGACAGATGCACTTTTATGATGGACAGATGCACAATAGATGCACTTTTATGATGATGAATGCACTTTTATGATGATAGATGCACTTTTATGATGGACAGATGCACTTTTATGATGGATAGATGCACTTTTATGATGGACAGATGCACAATAGATGCACTTTTATGATGGATAGATGCACGATAGATGCACTTATGATGGATAGATGCACTTTTATGATGGATAGATGCACTTTTATGATGATGAATGCACTTTTATGATGATGAATGCACTTTTATGATGGACAGATGCACAATAGATGCACTTTTATGATGATAGATGCACTTTTATGATGGACAGATGCACTTTTATGATGGACAGATGCACAATAGATGCACTTTTATGATGATGAATGCACTTTTATGATGGATAGATGCACTTTTATGATGGACAGATGCACTTTTATGATGGATAGATGCACTTTTATGATGGACAGATGCACTTTTATGATGATGAATGCACTTTTATGATGGACAGATGTACTTTTATGATGATGAATGCACTTTTATGATGGACAGATGCACTTTTATGATGACAGATGCACTTTTATGATGATGAATGCACTTTTATGATGGACAGATGCACTTTTATGATGGGTGAATACAGTAAATCATGGGGTCATTTTCATTTTTGGGTGAACCATCCCTTTAATGACCATGGGAACATGTGGGTCTCATGGCCAAACCAGCTGAGAACCACTGATCTAAAAGCTACTAATGAAAATAATTTTTAATTATTATTATTTTAATAGACAAAATAAAGCCATTTTAGGGTTTTTTGAGGATCTTATTTTCAAAAATAATAAATATAATACAATAACAATAATAAATCTATCTTAAGTGTTCTAATAAGATCATATTCAAATCCTTTTCCCACTTTGATTCTTTAGATTCGAGAAATTCCTTTGGCAATCCTGCACACATCCTTTAGGAAACCACCAGCCATCTGCGCTCACACACACACACACGCACGCACACGCACACGCACACGCACACGCAGCTCTCTAGTGTAATGTGAAGCTCACGCTGTATCCGGCTCTAGCGCTCAGGTGTTCTGCAGCCACCAGCAGGGCGTTCAGTGTGGCTCCGCCGCTGCCCAGCCGGGCGTTTGGGTCAGGGACCGTCAGCAGCAGGGCATCGGCCGGAAGAACACCACGCTTCTGACGCACCTCCAGCTCTGAAACACACAAACCTCCATGAGATCCACCTGAACCTGGTGTGGAGAACACACCCACATACAACACAATGCATGGCACAATGATGGCATCATATGGTAATACCATGTGTTACTTACTTTGGTGTATATCTACTATGCCACCCCTTACAAAAATTAACCATGGTTTTATCATAGTAAAAGTGTAGTAACCATGTTTTTTTTTTTTTTTTGGCTAATTGATTACCATTTATATAACCACAGTTTTACCACAAATACCATGGTTAAACTATGGTTAGAGTAGCAAAGCCATGGCTAATTCGTGGTTACCATGGTTTAACTACAATAACCATGTTTTTTGGTTTTATTTGTAGTGAAACCATGGTTCATTTTCGTAAGAGACCTAATATTTATAGTCCTTTTATTTATATGATACATGACACTTCCAAGAATACAGTAGTATCACCATTGCAAAAAGTCAACAAATACGGTATTGACCGTTTTCACACACTATACCATCTCCAGCTTGGATCCAGCCTGTCATGAATGAAGACTTGAGACAGCCCAACACTTTTGAATAAGGACTCCAGAACATCAAACATGGATGATCGTGCAAAATGATCATGTTATCAGGTTGCTTCAAATGCACACTACTTTTGCTTAAATGCATTATCTTACGACTGTTCTTTCTGATATCATCTCGTAACAGATTATTGTGATTTTTTTACATAGAAACATGCATTTTCTGTAAAGCTGCTCTGAAATATGTATAGTGAAAAGTGTTATACAAGTGAATGTGAATTAAATTGCACTGAATCGAAATAACTCTTGCATTGTTGATTACTGTACCATTTTGAAGTTATGGACCCAATCTCACACTACAGTTTGAAGAGCCACCATTGTCGAGCCATTTGGGGTTGTTAAAGTTTCATTGGTGTCTTATGTCCAGTGAGCCCAATTTGAGGCAACTTTGTGAACAATTGACTGTCACAATGCAACATTATGAGCAATTTTACCGTAGCATTATTGAGTTATGATCACATGATTCCGATTCCGAGAGATATGACATACAGTTACATGAGAAATTGCACTATTGGCCCAATTGGGGTCTCTATATCTCCGCTGCTTTTGAGGATGCATTCAAGCTTTAACTGGGACCTTATTCCCAGTGCACCTGACTGTCACCATGCAACATTATGAGCAATTTTACAGTAGCATTATTGAGTTATGATCCCATGATTCTGGGAGATATGACATACAGTTACACTAGAAATTGCACGATTGGCCCAATTGGAGGCGCTATATCTCCGCTGCTTTAGAGGGTGCGTTCAAGCTTTAACTGGGACCTTATTCCCAGTGCACCTGACTGTCACCATGCAACATTATGAGCAATTTTACAGTAGCATTATTGAGTTATGATCCCATGATTCTGGGAGATATGACATACAGTTACACTAGAAATTGCACGATTGGCCCAATTGGAGGCGCTATATCTCCGCTGCTTTAGAGGGTGCGTTCAAGCTTTAACTGGGACCTTATTCCCAGTGCACCTGACTGTCACCATGCAACATTATGAGCAATTTTACAGTAGCATTATTGAGTTATGATCCCATGATTCTGGGAGATATGACATACAGTTACACTAGAAATTGCACGATTTGCCCAATTGGAGGCGCTATATCTTCGCTGCTTTTGAGGGTGCGTTCAAGCTTTAACTGGGACCTTATTCCCAGTGCACCTGACTGTCACCATGCAACATTATGAGCAATTTTACAGTAGCATTATTGAGTTATGATCCCATGATTCTGGGAGATATGACATACAGTTACACTAGAAATTGCACGATTTGCCCAATTGGAGGCGCTATATCGTCGCTGCTTTTGAGGGTGCGTTCAAGCTTTAACTGGGACCTTATTCCCAGTGCACCTGACTGTCACCATGCAACATTATGAGCAATTTTACAGTAGCATTATTGAGTTATGATCCCATGATTCTGGGAGATATGACATACAGTTACACTAGAAATTGCAATGATTGGCCCAATTGGAGGCGCTATATCTCCGCTGCTTTAGAGGGTGCGTTCAAGCTTTAACTGGGACCTTATTCCCAGTGCACCTGACTGTCACCATGCAACATTATGAGCAATTTTACAGTAGCATTATTGAGTTATGATCCCATGATTCTGGGAGATATGACATACAGTTACACTAGAAATTGCACGATTGGCCCAATTGGAGCGCTATATCTCCGCTGCTTTAGAGGGTGCGTTCAAGCTTTAACTGGGACCTTATTCCCAGTGCACCTGACTGTCACCATGCAACATTATGAGCAATTTTACAGTAGCATTATTGAGTTATGATCCCATGATTCTGGGAGATATGACATACAGTTACACTAGAAATTGCACGATTGGCCCAATTGGAGCGCTATATCTCCGCTGCTTTAGAGGGTGCGTTCAAGCTTTAACTGGGACCTTATTCCCAGTGCACCTGACTGTCACCATGCAACATTATGAGCAATTTTACAGTAGCATTATTGAGTTATGATCCCATGATTCTGGGAGATATGACATACAGTTACACTAGAAATTGCACGATTGGCCCAATTGGAGGCGCTATATCTCCGCTGCTTTAGAGGGTGCGTTCAAGCTTTAACTGGGACCTTATTCCCAGTGCACCTGACTGTCACCATGCAACATTATGAGCAATTTTACAGTAGCATTATTGAGTTATGATCCCATGATTCTGGGAGATATGACATACAGTTACACTAGAAATTGCACGATTGGCCCAATTGGAGGCGCTATATCTCCGCTGCTTTAGAGGGTGCGTTCAAGCTTTAACTGGGACCTTATTCCCAGTGCACCTGACTGTCACCATGCAACATTATGAGCAATTTTACAGTAGCATTATTGAGTTATGATCCCATGATTCTGGGAGATATGACATACAGTTACACTAGAAATTGCACGATTGGCCCAATTGGAGGCGCTATATCTCCGCTGCTTTAGAGGGTGCGTTCAAGCTTTAACTGGGACCTTATTCCCAGTGCACCTGACTGTCACCATGCAACATTATGAGCAATTTTACAGTAGCATTATTGAGTTATGATCCCATGATTCTGGGAGATATGACATACAGTTACACTAGAAATTGCACGATTGGCCCCAATTGGAGGCGCTATATCTCCGCTGCTTTAGAGGTGCGTTCAAGCTTTAACTGGGACCTTATTCCCAGTGCACCTGACTGTCACCATGCAACATTATGAGCAATTTTACAGTAGCATTATTGAGTTATGATCCCATGATTCTGGGAGATATGACATACAGTTACACTAGAAATTGCACGATTTGCCCAATTGGGCGCTATATCTTCGCTGCTTTTGAGGGTGCGTTCAAGCTTTAACTGGGACCTTATTCCCAGTGCACCTGACTGTCACCATGCAACATTATGAGCAATTTTACAGTAGCATTATTGAGTTATGATCCCATGATTCTGGGAGATATGACATACAGTTACACTAGAAATTGCACGATTGGCCCAATTGGAGCGCTATATCTCCGCTGCTTTAGAGGGTGCGTTCAAGCTTTAACTGGGACCTTATTCCCAGTGCACCTGACTGTCACCATGCAACATTATGAGCAATTTTACAGTAGCATTATTGAGTTATGATCCCATGATTCTGGGAGATATGACATACAGTTACACTAGAAATTGCACGATTTGCCCAATTGGAGGCGCTATATCTTCGCTGCTTTTGAGGGTGCGTTCAAGCTTTAACTGGGACCTTATTCCCAGTGCACCTGACTGTCACCATGCAACATTATGAGCAATTTTACAGTAGCATTATTGAGTTATGATCCCATGATTCTGGGAGATATGACATACAGTTACACTAGAAATTGCACGATTGGCCCAATTGGAGGCGCTATATCTCCGCTGCTTTAGAGGGTGCGTTCAAGCTTTAACTGGGACCTTATTCCCAGTGCACCTGACTGTCACCATGCAACATTATGAGCAATTTTACAGTAGCATTATTGAGTTATGATCCCATGATTCTGGGAGATATGACATACAGTTACACTAGAAATTGCACGATTTGCCCAATTGGAGGCGCTATATCTTCGCTGCTTTTGAGGGTGCGTTCAAGCTTTAACTGGGACCTTATTCCCAGTGCACCTGACTGTCACCATGCAACATTATGAGCAATTTTACAGTAGCATTATTGAGTTATGATCCCATGATTCTGGGAGATATGACATACAGTTACACTAGAAATTGCACGATTGGCCCAATTGGAGGCGCTATATCTCCGCTGCTTTAGAGGGTGCGTTCAAGCTTTAACTGGGACCTTATTCCCAGTGAACTTTAGTTATCTTTCCTATAGCTCAAACAATAAGAGCGTGGTGCTAGCAACGCCAAGGTCATGGGTTCGATTCCCAGGGAAAGCAAGAACTGACCAAATATAAAAATGTGTACCTTGAATGCAATGTAAGTCGCTTTGGATAAAAGCGTCTGCCAAATGTGTAAATGTAACTTTACTGTCACCATGCAACGTTACAGTAAAATTGCTCATAATGTTGCATGCTGACGGTCAGGTGCACTGGGAATAAGGCTGACCGTCGAAATGTTAACACTGTTTCTAATATTAGCTAAGGGGGTGATTTAATTAATCTCTTCATATTTTTCCCGTTTGCTTGTGAAGCAAATGGGAATCTCGCACTATTACGTTTGCTTAACTATGACGACTTCCGCTTCTGACTACACCGGAAGTGTGAAACGGGTCCCCAGAACAACCCAGAGTAATGCCACAGTACTTTCTTTTTTTTTGTGTGTTATCGTGTGGATGTTTTGTTTGTTTTTAATTATTACTTTAACGCTTTTAAAATAAATCATCAGAGACATACGACGGGAATAGATCACGAACTCACCTCTCTGAAAGGCATAAACACTGTCCTTATGTTGACATGTGAACACAATAACGGTCCACTTCAGCCATCCTTCATCTGCCATCCTGACGTGACCGACAAGCCACCGCGTGTAAAGGCGAACAGCTCGGATCAGATTTATTCGAGTACAGGTTTCTGCAGGATAGTAATAGGAGTTACTGGATCAGTGGGCGAGGCCATGAACAGAGGGGCGTTTTCCACTGCGTTTACCTGCTCAAAGACCAGCACAAAACAGCGAATGCAACACTTCCGGACTACAGAGCAGCCTCCGGACTACAATCTGCCTGCAGGCACGGTGCGCTGGGAAATGCAGTTTTACACTGAATAAAAGTTTGTTTTTATATTATGGATGATTATGGGGTAACAATTAATAAAAACTATGGATAGGCCTAGATTAAATATTCTGCATTGCACAGGGAAATTCAATTAAGGATTTTAGGAAGAAACCAGCACCGAATAAAGTCAGAAATAGAGCGTTTTGCTGGGAAATGTAGTTTGAAACTGAGAACTTTAGTAAAGAGTAGATTTAATTTCTTACCTGAATCTTTTTCTTTGGAACTGTAGTTTAAAAATAAAATCAAAAACTAAAATAATAACAACTTGGCTAGTTGGCTTTTGGTTCTTAAAACAAAACAAAAATTTAAGTAGTTAAATTAATCCCCACTCACGTAGATAACCACGATTTTAGAAAGAAACAGGGAACTTGATTAAATATGGTAGGATCAATTTCTTAACTGAATCATACGTTTTACTGGAGAATGTAAAAACTAAAATGATGATGATGATGATGATGATGATGATGATGATGCTTACCTGAAATTAAATCTGCAAGTGCTTTGAATCGAACAAGTTCCATTACTTTCCATATATTGCCCGTACCAAATTAATTCTCCCAGAAACAGCCAGCAGGGTTAAATTAAAGTAATATACACCGATCAGGCATAACATTATGACCTAATATTGTGTTGGTCCCCCATTTGCTGACCCGTCGAGGCATAGACTCCACTAGACCCCTGAAGGTGTGCTGTGGTATCTGGCACCAAGATGTTAGCAGCAGATCCTTTAAGTCCTGTAAGTTGCGAGGTGGGGCCTCCATGGATCGGACTTGTTTTTCGGCACATCCCACAGTTGCTCGATTGAATTGAGATCTGGGGAATTTGGAGGCCGAGTCAACACCTCAAACTCGTTGTTGTGCTCCTCAAACCATTCCTGAAGCATTTGTGCTTTGTGTCAGGAGCATTATCCTGCTGGAAGAGCCACAGCCACCAGGGAATACCGTTTCCATGAAAGGCTGTACATGGTCTCAACAATGCTTAGGTAGGTGGTACGTGTCAAAGGAACATCCACATGGATGGCAGGACCCAAGGTTTCCCAGCAGAACATTGCCCAAAGCATCACACTGCCTCCGCCGGCTTGCCTTCTTCCCATAGTGCATCCTGGTGCCATGTGTTCCCCAGGGAAGCCACGCACACGCACCCGGCCATCCACGTGATGTAAAAGAACACGTGATTCCTCAGACCAGGCCACCTTCTTCCATTGCTCCGTGGTCCAGTTCTGATGCTCACGTGCCACTGTTGGTGCTTTCGGCGGTGGACAGGGGTCAGCATGGGCACCCTGACTGGTCAGCGGCTATGCCGCCCCATACGCAACAAACTGAGATGCTCTGTGTATTCTGACACCTTTCTATCAGAACCAGCATTAACTTCTTGAGCAGTTTGAGCTCCAGTAGCTCGTCTGTTTGACCGGACCACACAGGCCAGCCTTCGCTCCCCACGTGCATCAATGAGCCTTGGCCGCTCATGACCCTGTGGCCGGTTCTCCACTGTTGTGAGCAGTTTTGAGTATTTTTGTATTTTTTCTAGTGCAAATTTCTTTAAATCAAAATGCATGTTCTTGAGATGCAAAATCTAAGAAATTGATCAAAATGAAGTGACTAATGATTAAAACAAGAACAGATATCTGGCAATAGGCTCAGACAAATCGACTTAATTCAAAGGGAAGTTTTCATAACTCTTTGATTGACACATTTGTTCTTGTTTTAAGCATTACTCGATGTACATTTGCAACTCAAGTAAATGCATCTTGATTTAAACATATACAATGTACTGGAAAACAGGACAAAAATGCAGAGCAAGATATTATTTTTGGGGGGAATGCATGCAACATGTAATGCCATGACTAAAGGCAAACATTTTAAAACCTGCAGAAACCCTGAGCCAATATGAATGAAACATGCACTGCACAGATAAAAAAAAAATGTTAGAGTAAGAACTCCCTTTTTATTTATTTGAAAACATTATAAAATACGAACTCCCAGCTGTAACATGTCTACATGAATCACTAGAAGCAGAGGCATACAGATCATCATATGGTCCCACACAGACTTCAGAGAGAGATAATTCTGATCATTTGGACGAGAACATGTACTGCGATTTTAACTTTCCCCTCATAGTTAAATCAAAAGGAACCCTAAACACCTCCAGTAACATGAGACTACACAGTAACAGCTCAGGCATTGGCGCTGAAGTCAAACTAGTGCTAGACGTTGACATTCACAGTAAGATTATAATGGCGTTTGATTCACCGGATCAGGCCGTTTTGGACTTGCACATTATCAGAATACAGACGCACTATTACAACACAACTGCGACCAGATCCTAAACACAGACAGCATAAGCTTTGGGATGGCGTTTTTAAATTATCTATCAGACCCAAAAGGTTCTGTCTATGGTTTCCCTGCAGAAATAAAAACAGCGTTAGCAAGATGAGTGTTTTGGCTGTTATGGTCTTGCGCACACATTCACACATGCAAACGAAAGTGTCAGTTTTGGTCCAGTCATGGCACTGACCCATGTTAAAAAGGTCAGGAGGATTGTCCATGTGCGAGTTGCTTGTGTAACCTCCTTTAGCATCCTAAACATAGCAGAAGCATACAGCCGATTAAATAATTACATTCTCTTAGCTTTTTAAATATAGTCTTGTAGCTTATGCGAGTTGTTTAGGAGCACTTTCCTGTGTAGCTACCCTCTAAACGCAACTTAAAAGGGATTGTTTTATTCATAAATGGCTATATGTGCACTTCCTCTACCCTCAGCTCGCTGCATAGTGTTCTGCATCGAAATGTGTCTTCCTGCATAGCACCGATCAATAAACCCCAAACCAGAGGGACAGTGGACCCCGAACCCTAAACGCCTCACCTATGTAACAGCTACAAAGACATTTTTCCTAAATATACAACAACCCTCTCCGTGAGGAGGGAAAACTATGGCATCGCCTGTCTAGAAGCAGCTCGACAGACACCATGAGCGTTGGTATGATCTAAACAGGATTACAAACACAAACGTGTGTCCAGTTGTGGTGTGCAGCTCATGGCTGTTTGTGTGCGGAAGGATGGATTCATGACTTCCTTTGTCGGACGGTGTCCATACTGCCGTTTAGCTTGCTACGGCCAGACGAGGCCGTGTTGCTCCCGTCAGCGTGTCCAGGGACTCTGTCCCGCTCCGAAGACCCTTCCTGTCTGCGCCGCCGCGTTTCTTTGTATCGGAGTGTGATGTCACTGTCAACGCAGAACACTCGGTCAGTTGATGCTTTACTAAATAAACAGCACCGCATCCTCCCTGCAGAAATAGCATCTCTTAAAATGTTTTAAACTCTTATCTTTTACTCGCCTTCATGTTGTGTCAAACCTGTGTGAATCTCTTCATTCTGAGGAACATAAAATAAGATATTCTGAAGAACGTTGGCACCCGTGTTTTGGCTCTCTCAAATGATCTTTTCGTTCTCCACAGAAACAAAAGAAAGTCACACAGGATTGGAACAACAGGGATAGTAGAGGATGATGGAATGGATTTGTATTTTTGGGTGAACCGTCGCTTTAATACTCATTTAAAATCCATTAAACTCATTGCTTTATTTGTGAGATAGTAACTGCGGTGTAAATGCATTCATGCCACCTGTGTCTGTATCTAAATACCAGTTCAGCTTCTGAAAAACATCATCGTGGCCATTGGGGCCTAAAAGTTTCAAATAAAATATTTCTTTATAAAGCTATTTCCTGTAATGTCTTTGATGCTTTGCTCATTTTTTCACAATAATGACTTTAAATTATCTTTTGGGGATAATTTCTGGGATATGATTAATTAAAGATAGATGATAGACAGACAGACAGATAGACAGACAGACAGATAGATAGACAGACAGACAGACAGACGATAGACAGATAGATGATAGATAGACAGACAGACAGACAGACAGACAGACAGACAGATAGATGAGATAGATGATAGACAGACAGACAGACAGACAGACAGACGATAGACAGATAGATGATAGACAGACAGACAGACAGATAGATAGATAGACAGACTGGAGACAGACAGACAGACAGATAGATGATGAGATAGACAGATAGATAGACAGACAGAGAGACAGAGAGATAGATAGATGGATAGATAGACAGACAGACAGATAGATAGATGATAGACAGATAGATGATAGACAGATGACAGATAGACAGACTGTTTGTTAGATAGATGGATAGATAGATAGACAGACAGATAGACAGACAGATAGATAGATAGAGACAGATGAGATAGATGAGACAGACAGATGATAGACAGACAGACAGATGACAGACAGACAGACAAAGATAGATGATAGACAGACAGACTGACAGACAGACAGACAGACAGACAGACAGATGATAGATAGACAGACAGACAGACAGACAGACAGATAGATGATAGACAGACAGACAGATAGATAGACAGACAGATAGATGACAGACAGACAGATAGATGATAGACAGACAGATAGATGATAGACAGACAGACAGACAGACAGACAGATAGATGATAGACAGACAGACAGACAGATAGATGATAGACAGACAGACAGATAGATGATAGACAGACAGACAGATAGATGATAGACAGACAGACAGATAGATGATAGACAGACAGACAGATAGATGATAGACAGACAGACAGATAGATGACAGATAGATGACAGACAGACAGAATCTGCATTTATACTGCTATCAGTGAATATGGTTAAAGAGATGACATGCAGGGTCATTACCGGATGAAAAACCGCCACAAGGTCCAAATAAGGATGAGAGCGATTCCGAGTATCCAGCACTGAGTGACGAAGAAGGGGATTGGCAGCATGATGGTATTGGGATCGTATTTGACCACGATCAGAAACTCCGTAACCGTGATGGTCGCCACAATCCACGCTTGCTGTCCCAACTTTTTATGGAATTTCCTAAAATGCAAATGATACATTAGATTTACTTTCTGCAAACACACACACACACACACAAAAAAACAAACAAAAATAAAACGTTCCTAGTGAGCTGCGTAACTAGGTCATATTTTTAGGCCTCACGAGCATGTCCCAGAAAAACCTCCAAACAACAAAATCTCAACAGGCATGTGTTAGAGAAAAGAGATTTAAACAATAAGACTAACTGTGTTGAGCTACAATGATTAGTTTTCTGCTGATGAATAAAACACAATATATAAAAGCGTTTTTGGTGTTTCCATGATTTCTACAAAACCAGAAACCGAGGGTAACGCGGGTGTGACGTCATTGATAGGCGACGCACGGGCCGTGTCCTGTTAAAATCACTTATTTCTCTGGATTTAAACATTCTTGGAAACATTTTGGATAATATAAGTACACAAGTCAACAAAATATACTGTTCTAGTTGTTTGGGGATATTTTAATCCAAAAATCTTACATATTGTGCCTTTAAGTTGTTTCACTCAGATATACACCAGAGTAGAGAAGAAAGGCCTCAATAGACAACAGTTAGTGAGGCAGCTCTTTTGGATTTGGAAAAGCTCTAGTTTGTACTTACGGATCATCCATGAAGTCGTAGATCTCTCGCATGGCCACTCCGCCCACGTTCACAAAGAAGACGAGCCTCAAAAGCACCAGATAATGCTCCGGAGGCATCCACAGCACGAACTTCAAATAAAACGTATTCAACTCGGCCAACAAGAACTACAAATAAGGAGGGAAAAAAAGGGTCATTTTTATTGCAAAATGCGGTGACTGTAAACACTAGTCATGTGACTCACCATGAAAATAATACCCAACACCGCCAGCCATCTTCGCAGGTTAGACGCTGGACGCCATTCGAAATTCACCCAACTGTACGGGGTAAACTGGAAGGCGATTCGCTTGATTTTCCCCCTGAAACACAAAAATGTCAGTCATGACAGTTCAGAGTTTTAGAGGTTGCTTTAAGAGGTTTAATGCGTTTTTACTTGTATGTTGGGATGTGCCACAATCCCTGCCACTGATACGGCTTCATGGAGAGCCAACCGAGCGTCTTCATGCCGCAGTAAATGCCCAACCCGTTACACAGCAACACATCCATGATCCACTGCAGCAGGAGAGACTCATTTCATCGGACCTCTTTAACGCATGAATCACAGGGTGTAGCTGGTGCGTTTTACTCACATGGTCCCACCAGCACTCGGAGAAATTGGGCAGCTGGTGTTCGAGACTGTACTCCAGGAACTCAAACATCACGCTGATGATCATACACATCCACCAGTCCCTGATCATCAGTGTCTGACACAGAAACAAACATACGACTAAAAGTTTCGAATGACATATTTTGATGCAGTCTGATTTCAAACATGTGCTAGCATGCTCTTGAGCTGATCAAATCAGACATCAGGTGATGGATTCAGGCACCAACCTTAATGTACCAGCCGAGAAAATGAGCAGGAACAAATCCATCCATTTTGTCCTGTTGGGAAAATCATAATAGTAAAATAATTTGTTTTCTGATGCAAAATCAAACTAAAGTATTAAAAACAACATTAACCTTCACCCGTCCCTCGTACCCATGTAACAAATCAGTCCCTCACAGATCAAAATTAATAACTTCATTTTGTTCTATTTTTAATGCAATTTTTTGGAGATTTTATTTTATTTATCTTTAAATTACTATATTTTAGCCATTAATAATAGAGTTTAAATCCCATTCTTTCAACTTAAATTCAAATAACTCAACATTTCATGCATAACCCCGTTAAAGGCACAGTATGTAAGATTTTTGGATTAAAATATCCATAATCCACTTAGAACAGTGCTATATATTTTGTTGACTTGTGCATTATCCCAAATGTTTCCAAGAATGTTTAAATCCAGAGAAATAAGCGATTTTAACAGGACACGGTGCGTCACCTGTCAGTGACATCATCCCCGCGTTACCCTCCGGTGTTATTGTGTAGTAACCATGGCAACACAAAGCCGCTTTAATATCTGATGTGTTTTATTAGACACTGTTTGGATCACTGAACAGAAACTAATGGACAGAAACTAATGATTGTTCTCCAGCTCAACACAGTTAGTCTGATTGTGTAAATCTGGTGTTGTTGTTTTACCGCACATGTTTTACCATGCCTAATATGATCTCGCTCACTGCAGTGTGAACAAGTGTCTCATAGTAGTGCTACAGTAGCATTATAACACCACTTTAACACACTCACATGTGTGTGATATCATAACAGCGCTGCGTTACACACACACACACACAAACACACGAGTGGAGGGAGCGGTGACTGTGACATAATAAAAGCTCCACTAAATCAAGGTGTCATCAAGCTACGCCTTTGTTTTGAATAAGCGGCCTCTAGGCGAAAAACTACATATTGCTCAGCTCAGAATCTCACATTGTGCGTCTCTGTCTTGCCACTAGATGGCCTTATAACTCCATCTGGAGCAAATGAGCTGCTCCGCTGGGTCCTAAAGTCAGTTTCTCTTCACTATGCATTCAGACACACGTAGACATTATAAAATACATTTTTGGTAAAGTTTAGCATTTTTAGGGTTTTCTATGTATACTGAAGCATTCCCTTAATTCCTAACACTGTGTCCTACACGCGATAAGATTCCAGCGGCAAACAGCTTGTCTGTCTGATGCGACGCGACTGCGAGATGCAACAAATCAACCAAACACCACAGCCAATCAGAACAGCGTGTGGGCGGGCTCTCGCGGCAAGTGCACGGCACCAGAGATTAATCCTGACGGCACTCGCAAGGAAATGGATAAGTTCATAATCAAATTCACAAATATTACACTATTACTAAAAATACATACCGAGTTGCTAAAACAATCTTTGCTGTAGAATATACTGGTTTGTTCACACTTTGAGTGTTCTCATGTGAGTTGGTCTAATTTCAAGATCTGAGGTGAATTATCCTTTGTTGCTTTTAGTACGACTAACAAAGCTGGGAGCACTAAACGATATTCAAAGTCACATTACAAGCTTTTAACATTAAATAACGCACATAAACGCTACCTGAGATTATCATTGCCATGTTTTGTGTGGTTGTTCCAGCCGCGACGTCGTGGAAATAGAAACCGTTTCTAAAATAGATTCATGGCGTGTCGCTGTCGCAGCTGGTTAGGACAAAAACTCTAACATGGAAAAGATGGCTTTTATAGCGTGTCGTTAGGACACGGTGTAGGACACGGGTCAAAATGACCCGAGGGACAAATGAGTACCCTAAAAAAAAAAATACAAAAATAAAAAGTACCCTATTAATTTTAATAAATGTCCCTGGCCTTATCAATTAATCAGTGCATGGTATTTAATACCGGGTATCTGCAGGGTTGAGACCAGCACAAATAAAACTAATAATAAAACTAATAAATAAATAAAAATTATTAATTATACAGGTTTTGACAAAAACAAGAAGCTTGAAATAAAGATAAACCTCACAATTCAGCCACTTTTTAAGTCAAATTTTAATTAAATTCCTGTTTTGCGGTCTCCAAATTGAAATGATAATTAGGACCTTGAATATACCATACTATTTATGGCCTTAAATTTGTAACTGAAATTAAGACTTAATGAAAAAAGATCTAATATTCAGTTGATTGGTAATGCATCACATTACAGAGGTTTAATGCGGTTTCATGCTGTTCCTACACAGCTGTGCTAGTTTTATGGTCACTCATATCACACTGCAGCCTCTACTCATATTATAATACATCAATATTTCATGTCCATTTATTTATTTATTTATTAGAAAGTACCCTTTTAAGAGCAGGATAATGTACAGTCAACCAGTCATTATCATTAGAGTTTATTCTGTGTACATTATCTCTAGGATTAGATGTATATTTCATACCCTATAGGTGACCCTCTGTAACAGATGCACGTTGTTATCAGTGTTGATATTGTTTTTGTTATGCTGGTCGTAATGCATACCCAGATATTGTGGAAGGGGTCGGTAGGGTGTCCAGGGTCATAAATGAGACAGTTTCCTCCATAATCTCTTTCAGGAAGAGGGACGCCCAGCTTTGGGTCAATGTACTTCATAAACTGCCTGCCATCATGTACTGTCTGAAATACAAAAAAAAATCTGATCACATTTAAATATGCTACAATAATCAATCAAATAATGTAAAGTTGTGCTGTTGAGGCTGATAACGAACCTGGAACAGGATAAAGATGAGGAAGAGTTCATACACAACAGAAACACACAGCCAGAAACGCCAGTAAGCTGCAGAGACAAACGCATACCATCGACTCTTGCAGAAACACAGCACAACACTAATGCAGTAAAATACTAACACATGAAATCTTGTACAGGAGAATAATGGGGGTTTGTGTTTAAACTATTACAATTCTGGTATCCATGGAGACAGCATGAGCTACCACAATCATAATCATGAAGCCAGATTCAAATTTTACTTCATGTGGAAATACTGCCTTCATAAAGACTTCACAATATTTGATCAATACATAAAAGAAAGGAACTCTCTTTGCTCAAGTTGAAGTGCCCCATTTATGCTTTTTTTGGATTCTACTACAATGCATCCAATGTCAAAAGACACTATTATTATTATTATTATTATTATTATTATTATTATTATTATGAGAAAATGAAAATCACCTAATTTCTCAAGGGGTCTGAAAAAGGTTAGTTTGAAAATTTGGTTTCTCTAAAACCCTCCTTTCTGAGAGCCTGCTCCAATTGGTCAGATGGTACAGTCTGTTGTGATTGGTCTACTCTGCTCCGATTGGTCAGATGGCCCGGTCTGTTGTGATTGGTCTACTCTGCTCCGATTGGTCCGATGGCCCAGTCTGTGTGATTGGTCAGATGGCCCGGTCTGTTGTGATTGGTCTACTCTGCTCCGATTGGTCCGATGGCCCAGTCTGTTGTGATTGGTCAGATGGCCCGGTCTGTTGTGATTGGTCTACTCTGCTCCGATTGGTCAGAAGGCCCAGTCTGTTGTGATTGGTCTACTCTGCTCCTATTGGTCCGATGGCCCAGTCTGCTGTGATTGGTCAGATGGTCCAGTCTGTTGTGATTGGTCTACTCTGCTCCAATTGATCCGATGGCCCAGTCTGTTGTGATTGGTCTACTCTGCTCCGATTGGTCCGATGGCCCAGTCTGCTGTGATTGGTCAGATGGCCCGGTCTGTTGTGATTGGTCTACTCTGCTCCGATTGGTCCGATGGCCCAGTCTGCTGTGATTGGTCAGATGGCCCGGTCTGTTGTGATTGGTCTACTCTGCTCCGATTGGTCCGATGGCCCAGTCTGCTGTGATTGGTCAGATGGCCCAGTCTGTTGTGATTGGTCTACTCTGCTCCGATTGGTCCGATGGCCCAGTCTGCTGTGATTGGTCAGATGGCCCGGTCTGTTGTGATTGGTCTACTCTGCTCCGATTGGTCCGATGGCCCAGTCTGCTGTGATTGGTCAGATGGCCCGGTCTGTTGTGATTGGTCTACTCTGCTCCGATGGCCCAGTCTGCTGTGATTGGTCAGATGGCCCTGCTGTTGTGATTGGTCTACTCTGCTCCGATTGGTCAGATGGCCCAGTCTGCTGTGATGGTCTACTGTCCGATTGGTCTATGGCCCAGTCTGCTGTGATTGGTCTACTCTGCTCCGATTGGTCCGATGGCCCAGTTGCTGTGATTGCCCAGTCTGCTGTGATTGGTCTACTCTGCTCCGATTGGTCCGATGGCCCAGTCTGCTGTGATTGGTCTACTCTGCTCCGATTGGTCCGATGGCCCAGTCTGCTGTGATTGGTCTACTCTGCTCCGATTGGTCCGATGGCCCGGTCTGTTGTGATTGGTCCACTCTGCTCCGATTGGTCAGAAGGCCCAGTCTGTTGTGATTGGTCTACTCTGCTCCGATTGGTCCGATGGCCCAGTCTGCTGTGATTGGTCAGATGGTCCGGTCTGTTGTGATTGGTCCACTCTGCTCCGATTGGTCAGATGGCCCAGTCTGTTGTGTTGTGATTGGTCTACTCTGCTCCAATTGGTCCGATGGCCCAGTCTGCTGTGATTGGTCAGATGGTCCAGTCTGTTGTGATTGGTCTACTCTGCTCCAATTGATCCGATGGCCCAGTCTGTTGTGATTGGTCTACTCTGCTCCGATTGGTCCGATGGCCCAGTCTGCTGTGATTGGTCAGATGGCCCGGTCTGTTGTGATTGGTCTACTCTGCTCGATTGGTCCGATGGCCCAGTCTGCTGTGATTGGTCAGATGGCCCGAGTCTGTTGTGATTGGTCTACTCTGCTCCGATTGGTCCGATGGCCCAGTCTGCTGTGATTGGTCTACTCTGCTCCGATTGGTCTACTCTGCTCCGATTGGTCCGATGGCCCAGTCTGCTGTGATTGGTCTACTCTGCTCCGATTGGTCCGATGGCCCAGTCTGCTGTGATTGGTCTACTCTGCTCCGATTGGTCCGATGGCCCAGTCTGTTGTGATTGGTCTACTCTCTCGGATTGGTCAGATGGCCCAGTCTGTTGTGATTGGTCAGATGGCCCAGTCTGTTGTGATTGGTCAGATGGCCCAGTCTGTTGTGACTGGTCTACTCTGCTCGGATTGGTCAGATGGCCTAGTCTGTTGTGATTGGTCAGATGGCCCAGTCTGTTGTGATTGGTCAGATGGCCCAGTCTGTTGTGATTGGTCAGATGGCCCAGTCTGTTGTGATTGGTCAGATGGCCCAGTCTGTTGTGATTGGTCAGATGGCCCAGTCTGTTGTGATTGGTCAGATGGCCCAGTCTGTTGTGATTGGTCAGATGGCCCAGTCTGTTGTGACTGGTCTACTCTGCTCGGATTTGTCAGATGGCCTAGTCTGTTGTGATTGGTCAGATGGCCCAGTCTGTTGTGACTGGTCTACTCTGCTCCGATTGGTGAGATGACCCAGTCTGTTGTGATTGGTTTGACCGCTTACAGAGCCTGTCGGAAACCAAATGTCCATATCTCCGGATGTTCCTCAGCAATTGATATGGAGTGAAACGAACAGTAATGATGGCACCGGATTTAACACATCAATTCAAGCTCGAGTCCTCATCCTTTGGAACAAAGTGGATTTGCTTTGGCAGCACAGAAAACGCTTCTCGACATGCAGACAACATGAACCAAACTCTTCCTCAGCTACGACTACAGTGTTTGAGGGGCGAAGTAGACATTGTTCATGGTTAGCCAATGAAGACCATAGGCTAGCATAATGCAAATTTGTTACATAACAGGAAATAAGACTGGAATTGCTGACGACTCGTTTCAGGCAGTTCTGAATTAGTGCTTTCTTTTAGGAGACAATCACTTTATTTGCCATGCACTTTGCAGACCTTATACATTCACAAACAGCTTTATTACATATAGGGGCACTTTAAGATGCTT
The DNA here is from genome assembly GCA_018749465.1 of Paracanthobrama guichenoti. Classification (NCBI taxonomy): domain Eukaryota; kingdom Metazoa; phylum Chordata; class Actinopteri; order Cypriniformes; family Gobionidae; genus Paracanthobrama; species Paracanthobrama guichenoti. The sequence continues at coordinate 982,686 of CM031967.1, forward strand.
GAATTATGGATGGAGATTAAGTTCGTGAAAGACCTTTTTTATTTAATCCATACAACCATTTGTTTGCATCTATCTCTATGTTGGAAACTCCAGACGCTCTCCTCCTCTAAAACAACCTCACATACTTCACTAGGACTGAAACTCAACACCGCTTTAAGACAGGAAGCCAAACTTATAATTTGTCAGTTATCTTGAAAGGCCTGAATGCTTTCTCTGCTGACCGGACCGGTGACGTGTCGAAAACAGGACCAGCTCATCCAGCAAAGCGAGTCGGCCCTCATAGCACAACAGAGAATCTGTGTTGGCGGAGGAAGCGAGTTTCTGTTGCTACAACACTATTCTCACGGTTTCATTGTGTCGAAACGCCGCTTTAAGCTC
>CM031967.1:988063-1023063 GCA_018749465.1 Paracanthobrama guichenoti
GATGATAAACTCAGCTTTGATCACAGGAATAAATCACACTTTACTGTATATTCACACAGAGAACAGATGATCTACATTAGAATAATATTTCACAATATTACAGTTTTTTCTGTAAATATATAATTAAATGCAGGCTTGATGAGCATAAGAGACTTCTTTCAAAAACATTAAAAACAGTAATGTTTCCAAACTTTTGACTGGTACTGTATATACACACACACACACACACACAATAAAACTATACAAAACAATATATTTTATGTTTACTGCAAAAATACACATATTTAAGTAATTTGAGAGCGCAGGGAAACTGGCTCTACGCCATTCGAGTGCTTCAAGAGTACTTTTGGTTTCTGATTGGTGGAGATTCTTTGCAGAATCATGGGTAATGTAGTTTTTCACCAGGAATTCTGCTTTTAAAAAATAAACTGAAATAATGCGTGTTGATGGCTTCCACAACAATTTCCCCAATGGAAAACATCAATGGGATTTTTACTTCCGGAAGCCGACTGTAGTCATTTCACTCGTCGGCCATCTTTGAAACGCCTCTCGGAGTGCCAAACTTACGATTAAATTTCATATTTGAAATCAACAACTCATACATTTTGCTTCTTATGCTTGACAAAGCTCATGCGCATGAGCAGAACACTGCCTGTTTCTATAGCAACCAGATCTTCTAACAGCAGTGACACAATGATTTTACTAATCAACGATTGGCTCTTTCATTTAGAAGGCGTGGGCTTATTCGCCATATTGGGCGTTGCACTTTCTCCCATTCATAAGTAATCAGAGTGTCTTCCTATACATAAGTTTTCCATTTAATTGGTAGGGTGGTTTGAGAGTTCAATACTTAGTCACTGTTTTAAATCTTACAAGAACATCTAATAATACCACACATGATACAGAAATACTAGCTGCACTTTCTTCTGATAAAGGTCATGGGCTCTTAAACACAGCGGGTCAGTCTGTGATCTGGACTTTGTGATCAGCAGGAGATGTCACGCATAATCCTGTTAGCCAATAGAAAGCAAGACACTTGCCAAGCCCCTCCCAGCTACAGCCATGTGACATTTCTGGCCACATCAGACCACTTTAACTCTATGGTCTCATTCTCTGGTGCTCTGAACTGCGTTCTGGTGCCAGTGCTGAAGGTAAACCTTACCTTTTAGTGTTGTACGCAGTGTCATGTGGCGTCTCCTCCAGTAGTGTCACATAAACCAGAGCACATGTCAGGATGAACAGCACCGTCAGGGTATGTGCCCTCCTGCAGATACAAAGACGAAACAAGAGGATTTACAGAGTTTATATTCAAAGGTTATTGGCAGAAATCTGGTCAAAGGTTCTTTTTATTCTCACAGTGAAAACCTGCTGAGCTGGTATACAGATAGATCAAAAACAACCACACCTCAACACACACACACACACACCCAAGGAGGAGAGAGGACAGGTCAGTGCAGCACATTTAGTCCTTGGAATTGATTCTCAAGGAGCATTTTGACCTGTATGAGGTCAAAATAAGTTAAATCAGAACAATATATAATTAAATTATCAGAAAATAGTTACAGCTGGAACTTTTTACAGCCTTTCAAATGAAAAACAAAACAAAGCATAGCATTCAAAAAACAGTTTATCCAAAAAAACAATGAATGCAACTTCGTTAGCATGAGTATTATTTAGTGCTGTCAAACAATTAATTTGCGATTGTGAATAAAAGTTTGTGTTTGCATAATATGTGTGTGTGTGTACTGTGTATAATTATGCATTTAAATGCACATGTATATATTTACATGCATGTATGTATGTATGTATGCATGTATATAGTTACAGCTATACAATTTGCGCTATATATGGGCTGTTTAACGATTAATCGCGATTAATCGCATCCAAAATAAAAGTTTGTGTTTACACGTGTGTGTGTGTGTGTGTACTGTGTATAATTATTATGTATATATAAACACACATGCATGTGTATATTTAAGAAAAAAAATTATATATAAAATATTTGTTTATATACAATATAACTGATAAAAATGTATATATACAAACAGTATATACATGCAACTTTTTCTTAAATGTATACATGTGCATTTAAATACATAATTATACACAGTACACACACATATTAAAACTTTTATTTTGGATACGATTAATCGCGATTAATTGTTAAACAGCCTAGTTCTTAAATATATACATGCATGTATTGTCATTTTAAAATAAAACTTATTTTGCGATTAATCGCTTTAAAGCACGTGTATTATTGTATTTTTTTATATAGTTGTAGCCTGATTTTGTTAAAAGTTTCTGAATATTGGTTAAACGTCCCAAAATAAAGACTTAGCATGAGTACTATTGGATTTATTTATATAAACAACAATAATAATGTTTTTATAGTTGTCTGATTTAGTTCAGGAATTAAAGAAGAACCGGTTCCGAACAGGGATGCACCAAAATTTCAGCTAACGAAAAATTTTCGGCCAAAATGCCTATTTTCAGTGTCGGCCCAAAATGGTTTTGAAGGGTCAAAATCAGTGACCCGTAATTAGCGCTTCTCCGGTGGCATGTTTGGACAGTGTGGACACAACGTGGATAAGCTACAACAGTTAAACATGTCAGCCGTGTGGACGCTAGCTCTGGATTGACAATACTAATTTTGCGATGTTAAATGTTAATTAATGGTTTCTTCTGTTGATGCATGAACAAACATTCTGTAAACTATTTTTAGCACGCCTGCCATCCAATAATCACAAAAAACACTTTGTGCTTTGTTACTTTCAGTATGAAGCAACGCCTCAACTTTAATTTATTTAGAAATTAAAACGATAAATGTAATTTGGGCTCTCTTTAATACAGCGTGCCGCCTCAGCTCAAGATGTGAACCGATCATCTCATCTCCTCTTTACTACTCGTTACAGCACAAAATAAACATGAGTGAACATCAGAAGGTACGTTGAAAGATACAACTTACCAAGATGAATTAATCGCATGTATTTGGTCATTTACTGTTTCAACCGACGGGGAAAGACGTCAATAAAACAGCTTTCCGGCTATACAATGTCACTTAACGTTACATGGCCTCAAGAAAGCTCCATAAAATCATTAGTTAGCTAGAAAAATTAACTCCAGAAAAGAGCATTTTGCTAAGTATATCCACTGCATTACATATTCGCTATATTGTTACTCAAGCTGTTAGTGTTGTGTTCATTATTTAATGCATTTATGAAAACATTTCCCCAACAAACTGGAGTAGAAACAATTGTGTTATTAAAAGCTTGATATAAAAATTGCTGTTTAAATGTTTATAAAACTCTGTTTTAGCTATGAGTGTTGATCATTAAACAAGTTTAACTAGCCTAATTTATTTATTATTAACTTTCGCGCATCCTGATTTTCTGGTTTTGGCCCAGACTTTTTCATTTCGGTGCATCCCTAGTTCTGAAAATGTGTTATAAAACAAAACCAAGACAAAAAAAACGAATGCAAAAGAATATGAACATTTTGGCTGATACGATAATTCTTTACATTTGAAAGCTGACAACCGATATATTGGCCGATAAAAACAAAAGTCTCACCATTAAAAGCCACATCCCAAACACACAATTTCACGCAATTTAAACCCATCATGGTGAACAGTGCATCTGAAGTGTCTCAACTGAAGGAAATAATACATTATTTATCGGCTTTAATATATATTGGACAAATTTTCTTATCACCCGATATGGCAGCAGATATATTGTGCATCCCTACTAAAGAACTTGGCACAAGTATTATTATATTGGATTAATAATAATACTAATTTAGGATATTATAAAATATATAATACCTATATAAAATGTAACTATTATTAAGTGCTAATAGCGTGCCTTGTTGTGCAAGTGCTATTCGCACTAGCTCCGCCTAACAATGCTTGGTTGGACCAAACAATATTAATAAAAAAACACCGGTATTTTAACGTCTTCAGTGGTGCAATCAGTAACGCGTATGGCTAATGGATCATCGTTTTGACGCGATCGACCCGGGTTCAAATCCACCTTCTGCTGAGCTCACTCTTCTCTCTTTTCCTATCACGCATCACATCGGAAAGGCATTGATTTACTTTCAATAAAAGCTAAGATGTTCTAAAAGTGGAAATAAAGTGCCTAACGAAATGTTTAATAATGATAATAATAAAAGCATTTATTGTGTAGGGAGGGCTTTTATTGTCCCATCAAGGCGGCATCCATTTAATGATTTAAATAAATATAATCATTTACACCGTTATTATTGCATCCTGTTAATGTACAACAATACAGGAGGTGCAAATAGTGTGCATCTGTCAAAATAAAAAGTATAAAAAGCATCTAATTAGGCTACTATTTACATATATTGCAAAGAACTGCTACTTTTACATGACGTAAATAGAATATATCACTATTTTCCCTTAGTGCAAATAGCCGTTGCCGGTATATATAGACTACATTCATCGGTCTACAAGTGTGTGTGTGTGTGTGTGTGTGTGTGTGTGTGTGTGTGTGTGTGTGTGTGTGTGTGTGTGTGTGAGAGAGACTAATAAGAGAGAAACTTTTCCACGGCATCTGTCCATCTTAAAGCCTTTTTAATGGCTCGAGTGTCATTCCGCTGAGGTTGCAGAAGAGAAAAAGCCGAGTAAAGCTGTAGTGAACAGCCTCTGGACATCACACTCACACACACACACACACACACACACACACACACACACAATCATCCATGATCATAACACGACAGATGTGAACTCACCAGAAGAATGTGTTGGTTCCATCATCGAACACCTCACACTCAGAGCGGCCGCTCAGCTGGAGGTCATCTGTGCCTGACCTCTTCCACTCGCCTTTAGCCATCACGGCAGAGGTACACCTGAACCTAACACACCTGTGATTTCAGCTGCAGCTAAACCCAACACACACGCACCAAACCTACATCTATAACTCCCAACCTGCACTTAAAGCAACACCTGTGACTTCAACCTAGTTGTCACCTGAACTATTTGTAGACCTGTGCTGACTCAACCTGACCTGCAAGTACACTGACCCCTAACCCAGCCAAAATAACCTTGAGTATACACCTGATATTAAACTAACCCCAAACCTATACACCACTGCTGAGATTTACTAAGTGCAACTAAATCACCGCAACTAACCCAAACAGGCAAACACTATCAGAACCAGACAAACCAGCGCGTTTGTGCGGCGCTTGACAGCTGAAATAAGACGTAAAGCAACTCAAATCACAGCATGAGCTCACGCGCGTCTCGCCGCTGTCCGGTAACGGAGCGCGAGCGCATTAACAGGATCAACAGTGGCTCGTAGATGCGATGCTTCAAACCCCAGTAGGAAAACAACGCCTTCAGGCTTCACACATGAACGCAACACGGGCGCATTATCCTCCGAGTACCGATATCACACACGCACAGCTCTCGTGCGGTTCAGAAAAACATAACCATCATAAGGTCGCGCGGCATGGCGTCATTTCCGCTCATGCCACAGGCGGCGTCACACATTTGTGTTTTTGGTCATCAAACCATGTGCACAAAAAATGAAGGGCACTTTGTTTCTGCGCACCACTATGCGTTTATTATTTATTGTTTAAGTGCAATGCATTTAATCAAGCTGCAGTGTGATACTGTAACACGAGAGCACAAACTCCAGGTTTACACACAGGATGACAGATTACGCGTGCGGTGGCAATGTTTACATAATCATGAGATTCAAGAGTTTTATTTGTCACACACACAGTTATATACAGAATATACAACCGGCAGTGAAATGTAAACAGGTCCGCTCCATGGACAGTGCAAATTCACAGTTAAAAACACAAGGAAATTATAATAGAAATAGGATAAAAAAAAAGTACTATATATATATCTGTAGAATTATAAATAAATCAAGTAGAAAAAAATAAAAAAGTGGCATAAAATAAGTGAAGTAGACTGTGCAGTAAGTAAACTGTAGACTTATAAATATGTGGTTAACAAATGTATAAAGAGTATAATGTGCAAACTGGTTTATAACAGGTTGTTACACAGTAACAACGAGAACAGAAAGTGCAGTGCAATGTCAGTGTATCGATGTTTATCCTGAAGTGAAGTCACGTGATGTTAAGTTCAGGAGTCTGATGGCCTGGGGGAAGAAGCTCCTCCTGAGTCTCTCAGTTTTGGCCATCAGGCTTTGGAAGCGCTTACCAGATGGCAGCAGCGTGAAATGAGGGTTTGCAGGGTGATTAGAGTCCTTGATGATCTTAGTAGCTCTACCTTTGCAGCGCTTGGTGTAGACGTCCTGCAGAGAGGGGAGATGTTTACTCCCAGGTACTTGAAGCTGCTCACTCTCTCTACTGGTGACCCACTGATCATGAGGGGGGAGTATGTCCGTTGCTGTCTCTTCCTGAAGTCCACAATCATTTCTTTGGTCTTGCCAACAAATGTTATATATTAGTACCTTACTCACCTCTAAATGGTATATGTTAGTACCTTACTCACCTCTAAATGGTATATGTTAGTACCTTACTCACCTCTAAATGGTATATATTAGTACCTTACTCACCTCTAAATGGTATATGTTAGTACCTTACTCACCTCTAAATGGTATATATTAGTACCTTACTCACCTCTAAATGGTATATGTTAGTACCTTACTCACCTCTAAATGGTATATATTAGTACCTTACTCACCTCTAAATGGTATACACTCACCTAAAGGATTATTAGGAACACCTGTTCAATTTCTCATTAATGCAATTATCTAATCAACCAATCACATGGCAGTTGCTTCAGTGCATTTAGGGGTGTGGTCCTGGTCAAGACAATCTCCTGAACTCCAAACTGAATGTCAGAATGGGAAAGAAAGGTGATTTAAGCAATTTTGAGCGTGGCATGGTTGTTGGTGCCAGACGGGCCGGTCTGAGTATTTCACAATCTGCTCAGTTACTGGGATTTTCATGCACAACCATTTCTAGGGTTTACAAAGAATGGTGTGAAAAGGAAAAACATCCAGTATCGGCAGTCCTTTGGGTGAAAATGCCTTGTTGATGCTAGAGGTCAGAGGAGAATGGGCTGACTGATTCAAGCTGATAGAAGAGCAACTTTGACTAAAATAACCACTTGTTACAACCGAGATATGCAGCAAAGCATTTGTGAAGCCACAACACGCACAACCTTGAGGCGGATGGGCTACAACAGCAGAAGACCCCACCGGGTACCACTTATCTCCACTACAAATAAGAAAAAGAGGCTACAATTTGCACAAGCTCACCAAAATTGGACAGTTGAAGACTGGAAAAATGTTGCCTGGTCTGATGAGTCTCGATTTCTGTTGAGACATTCAGATGGTAGAGTAAGAATTTGGCGTAAACAGAATGAGATCATGGATCCATCATGCCTTGTTACCACTGTGCAGGCTGGTGGTGGTGGTGTAATGGTGTGGGGGATGTTTTCTTGGCACACTTTAGGCCCCTTAGTGCCAATTGGGCATCGTTTAAATGCCACGGCCTACCTGAGCATTGTTTCTGACCATGTCCATCCCTTTATGACCACCATGTACCCATTCTCTGATGGCTACTTCCAGCAGGATAATGCACCATGTCACAAAGCTCGAATCATTTCAATTTGGTTTCTTGAACATGACAATGAGTTCACTGTACTAAAATGGCCCCCACAGTCACCAGATCTCAACCCAATAGAGTATCTTTGGGATGTGGTGGAACGGGAGCTTCGTGCCCTGGATGTGCATCCCACAAATCTCCATCAACTGCAAGATGCTATCCTATCAATATGGGCCAACATTTCTAAAGAATGCTTTCAGCACCTTGTTGAATCAATGCCACGTAGAATTAAGGCAGTTCTGAAGGCGAAAGGGGGTCAAACACAGTATTAGTATGGTGTTCCTAATAATCCTTTAGGTGAGTGTATGTTAGTACCTTACTCACCTCTAAATGGTATATATTAGTACCTTACTCACCATTAGTACCTTACTCACCTCTAAATGGTATATATTAGTACCTTACTCACCTCTAAATGGTATATGTTAGTACCTTACTCACCTCTAAATGGTATATATTAGTACCTTACTCACCTCTAAATGGTATATGTTAGTACCTTACTCACCTCTAAATGGTATATATTAGTACCTTACTCACCTCTAAATGGTATATGTTAGTACCTTACTCACCCCTAAATGGTATATGTTAGTACCTTACTCACCATTAGTACCTTACTCACCTCTAAATGGTATATGTTAGTACCTTACTCACCCCTAAATGGTATATATTAGTACCTTACTCACCTCTAAATGGTATATATTAGTACCTTACTCACCTCTAAATGGTATATATTAGTACCTTACTCACCTCTAAATGGTATATATTAGTACCTTACTCACCTCTAAATGGTATATATTAGTACCTTACTCACCTCTAAATGGTATATATTAGTACCTTACTCACCTCTAAATGGTATATATTAGTACCTTACTCACCTCTAAATGGTATATATTAGTACCTTACTCACCCCTAAATGGTATATATTAGTACCTTACTTACCTCTAAATGGTATATATTAGTACCTTACTCACCTCTAAATGGTATATATTAGTACCTTACTCACCATTAGTACCTTACTCACCCCTAAATGGTATATATTAGTACCTTACTCACCCCTAAATGGTATATATTAGTACCTTACTCACCCCTAAATGGTATATATTAGTACCTTACTCACCTCTAAATGGTATATATTAGTACCTTACTCACCTCTAAATGGTATATATTAGTACCTTACTCACCTCTAAATGGTATATGTTAGTACCTTACTCACCTCTAAATGGTATATATTAGTACCTTACTCACCCCTAAATGGTATATATTAGTACCTTAATCACCATTAGTACCTTATTCACCTCTAAAATGGTATATATTAGTACCTTACTCACCTCTAAATGGTATATATTAGTACCTTACTCACCATTAGTACCTTACTCACCTCTAAATGGTATATATTAGTACCTTACTCACCTCTAAATGGTATATATTAGTACCTTACTCACCTCTAAATGGTATATGTTAGTACCTTACTCACCTCTAAATGGTATATGTTAGTACCTTACTCACCTCTAAATGGTATATGTTAGTACCTTACTCACCTCTAAATGGTATATATTAGTACCTTACTCACCCCTAAATGGTATATATTAGTACCTTACTCACCCCTAAATGGTATATATTAGTACCTTACTCACCTCTAAATGGTATATGTTAGTACCTTACTCACCTCTAAATGGTATATGTTAGTACCTTACTCACCTCTAAATGGTATATATTAGTACCTTACTCACCATTAGTACCTTACTCACCCCTAAATGGTATATATTAGTACCTTACTCACCCCTAAATGGTATATATTAGTACCTTACTCACCTCTAAATGGTATATATTAGTACCTTACTCACCTCTAAATGGTATATGTTAGTACCTTACTCACCTCTAAATGGTATATATTAGTACCTTACTCACCCCTAAATGGTATATATTAGTACCTTACTCACCATTAGTACCTTATTCACCTCTAAATGGTATATATTAGTACCTTACTCACCTCTAAATGGTATATATTAGTACCTTACTCACCATTAGTACCTTACTCACCTCTAAATGGTATATATTAGTACCTTACTCACCATTAGTACCTTACTCACCTTACTCACCTCTAAATGGTATATATTAGTACCTTACTCACCATTAGTACCTTACTCACCCCTAAATGGTATATATTAGTACCTTACTCACCATTACCCTTACTCACCTCCTAAATGGTATATATTAGTACCTTACTTCTACTCACTCACCCTAAATGGTATATATTAGTACCTTACTCACCCTCTAAATGGTATATATTAGTACCTTACTCACCCCTAAATGGTATATATTAGTACCTTACTCACCCCTAAATGGTATATGTTAGTACCTTACTCACCTCTAAATGGTATATGTTAGTACCTTACTCACCTCTAAATGGTATATATTAGTACCTTACTCACCTCTAAATGGTATATATTAGTACCTTACTCACCCCTAAATGGTATATATTAAATGGTATATATTAATTACTCACCCCCCTAAATGGTATATATTAGTACCTTACTCACCCTCTAAATGGTATATGTTAGTACCTTACTCACCTCTAAATGGTATATGTTAGTACCTTACTCACCTCTAAATGGTATATATTAGTACCTTACTCACCCCTAAATGGTATATATTAGTACCTTACTCACCATTACCCTTACTCACCTCTAAATGGTATATATTAGTACCTTACTCACCTCTAAATGGTATATATTAGTACCTTACTCACCATTAGTACCTTACTCACCTCTAAATGGTAATATATTAGTACCTTACTCACCATTAGTACCTTACTCACCTCTAAATGGTATATATTAGTACCTTACTCACCTCTAAATGGTATATATTAGTACCTTACTCACCCCTAAATGGTATATATTAGTACCTTACTCACCATTAGTACCTTACTCACCTCTAAATGGTATATATTAGTACCTTACTCACCATTAGTACCTTACTCACCCCTAAATGGTATATATTAGTACCTTACTCACCATTAGTACCTACTCACCCCTCTAAATGGTATATATTAGTACCTTACTCACCATTAGTACCTTACTCACACCTAAATGGTATATATTAGTACCTTACTCACCATTAGTACCTTACTCACCTCTAAATGGTATATATTAGTACTTACTCACCCCTAAATGGTATATATTAGTACCTTACTCACCTCTAAATGGTATATATTAGTACCTTACTCACCATTAGTACCTTACTCACCTCTAAATGGTATATATTAGTACCTTACTCACCTCTGAATGTTATATATTAGTACCTTACTCACCTCTAAATGGTATATATTAGTACCTTACTCACCATTAGTACCTTACTCACCTCCTAAATGGTATATATTAGTACCTTACTCACCATTAGTACCTTACTCACCCCTAAATGGTATATATTAGTACCTTACTCACCATTAGTACCTTACTCACCCCTAAATGGTATATATTAGTACCTTACTCACCATTAGTACCTTACTCACCTCTAAATGGTATATATTAGTACCTTACTCACCCCTAAATGGTATATATTAGTACCTTACTCCTTACTCACCTCTAAATGGTATATATTAGTACCTTACTCACCTCTAAATGGTATATATTAGTACTTTACTCACCTCTAAATGGTATATTATTTAGTACCTTACTCACCTCTAAATTATATTAGTACCTTACTCACCATTAGTACCTTACTCACCTCTAAATGGTATATATTAGTACCTTACTCACCATTAGTACCTTACTCACCTCTAAATGGTATATATTAGTACCTTATATATGGTATATATTAGTACCTTACTCACCATTAGTACCTTACTCACCTCTAAATGGTATATATTAGTACCTACTCACCTCTAAATGGTATATATTAGTACCTACTCACCATTAGTACCTTACTCACCTCTAAATGGTATATATTAGTACTCTTACTCACCACTAAATGGTATATATTAGTACCTTACTCACCATTAGTACCTTACTCACCTCTAAATGGTATATATTATTAGTACTTTACTCACCACCTTACTATAAATGGTATATATTTACCTTACCACCCTAAATGGTATATATTAGTACCTTACTCACCCTAAATGGTATATATTAGTACCTTACTCACCATTAGTACCTTACTCACCTCTAAATGGTATATATTAGTACCTTACTCACCCCTAAATGGTATATATTAGTACCTTACTCACCCCTAAATGGTATATATTAGTACCTTACTCACCTCTAAATGGTATATATTAGTACCTTACTCACCCCTAAATGGTATATATTAGTACCTTACTCACCATTAGTACCTTTACTCACCTCTAAATGGTATATATTAGTACCTTACTCACCTCTAAATGGTATATAGTACCTTACTCACCTCTAAATGGTATATATTAGTACCTTACTCACCTCTAAATGGTATATATTAGTACCTTACTCACCTCTAAATGGTATATATTAGTACCTTACTCACCCCTAAATGGTATATATTAGTACTTACTCTTACTCACCTCTAAATGGTATATATTAGTACCTTACTCACCTTACTAAATTATATATTAGTACCTTACTCACCTCTAAATGGTATATATTAGTACCTTACTCACCATCAGTACCTTACTCACCCCTAAATGGTATATATTAGTACCTTACTCACCATTAGTACCTTACTCACCTCTAAATGGTATATATTAGTACCTTACTCACCTCTAAATGGTATATATTAGTACCTTACTCACCATTAGTACCTTACTCACCTCTAAATGGTATATATTAGTATTACTCACCATTAGTACCTTAGTACCTTACTCACCTCTAAATGGTATATATTAGTACCTTACTCACCTCTAAATGGTATATATTAGTACCTTACTCACCATTACCTTACTCACCCCTAAATGGTATATATTAGTACCTTACTCACCATTAAATTAGTACTTACTCACCACTAAATGGTATATATTAGTACCTTACTCACATTAGTACCTTACTCACCTCTAAATGGTATATATTAGTACCTTACTTAGTACCTTACTCACCCCTAAATGGTATATATTAGTACCTTACTCACCATTAGTACCTAAAAATGGTATATATTAGTACCTTACTCACCATTAGTATATATTACTCACCCCTAAATGGTATATATTATAAATGGTATATATTAGTACCTTACTCACCATTAGTACCTTACTCACCCTCTAAATGGTATATATTAGTACCTTACTTACCACCTCTAAATGGTATATATTAGTACCTTACTCACCTCTAAATGGTATATATTAGTACCTTACTCACCATTAGTACCTTACTCACCCCTAAATGGTATATATTAGTACCTTACTCACCATTACTTACTCACCCCTAAATGGTATATATTAGTACCTTACTCACCATTAGTACCTTACTTACTAAAATGGTATATATTAGTACCTTACTCACCATTAGTACCTTACTCACCTCTAAATGGTATATATTAGTACCTTACTCACCTCTAAATGGTATATATTAGTACCTTACTCACCCCTAAAATGGTATATATTAGTACCTTACTCACCATTAGTACCCTTACTCACCTCTAAATGGTACCTACTCACCCTCTAAATGGTATATATTAGTACCTTACTCACCATTAGTACCTACTCACCTCCTAAATGGTATATATTAGTACCTTACTCACCATTAGTACCTTACTCACCTCTAAATGGTATATATTAGTACCTTACTCACCATTAGTACCTTACTCACCTCTAAATGGTATATATTAGTACCTACTCACCATTAGTACCTTACTCACCTCTAAATGGTATATATTAGTACCTTACTCACCTCTAAATGGTATATATTAGTACCTTACCTTACTCATATATAGTACCTTACTCACCTCTAAATGGTATATATTAGTACCTTACTCACCCCTAAATGGTATATATTAGTACCTTACTCACCATTAGTACCTTACTCACCTCTAAATGGTATATATTAGTACCTTACTCACCCCTAAATGGTATATATTAGTACCTAGTACCTTACTCACCCCTAAATGGTATATATTAGTACCTTACTCACCCCTAAATGGTATATATTAGTACCTTACTCACCATTAGTACCTTACTCACCTCTAAATGGTATATATTAGTACCTTACTCACCCCTAAATGGTATATATTAGTACCTTACTCACCCTTACTCACCTCTAAATGGTATATATTAGTACCTTACTCACCTCTAAATGGTATATATTAGTACCTTACTCCTCACCATTATATTAGTACCTTACTCACCCCTAAATGGTATATATTAGTACCTTACTCACTCACCCTAAATGGTATATATTAGTACCTTACTCACCATTAGTACCTTACTCACCCCTAAATGGTATATATTAGCACCTTAGTACCTTACTCACCATTAGGTATATATTAGTACCTTACTCACCTCTAAATGGTATATATTAGTACCTTACTCACCTCTAAATGGTATATATTAGTACCTTACCCCTAAATGGTATATATTAGTACCTTACTCACCCCTAAATGGTATATATTAGTACCTTACTCACCCCTAAATGGTATATATTAGTACCTTACTCACCATTAGTACCTTACTCACCTCTAAATGGTATATATTAGTACCTTACTCACCCCTAAATGGTATATATTAGTACCTTACTCACCATGGTATATATTAGTACCTTACTCACCTCTAAATGGTATATATTAGTACCTTACTCACCTCTAAATGGTATATATTAGTACCTTACTCACCATTAGTACCTTACTCACCCTAAATGGTATATATTAGTACCTTACTCACCCCTAAATGGTATATATTAGTACCTTACTCACCATTAGTACCTTACTACCCCTAAATGGTATATATTAGTACCTTACTCACCATGGTATGGTAGTACTATATTGGTATACCTTACTCACCCCTAAATGGTATATATTAGTACCTTACTCACCATTAGTACCTTACTCACCTCTAAATGGTATATATTAGTACCTTACTCACCTCTAAATGGTATATATTAGTACCTTACTCACCATTAGTACCTTACTCACCTCTAAATGGTATATATTAGTACCTTACTCACCATTAGTACCTTACTCACCTCTAAATGGTATATATTAGTACCTTACTCACCTCTAAATGGTATATATTAGTACCTTACTCACCCCTAAATGGTATATATTAGTACCTTACTCACCATTAGTACCTTACTCACCCCTAAATGGTATATATTAGTACCTCACCATTAGTACTCTCACCATTAGTACCTTTACTCACCACCTCTAAATGGTATATATTAGTACCTTACTCACCATTAGTACCTTACTCACCTCTAAATGGTATATATTAGTACCTTACTCACCATTAGTACCTTACTCACCCCTAAATGGTATATATTAGTACCTTACTCACCATTAGTACCTTACTCACCTCTAAATGGTATATATTAGTACCTTACTCACCATTAGTACCTTACTCACCCCTAAATGGTATATATTAGTACCTTACTCACCTCTAAATGGTATATATTAGTACCTTACTCACCATTAGTACCTTACTCACCTCTAAATGGTATATATTAGTACCTTACTCACCTCTAAATGGTATATATTAGTACCTTACTCACCTCTAAATGGTATATATTAGTACCTTACTCACCATTAAATGGTATATATTAGTCACCTTAAATGGTATATATTAGTACCTTACTCACCATTAGTACCTTACTCACCCCTAAATGGTATATATTAGTACCTTACTCACCATTAGTACCTTACTCACCCCTAAATGGTATATATTAGTACCTTACTCACCATTAGTACCTTACTCACCCCTAAATGGTATATATTAGTACCTTACTCACACCCTCTTAAATGGTATATATTAGTACCTTACTCACCTCTAAATGGTATATATTAGTACCTTACTCACCATTAGTACCTTACTCACCTCTAAATGGTATATATTAGTACCTTACTCACCTCTAAATGGTATATATTAGTACCTTACTCACCATTAGTACCTTACTCACCTCTAAATGGTATATATTAGTACCTTACTCACCATTATTAGTACCTTACTCACCCCTAAATGGTATATATTAGTACCTTACTCACCATTAGTACCTTACTCACCCCTAAATGGTATATATTAGTACCTTACTCACCATTGGTAGTACCTTACTCACCCCTAAATGGTATATATTAGTACCTTACTCACCATTAGTACCTTACTCACCCCTAAATGGTATATATTAGTACCTTACTCACCTCTAAATGGTATATATTAGTACCTTACTCACCATTAGTACCTTACTCACCCCTAAATGGTATATATTAGTACCTTACTCACCATCTAAATGGTATATATTAGTACCTTACTCACCCCTAAATGGTATATATTAGTACCTTACTCACCATTAGTACCTTACTCACCCCTAAATGGTATATATTAGTACCTTACTCACCATTAGTACCTTACTCACCCCTAAATGGTATATATTAGTACCTTACTCACCTCTAAATGGTATATATTAGTACCTTCTAAATCACCTTTACCTTACTCACCCCTAAATGGTATATATTAGTACCTTACTCACCATTAGGTATATATTAGTACCTTACTCACCCCTAAATGGTATATATTAGTACCTTACTCACCATTAGTACCTTGGTATATCACCACTAAATGGTATATATTAGTACCTTACTCACCCCTAAATGGTATATATTAGTACCTTACTCACCATTAGTACCTTACTCACCCCTAAATGGTATATATTAGTACCTTACTCACCAAATGGTATTACTCACCCCCTAAATGGTATATATTAGTACCTTACTCACCATTAGTACCTTACTCACCCCTAAATGGTATATATTAGTACCTTACTCACCATTAGTACCTTACTCACCCCTAAATGGTATATATTAGTACTCTCACTCACCAAATGGTATATATTAGTACCTTACCACCTAAAATGGTATATTAGTACCTTACTCACCCCTAAATGGTATATATTAGTACCTTACTCACCTCTAAATGGTATATATTAGTACCTTACTCACCATTAGTACCTTACTCACCCTAAATGGTATATATTAGTACTTACTCACCATTAGTACCTTACTCACCCCTAAATGGTATATATTAGTACCTTACTCACCATTAGTACACTCACCTCTAAATGGTATATATTAGTACCTTACTCACCATTAGTACCTTACTCACCCCTAAATGGTATATATTAGTACCTTACTCACCTAAATGGTATATATTAGTACCTTACTCACCTCTAAATGGTATATATTAGTACCTTACTCACCTCTAAATGGTATATATTAGTACCTTACTTTACTCACCTCTAAATGGTATATATTAGTACCTTACTCACCTCTAAATGGTATATATTAGTACCTTACTCACCTCTAAATGGTATATATTAGTACCTTACTCACCCCTAAATGGTATATATTAGTACCTCTAAAAATGGTATATATTAGTACCTTACTCACCCATAAATGGTATATATTAGTACCTTACTCACCCCTAAATGGTATATATTAGTACCTTACTCACCCATAAATGGTATATATTAGTACCTTACTCACACCCCTAAATGGTATATATTAGTATCTTAGAGGTACATATCAGTATCAGTATCGTGATAGTACCTTTTTGGTTTTGTACCTTAGGTACCGCCCAGTGACAGTGATATACCTTTTCTTCTGCAGTGTTGATAATATGTTAATGCCTGTATGTTATTTGAAATGATTCAATAAAAATTAATTAATTATTTTAAAAAACTCGAGTTTATTTAAATGTAATACCATGTTGTGATCAGAAGTGGGCGCTGTTGTACTATTCACAAAGCGCGACTAGTGAACAGAAAGCATAGATTGATCAGTTGATTTTTAACAGATGGATTATGTGAAGGTCACATTAACACTGAGTTTGAATGTTTATACTTCACTGATTCTGTCCTAAACACAAAAGCCCTATTCATGTTAAAAAGTAAGAATATCATCAAAGAAACGTGTATACTCAGGACATTCATTGCTTATACTTTAAAATAATTTCTTTAGTATTATTTTAAAAGCACACTCTGTACTTTATAAACACCAAGTATAACCTGTCCTCCTCAGCATGAGGTCACAATGTAAAACTGCCAAACAACGTGTTTAAAAATGCAACAAATAAAATACACATGCGGAGATCTTTAAGATATCAAACAATACAAAAAGTCGATCTAGAATTTTCCATTTAAAAAATGGCTATCAAAGTTGTGTCCTCGTTTTGCGTCAACTCCGCCAGGATTTTGTATTATCCTGAATAAATCAGGCAGTGTCCTGGGCAGCTTTAACTCTGAGGAGCACTATTACAGTCTGTATAATGTGATTTAATATGTTTTTATATGTTGCATATGGGGAATTCGTCTAATGTTACATTTATGCATTCGGTAGATGCTTTTATCCAAAGCGACTTACATTGCATTCAAGGTATACATTTTTACATTTTGTCAGTTCTTGCTTTCCCTGGGAATCGAACCCATGACCTTGTCGTTGCTAGCGCCACGCTCTTATTGTTCGAGCTACAGGAAAGCTAAAATGTATAGATAATGTTGCTTCATGATTATGTTTATACTGTATATTTGGCCTCAGCTCAACCTTTGTCAACTCCATCAGTATTTAACACCGTCAGGTGAAAGTTTTTGTTCATTTTATTGTGTAAAATCTGTAAAACATCAAGGGAACTACATGATATTTTGTCTTAATTACCTAAGAACATTGCTGATACATGTTTAATATTAAAGGGATGGAGTATTAAGGAATTTGGAGGAATTTTTAATTGTTCATAAAAAATTATTTTATGACTTAGCTCCTTTACTGAACACCAATATTACATAACTGAAGACTTCACACTGTTTTAGGATAGATTAAATTAATTAAATTAACATGCTTTTAGTGTGTCTGACAGAGTTGACACTAATTAGGTTATGAAGTTAATGAATATTAATGTTTAGAAAGAATGTTTAGAAATGAGCCTGTTCCCTTGCAAAGTTCATTATCTGAGACCTTTGTCTACAAAAATACCAGTTTTTAATAATGTTAGTTTTTACAAGAATCAGTGACTTTTATGATATTATTATAATACGTTTATAGTACTTTTGTATCCTACTTTTGTATCCTTTGAATGTATAATATTTTTCCTTGTCCCACGCCACATTTTAGTATTAAAATGAGAAAAATCTTAAAAATATGACTTATGTCTTAAAATTGTGAAATTAACAAGTAATTTATAAATGAAAATGAGTTATATTACACTCTAAAAAATGCTGGGTTAAAAACAACCCAAGTTGGGTTAAAAACAGACTAACCCAGCGATTAGGTTGTTTTAACCCAGCGGTTGGGTTAAATGTTAAAACTGTTGGGTTAAAACTGGCTCCTCTCGATGTGGAGGAGCAACGGCTCTACTCTGAGCTCCTCCCGAGTAACTGAGCTTCTCACCCTATCTCTAAGGGAGCGCCCAGCAACCCTGTGGAGAAAGCTCATTTCGGCCGCCTGTATCCGGGATCTTGTCCTTTCGGTCATGACCCACAGCTCATGACCCACAGCTCATGACCATAGGTGAGAGTAGGAACGTAGATTGACCGGTAAATCGAGAGCTTCGCTTTACAGCTCAGCTCCTTCTTCACCACGACAGGCCGGTACATCGACCGCATTACTGCAGAAGCTGCACCGATCCGTCTGTCAATCTCCCGTTCCATCCTTCCCTCACTCGTGAACAAGACCCCAAGATACCTGAACTCCTCCACCTGAGGTAGAAACTCTCCACACACCTGAAGTGGGCAAGCCACCCTTTTCCGACTGAGAACCATGGCCTCGGATTTGGAGGTGCTGATTCTCATTCTCATCTCCATCCCTCATAAAAGTAATCCATACGGCTCCAGGGGGTTAATAAAGGCCTTCTGAAGCGATGTGTTTTTGTACACAGCTTTATGAACTTTATGAACTATAATCATTGGCTTCCGTTAACGGCCGTACACAAGTCGAGTGCCGGCGGAAGAATGGCCTCTGACCAGACGCATGAGAGGAGTAACGTAAGCTTAGGTGAGAGTAAACACCTCTCGAGGTTCAAACAAACCCAAGGTCCTGGTTTATTCGCCCTATCCTCTGCGTTTCATTTATTGTTATGTCGGGTCAGAGGTCACTCTTCCACCAGAGCTAGAAGCTATAAAGTTATACATTTTTCTCTTAGCTTTAGAAGGGTGTATTGGATTACTTTTATGACGGATGAATGCGCTTTATTGGGCTTCAGGGGTTTGGGCATGACATTCATTACATGTGAATGTCTGCGGGTCTAACCAATCACAGCCGAGTAGAGGCGCGTGTAGCCAATCATAGCAGAGTAACGGCGGGTCTAATTAATCACAGACGAGTAGAGGCGCGTGTAGCCAATCACAGCCGAGTAGAGGCGGGTCTAACTAATCATAGCCGAGTAGAGGCGCGTGTAGCCAATCACAGCCGAATAGAGGCGGGTCTAATTAATCATAGCAGAGTAACGGCGGGTCTAATTAATCACAGACGAGTAGAGGCGCGTGTAGCCAATCACAGCCGAGTAGAGGCGGGTCTAACAACAAAGCCAAAGGGGTAGCGGATTTTGACCAATGGGAGCGGAGCATGTGGTTTTACACAGCTGAGGCGCAGGACTTTAAATCTGACGAGATTACAGTTGTACGCTTCATAACGACGTGTGGTGTAATTCACACCGATTTTTCTTGTTCTCAGGCATTTTCACACCCATTTAACGCGTTTTATTCTGGATTTGGGCACTATCAACGATGTCTACCATCCTTCTCTCCACCATCGCCGGGGAAAGGCTGTCCTCCTCAAGGAAACACGTCCCGCAGAAGAGCACTCTCCCTCTGCTGAAGCGCACGGGAACATGCCGAAATCTGTTCGGACCCGTGGATCACGACGAGCTGAGGCGAGAGCTGACATCCAGACTCCGCGAAATATCCCAGCGGGATCAGCGGAGATGGAACTTCGATTTCGGCGAAGGACGGCCGCTGAACGGGGATTTAAAGTGGGAGGAAAGCCCCGCGGAGGACTGTCCGGAATTTTACAGAGAAAAGACCGCCGTGTCGAAGAGACCCTTCGTGGGCATCCCCACGACAGAAACAATCGCACACGTTGCCTCAAAATGTGGTTCAGTGAAAGTTTTGAACAAGACAGCCGTTTGTAACCGAAGAAAAGTCGCTCGCGACCAGACGAAGAGACTCGCAGACATGCGCATTACAGGTAAACAAACCGCGACCGTTACAGCATTATTACCAGACTCCTGTATAACGGAACAAACAAACTGTTCACGCTTTTAATTTTGTGTTTTTTTCCCTTCTTCTAGACTTTTATGGAAAGCGAAAGAAAACGGACAGCGTCCATAAGAAAAGCAGGAACATTGAGTGAAAAAAAAAAGGAAAAGAAGCGTCACGGTGGCGGGAAACGGCCGGAAATAATGACGTCTGACTCACGTTATTACGTGATAATGTGACGTGCTGTCTAATAATAGTACACTCTCTATAGTGTACAACTGATAAGTAACTTTAAATTAAAGTAAGGACAAGTGAGCCTATTTATTGTTGACTAATATATCAGTACGAATATATTTTGTAATGGCTTAAGTTATTTATTTATTTTTTTATATGTCAGGTATACTTTTGTGGTTGAAAATGTAGCTTTTCATCTTGATCCTGAGCCACTATTGTAAAGATGCTGCTTTAATAAATGTGTATATAAGTGTATGTTTCGTGTGTTTTCCAGTATGCACGGTTGAATGAGGTCTTACAAGACATCCAGTAACTACAGGAACACACATCGAGGATAACCGTGCTATTTGGGTCATTTTCACTATCTCTCAATTGAGCTTCGTAATTAAAAAAATTAATTATATTCTCTGGTTAACGGAAATAGAGCTTAAGTCAGTAACACTTTACAATACGGTTTCATTATAACATTATTATCACTTAATACATTAAGTAATGAAACTGGGGTCCATGGAAAAGTCTAGAAAAAAACAACAAAAAAATAAATAAAATAATAATAATTTGATTAAAATAAATGAGTAAAGCAATGCGTTTAATCTAAAATATATATATTTTTTAAATATAAATAAAATTAGATTATAATTAAATAATACATGTAATGCATTACTACATTGAGTAGAACAAAATATATAATAATGAAACTAATTTTAGATTTTAATATATTTGTGTGTATAAAAGACGGATGGGGATGGGGGTGTTCCATGGCATCTGAAAGATTGGAGTTCTTTCGAATTTTGATACATAATTTGATCGAACATGTTTAAATGAGACAAGCGTTCTTGTAGCTCAAACAATAAGAGTGTGGCGCTAGCAACGTCAACGTCATGGGTTCGATCCCAAGGGAAAGCAAGAACTGACAAAATAAAGACTAAAAAAATATGGACGTCACCCGTAGGATTCTGAAGAGGCGTTCTGAAGCATAAAGTAGGGTCGAGCTGGCCGTCGCCATCTTAGCAGCGCGTCACTCCCGGATAACTGACAATGGGCAAAGAGGTGGGACGTGGGCGGAGCTGAGGTGATGACTAACAGACAGCAGACAAACGGCAATCCACCTGTCACTCAAAGTGGCCATGCCCTTAATTACGCAGAACTTTCTCTTGAAGTGCCTTAAACTGCAGTTCATCGACTGGCCACTAGAGACCGGCTCCAGAGGGAAGCAGAATCTCATTGAGCCTCATGTTAAAATACCCAACTTTACAGCAGAAAAACACATGTTCACAGCCTGGGACAAATTGTGGTTTTGGTCTGTATATCTAATTCTGCCCTTCATGACGATTGTGAGGGGGTGAATTTACTTATAACTCATTGGTTTACATTATATAAAGCCTTAAAGTTCTGCATAATTAAGGGCGTGGCCACTTTGTGTGACAGGTGGATTGCTGTTTGTCTGCTGTCTGTTAGTCATCACCTCAGCTCACATCCCGCCTCTTTGCCCATTGTCAGTTATCCGGGAGTGACGCGCGGCTAAGATGGCGACGGCCAGCTCGACCCTACTTTACGCTTCAGAACGCCTCTTCAGAACCCTACGGGGTTTTTTTTACAGTCTATGGTTTTTCCCCAGCAAAATGATGTCACTTCCCCAAAGATGACGTCATTGATTAACTGGCTTTTGTTCTAAATGAGGTCACGTCATATCATTTAAAACATTATGTTTACAAGTTTCGATAAAAGTTTTGAGCGAAACAACGAAGAGGCGTGACTCACGGACATATTATTATATAGTATTACCAGTCATAACAGTCAAGCTTGCAAACGTTTAAAACAATAAATTTGGAATATTAATTGGAATCATTAAAAATAAATTGCCTATTTTTCATGTTACATTTCATCAAACATACTTGAACAGTGTCAATGACGTGTCAATATTTAGCCTAATACTAGGATTAGGGGTTTGCTCAGTTTGCCAGGCTGAAAGAGAGAAAGCGCAGTGGGGGAGGGGTTCCAAGACCACAGGGAAACGAGCGGGAGAGATGAGAAGAAAGGCCCAGAGCGTGCCGCCTCGCTTTGACCTGCAGATCAGGCCGAATTAAAGCTCCGTGACCCGCGCGCTCCTCCCACAGCTCCTCTCAGCGCGAGAGCACCTGCTGGAGCGCGTCATGCATAGGAATGGCGCGTGTGTGCATACAAAAACAACACACTGCTTAATATCCGTGCGTGTTTTACATCTGCATGGCAGCCACATGCATGCGTTCAGGATGCTCCCCTTTAAAGCCCATTATATTTCTGATTGTATTTGCTTGACTGCGAATTTCAAAGCTCTCTTCAAGTTGGCAAAGTACTCAAACTATGGAAGGCTTACCTGTATAATCAAGATGAAAGAAACACAAGATAAAAGCACCGCATATGTGACTTGAATGGAACAGGAAGGGCCATCTGCGCCCAATTACTTTCAACTGATGTGGTTTTCTATAGGCACATTAGGGCTGGGGGGTGGGAGATGAAACCATCAATCATTCACTGATATGGGGGAAATGCACATCAATCAAAACATCATTGCATTTCAAAATTAAATAACATTTACAAAATAAAATTAAGAAATGCACTAAATTCAGCGTAAATTATTCACATGTTTGCTTTGTAAATGAACCTATTTTGCCATAAATTGAATAAAAGCTTCTCTTAGAATAACTTGTTGAATGTTTGTGCATGAAGAATTACAGATATTTGTAAGAAAATGTAATGAAATGATATGTTTTCCCACCTTGCGGTAGAAAGAGCTCAAATTATATGATTTCTTGGGTGTCACAATTTACATGCAACAAAATGACGCAGTAACAGCCAGGGTTGTTTAATACTTTTGGGAGTAATTCAATGTATTTAATCATTCATTAAACGAGAAACAGAACAAAAGAAAACAATTACACGTATTTATTTTACAGTGTCCTTGAGACACATTACATATAGGACTTACTATAAATTGTCCATAATTACACTGTAAAAATTATATGATCAATAAGTTATGACACATAACACATCAAAATAAATTAAGCATTTTAAGTTCAATGTAATTTAATGACTTTGTAATTTTTTTTTTACACTAAACCAAACCTAATCCTAACCCTAAAGTAAGTACGTTAATTATTATTACTCAGTGCGTAAATATAATTACACACACAGACACCTTATATTGTAATGTAGTGAATGTTAATTCTACAAAACTTATCAAGATTTTTACTACAACCTAAAAAAAGAGCCAATTAACGCAAGTTTAAATTACAGACGATATTAAGTTGATGTAATGATCAACGTTATGTCAACAGAACTCTACAAAATAATGTTTGCAACTTGAAAGGCTTTATTAAAACGATAAATAATGTTTTTTAAACTTGCAACCATGCATTTATTTACGTTGTGGTAACAGGTCCCCTGAATTACTGTAAAGATGAGAACGTCAAGACCTCTGATGTGAGACCTTTAAAGAGGGATGCAGACACTTGGTGTGTTTAACACATAGACCGTGAAAAAATATGGACGTAGTGTCCGTGACATCACCCGTAGGATTCTGAAGAGCCGTTCTGAAGCGTAAAGTAGGGTCGAGCTGGCCGTCGCCATCTTAGCAGCGCGTCACCGCACGTCACTCCCGGATAACTGACAATGCCGCCAGTTATCACCCACGTCCCGCAAAGAGGCGGGACGTGGGTGGAGCTGAGGTGATGACTAACAGACAGCAGACAAACAGCAATCCACCTGTCACACAAAGTGGCCACGCCCTTAATTATGCAGAACTTTAAGGCTTTATATAATGTAAACCAATGAGTTATAAATAAATTCACCCCCTCACAGTCGTCATGAAGGGCAAAATTAGCCGTATAGACCAAAACCACAATTTGTCCCAGGCTGTGAACATGTGTTTTTCTGCTGTAAAGTTGGGCATTTTAACATGAGGCTCAATGAGATTCTGCTCCCCTCTGGAGCCGGTCTCTAGTGGCCAGTCGCAGTTTAAGTCCATATTGACTTCAACAGAAACTGTGGGAGGTTGCCGCTTGGTTTAACACTAGCAACTTTTAGGCTAATTTTTGTGTTACATAGGCCTAACAGTTTAACATGAATTGTGCATTAAAATATTATAAACACCAAAATGTGTGATATTCGTGAAAAGTGCTTGTGTACCATATCCGTGGACATTGTGAAATTACAGGGCAGAGGCCGTGCCTCATGAGTGTCAGGGTCTCCAGTCTTTCTCACCCACTCCACAGCTGCGTCTCCATGGACACCAGCTGGCCAACCACATCCAGCAGGGGGAGGGGTCAGCCGAGGGTGTGGATCACCAGCTGACACGCTCGCTCAGGCGCGTCAAATCTGTGATGTCAGAATGATGACACACGTCATCCAGCAACTCACCAGCTGACCGAACGACCCTTCTTTGGGAAAACTCCTGTCCGTGTAATTAACGATTTGCTCTCGGGTGACCTGAGAGGGAAAATAAAGGTGAACAGATGAATTAAAGTTGTTCAAACCACATTATGCACAGAGTGCTTTTCTTCAGTAGTTAGTTTAACTGTAATTAAAAACATGTTATATCCTCCTGGGACTCAAGAATAGACTTTTGTCCACTGTAGTGCATTTCTCTGACAACACACATGACCGTTTTAAGTCTGGACGTCCTGTAAAGAGCACAGTCAGGGCTTTTCAGAGAGGCCAAATGTTTGGAGGGTTCAGCATGACAACAACGGGACGGTCTTTAAAAATGACTGACACTGTTGGTTTGGCTGCTTTCTATCGCTCTCCTCATTTGTAAGTCGCTTTGGATAAAAAGCGTCTGCTAAACAATTAAATGCAAATCAAATTTAGCAGGCCTACTCTTATGGAAATTTATTATTTTGTAATTACTATTTAAATCTGACAAAAATCAAGGAAGAATATGAGTTTCTGTTACAGAACAGGGCACTGATTTCAGGCATTGTGGGAGACACAACAAGTGAAATGGTATATCAATATTCCTATTAAATATTATTATGAAAATGTTGCCAATTATTACTCCCATTATTACACTTCTTTTTTTCATTACATGTTGCCCCGAGAACACATTGATATGCAAATTAGATCCAGTATATAGATACATTGCATTGGATGAGAAAACCCAAGTATGGCCATTTTACCCACATATTGCATAAATGCTACATCAATTCAGTCCGTTATATATTTCATAACATAGTTGAGAGCATAGTTTCTTATGCTCTAAACCAGTGTTTTCTCAAACCTGTCCTGGGCACCCCTCATCAGACACACAATTCAGGTCTTGCCGTCTGTACTAATGAGCTGATGAGTTGAATCGGGTGTGGTTAGGTCAGGGAGACAAACATGCAGTGGTCCCCAGGACAGGTCTGACAACCACTGCTCTAAACCAGAGGTGTCCAGTCCTGATCCTGGAGGGCCAATGTCCTGCAGAGTTTAGCTCCAACCCCTATTAAACACACCTAGGTCTTTTTAGCTTTCCTGTAGCTCAAACAATAAGAGCGTGGCGCTAACAACGCAAAGGTCATGGGTTCGATTCCCAGGGAAAGCAAGAACTGACAAAATGTGTACCTTGAATGCAATGTAAGTTGCTTTGGATAAAAGCGTCTGTCAAATGCGTAAATGTAAATGTTTTTAGGGATACTAGAAACTTCTAGGCATGTGTGTTGAGGCAAGATGGAGCTAAACTCTGCAGGACTGAGATTGGACACCCCTGATCTGAACAATATAATGACATGAAACAATACTAAATTCAAAAAACTTTTATTCTGGGTCTCAGGAGGATATAATCTTTTAGAATCAGTAATCACCCCATCAAAACAAAACAAACAAAAACAGTGGTTTTGCTATAGCTAAGACCTAATGTAATTTACCCTACAGCACCATCTGCTGGTGCATCCACAATACTAAGGCGCTACTACATGGAAGTACTACAGTCTTTTGAAATTTACCATGGTATTTATATTGCAATTTAGAATACCCTAAGGCAGGGGTGTCCAACCCTGGTCCTGGAGGGCAGATTTTAGCTCAAACCTGAATCAAACACACCTGTGCTTTCCTGTAGCTCAAGCAATAAGAGCAACGCCAAGGTCATGGGTTCGATTCCCAGGGACAGCAAGAACTTGAAATGTCAAATGTGTACCTTGAATGCAATGTAAGTCGCTTTGGATAACGCTTTGGCAGATGCTTTTATCCAAAGCGTCTGCCAAATGCATAAAATGTAAAATGTTCATGGCTGCTTGATGATTACAGGCAGGTGTGTTGGAACTAAAATCTGCAGGATGGTCCAGGAGCAGGGTTGGACACTCCTGCCCCTAAGGTAATCCCAGGTACACGGAGAGTACACTAAATTTTGTCAGTGGAGATTTGATTAGCCACTAGAGGGAGACACAGTTCATTCAAGATGCATATTTTATTAGTAGGCCTATATATGTGTGCACATGATTATAAAATCATTCAGTGACCTTTTTAAGGGATACCTAGTGCATATCGACTGTAAGTAACAGAAACTTTTAGACCTTGATCTGTACAAACTGATTACAAATATATCAAGTCCGCTCTCTTACCTGTTATTAAAACTGGGTGGGAGCTGAAAACCACCCAGAAGCTTCATTACAGAGCCTCAAACCAGGCGGAAGGGCAAGATTATCCCTCAGTGCTCTCAGATCAGATGCATATATAGACGTCTGCTCTGCTCCAGCGGGTAATTTCAGTCTGTGGGTGTTTATGTGTGTGATCCTCCCTAATGTGGTTGTGCTCAAACCACGGGAGCTAAAAACCCTCCTGCCTCCTCCTGAAGCTCTAATGAAGACAAAACAGACAGCAAGGAAATCAGAAGAGCACAGATCGAGGGCATCACTGCTGTCATAGTGCACTGGGATGGATGTGTGCCACTCACACGCATCAAACCATTCGCTTCTGGATTTGGACATATTAGCATGCATGTTTTACAAAACGTCGTTTTTAATTATACACTAAAAATACAGTAGTTATTTATTAAAATATAATTATTATAATATAATTATGAAATACATTTAGCTTCTTACGGTAACACCAATCTTTTTTTTCTAGTAAATTCATATATAGCTAATATACTTTTTTTTTTTTTTTATAAATGTATCAAATGTTTATTTTTTTATGAAAAAAGGGGGAAAATGTTTACTTAAATATTATATATATTTTCAGGACAGTTATAGACCACTTTCCCCCAAAATCCTTATTATCATTAATATTATTATTATAAAACAAATCCATATTTCAATCATTTTATTAAAATTAAATACAGCGTAACAAATAGGCCTACTACAATTGCATGTTTTTAAATGTATGAAATCACATTTTGAAGACACAAAATTGTATAATGACATGGTTATTACACTGGTATTACAACATAAATGTGGTTTATGAGGACATTTCCTGTGTCCTCGTGTTTCAAATAGCTTTAAAAACACAATAAACAATGTTTTATTAAACATGTAAAAATGCAGAATTTTCCTGTGATGGGTGTGTGTGTGTGTGTGTGTGTGATGGGTAGGTTTAGGGGTAGGGGTGGTGTGTGTGTGTGTGTGTGTGTGTGTGTGTGTGTGTGATGGGTAGGTTTAGGGGTAGGTGTGTGTGTGTGTGTGTGTGTGTGTGTGTGTGTGTGTGTGTGTGTGTGTGTGTGTGTGTGTGTGATGGGTAGGTTTAGGGGTAGGGGTGGTGTGTGTGTGTGTGTGTGTGTGTGTGTGTGTGTGTGTGGTTTAGGGTAGGTTGTGTGTGTGTGTGTGTGTGTGTGTGTGTGTGTGTGTGTGTGTGTGTGTGTGTGTGTGTGTGTGTGTGTGTGTGTGTGATGGATAGGTTTAGGGGTAGTGTGTGTGTGTGTGTGTGTGTGTGTGTGTGTGTGTGTGTGTGTGTGTGTGATGGTAGGTTTAAGGGTAGTGTGTGTGTGTGTGTGTGTGTGTGTGATGGGTAGATTTAGGTAGTGTGTGTGTGTGTGTGTGTGTGTGTGTGTGTGTGTGTGTGTGTGATGGGTAGATTTAGGTAGTGTGTGTGTGTGTGTGTGTGTGATGGGTAGGTTTAGGGGTAGTGTGTGTGTGTGTGTGTGTGATGGGTAGGTTTAGGGGTAGTGTGTGTGTGTGTGTGTGTGTGTGTGTGTGTTGTGTGTGTGATGGGTAGGTTTAGGGGTAGTGTGTGTGTGTGTGTGTGTGTGTGTGATGGGTAGGTTTAGGGGTAGGGGTAGTGTGTGTGTATGTGTGTGTGTGATGGGTAGGTTTAGGGGTAGTGTGTGTGTGTGTGTGTGTGATGGGTAGGTTTAGGGGTAGGGGTAGTGTGTGTGTGTGTGTGTGTGTGTGATGGTAGGTTTAGGGGTAGTGTGTGTGTGTGTGATGGGTAGGTTTTAGGGGTAGTGTGTGTGTGTGTGTGTGTGTGTGTGTGTGTGAGATGGGTAGGTTTAGGGGTAGGGGTAGTGTGTGTGTGTGTGTGATGGGTAGGTTTAGGGGTAGGGGTAGTGTGTGTGTGATGGGTAGGTTTAGGGGTAGTGTGTGTGTGTGATGGGTAGGTTTAGGGGTAGTGTGTGTGTGTGTGTGATGGGTAGGTTTAGGGGTAGTGTGTGTGTGTGTGTGATGGGTAGGTTTAGGGGTAGTGTGTGTGTGATAGGTAGGTTTAGGGGTAGTGTGTGTGTGTGAGAGAGAGATGGGTAGGTTTAGGTGTGGTGTAGTGTGTGTGTGTGTGTGTGTGTGTGTGATGGGTAGGTTTAGGGGCAGTGTGTGTGTGTGATGGGTAGGTTTAGGGGTGTGTGTGTGTGATGTGTGTGTGATGGGTAGGTTTAGTGTAGTGTGTATGTGTGATGGGTAGGTTTAGGTAGTGTGTGTGTGTGTGTGATGGGTAGGTTTAGGGGTAGTGTGTGTGTGTGTGTGTGATGGGTAGGTTTAGGGGTAGTGTGTGTGTGTGTGTGTGATGGGTAGGTTTAGGGGCAGTGTGTGTGTGTGATGGGTAGGTTTAGGGGTAGTGTGTGTGTGTGTGTGATGGGTAGGTTTAGGGGCAGTGTGTGTGTGTGATGGGTAGGTTTAGGGGTAGTGTGTGTGTGTGTGTGTGATGGGTAGGTTTAGGGGTAGTGTGTGTGTGATGGGTAGGTTTAGGGGTAGTGTGTGTGTGTGTGTGTGATGGTTAGGTTTAGGGGTAGTGTGTGTGTGTGTGATGGGTAGGTTTAGGGGTAGTGTGTGTGTGTGTGTGTGTGATGGGTAGGTTTAGGGGTAGTGTGTGTGTGTGTGTGTGTGTGTGTGTGTGTGTTGGGTAGGTTTAGGGGTAATGTGTGTGTGTGTGATGGGTAGGTTTAGGATAGTGTGTGTGTGTGTGTGTGTGTGATGGGTAGGTTTAGGGATAGTGTGTGTGTGTGTGTGTGTGTGATGGGTAGGTTTAGGGGTAGTGTGTGTGATGGGTAGTGTAGGGGGATAGAATATACGATTTGTACAGTATAAAAACCATTACGCCTATGGAGAGTCCTCATAATGATAGGTGGACCAACGTATGTACGTACGTGTGTGTGTGTGTGTGTGTGTTACACTAATGACATTTACTTCCTTATGGTAGTCAAATATGAAAGGACAAAATTGCTTAATTGTCATATTTAATATTTTCTTTCTTTTGAATTGTTTTCCTGGCTTACACATAATGTCCCGTCTACATGTACCTTTTATATGCTCAATAGAAATATACTACAAGTTCTTGACATGTTCTGTGAGATTCACGCTAACATGTTTATTAAAACACTGGCGTGATGATGCTGTGTTATAGATCTTAAATCTGCATCTGAGCACCAAAGAAAATAAATATTTTCCCTCTTTGCAAAACAAAAGATCTGTCAAAAGATATTCCACATGGCAAAAGATTAGACTTCATTGGACAACACAAACCCGAGACACCAGCTGATCATCCCGTTACATTCTTATGCCGTTTCTGTCATCATCTATTGTGTGCATCTGGGATCTTTCCGAAGGTTTAAGCCACTGGCTTCTTTTTAATTATGGCATGTTGCCAACTAGACTATAAAAAAAAGAGAGAAAATTTAAATGCAATGTCAAGAAAGTGTACATTGCATGTAAACATAGCTGTTTGATTAATGATTGCAACATTCAGTGAGTGATCGATGGAGGTTTTCTTTACCGTGTACTATTGCTGATGAGACATACAGAACAGCATAACCTTCAAAGTTTCCCATATATAGGCTGTGTGGCCTATGCATGCTATAAAAGCCTGAGATATCAGCAAGAATCCACACAGATGAGAAATAGGCAGAAGGCCTACATGCGGGTGTGTGTTAACTGCTCTTTAATCGAATCCCTGCACATCTGTGTCCACTCTGTGTACCGACTGAAATAGAAGGGGAGTGAAGGTTGGCAACCAGCTCTGTCATTTAAATGATAAAAATACCAGTGGAGCTGGGAGGGGTCACCGCTGTAAGCACAGGCGGCACGGCCGAACATTACAGAGACGCATGAGAACTAAACCACAGCACCCCTTCAGTCTCCCTGAAATACAAGCTCCCAGAAAGCATAAAAAGTCATGTTAACATGCTCTTCACCAATGAACTTAAAACAGCCGAGCATGATCTCCACACCCAGGCCAAGCTGGTCTCACCTGGTTTAAGTAGTCTCAACTGAAAGCTGGCCCAAACACCTCCAAAACCAGCAAAAAGACAAGCCTGTCCAGACTTAGAGACCAGCAAATCTTAAAGTGATTTTTTTGTGTGGGTATAAAAAAAATATTTTGTAGTTTATAATTATCTAATTATATAATTTTACTTAAACTACACCAATTTTGTCATATCTATGGCAGTCAGCGCAACCTCATCCTAGTTTTACACTACTTAACATATTTAGCACAATATAGGCCTACATGTGAATCATTAAGAGACAATA
This sequence comes from Paracanthobrama guichenoti, assembly GCA_018749465.1. NCBI lineage: Eukaryota > Metazoa > Chordata > Actinopteri > Cypriniformes > Gobionidae > Paracanthobrama > Paracanthobrama guichenoti. The sequence continues at coordinate 1,020,162 of CM031967.1, forward strand.
ATCGTGAATTCGTGACTAAAGGCACTAAAGGCTCACATTTACCAATTTCGCGCGCGAAATCAAGTCATGGTGACGCGAAGCCGCCGCGATGTTTGGTTTGAAAGCACTTTTTTTGGACCTTTTTTACCGCCGAAATTTCACTGAAACGTCGCTAATGTAATTATTTAATCCCACTTATGACAGAAATCTGTTCAAGGAAAGGCATGTGGAAAACTACTGAGGAAATTAAATACTTTATTAAATACAGTTGAGCCAATTTACTTCATAAAATAGAACTGCCGGGTAGATATACAGTACATTGACATTAATCATGAAAAAAAAAAAAAAAAAAAAACAAGTCTAAATAATAATAAATTCATCACACAGCCAAAGAAAACAACATGCTGGTAAAGTGGAGAGAACTGTCCAGAAGGTTTGCAGGAGCTTTTGGTGGTGGGATCGCTCGAGACGCTCCGTCTACCTGCTGAAGAGCTTCATGAAACTCTGAAATCCATCTTCACCGAAGAAATCAAACGTTCCCTCGGAGCTGCCCAGGTGAACCAGGAGCAGGACCAGCAGACCCACCAGCAGCAGCGGGACCAAGAGATTCCAGCCCGATGCCAGAATGTTGTACCACTTCGCCTTGTCTGAGCATTCCTGTGCCGCACGCATGTCGCCCAAGGTCTTCTGATCTCGAGCCTGAAAACACACACACACACACACACACACACACACACACACACACACACACACACACACACACACACACACACACACACACACACACACACACACACACACACACACACACACTGAGTCTCGGACAGTCGTGTTTTAGCACATGAACTCAAATCAACTGGTTCCTTGTATTAGGTCCTACCATCTCTGGACTCGCAAAAGGTTCTTTTACACTCTTAAAAATAAAGGCTCCAAAAGAGGATTTTCACAGCAATGCTATAGAAGAAACCATTTTGAGGTTCCCAAAGAACCTTTCAGTGAACAGGTCTTAAAATAGCCATTTTTGAGCAATTGAATGGTTTCACGGATGTTAAAGGTTCTTCATGGAAGCATAAATGCCAATAAAGTACCTTTATTTTTAAGTGTGCATGGAAAAACATTCGATTAGATTAAAACGTTCTTCACAATTTTAAAAACTGCTCACTGAAAGGTTCTTCTAAGGCATCACTGTATGCTTCTTTATGAGATTAATAAGTTAAATATTGCATTATTGGTTCTTCAGACAGGTTTTTTTGCACCATTCGGCTGTAAAGCCATTTTTGGTTCCAATTAAGAACCTTAAATGGTCCATCATGTGACATCCAGGAATATTTCTGAAGTAGTTAAAGCCACACAAAGACCTTTAAGCTCACCTTAATGGAGTAGATCAGAGCCATGAATCCCAGGCAGCAGAAGTTGACGTAAAGAGTGTTACAGAGTGACCAGATCAGGTAGTCACTTGGTGGCTTCTTGCCCGCATGGCTCATGTTGACCACCGTGGAGCCGCCAGCCTTGCGGCCGGACTTGCAGTTAGTGAGCGGAGTGCAGTCGTTCACGTAGCTGTATGTGGCGTTATCCATCCTCGGAGGTCAGGGGGTCAAAAACTCCTGGAAGAATCTGAAGAGGAATTACTGAGGAGAAAGATCAGGACACTACTTATACAGCACTGCAGATGGGCGGAGTCAGAGAGAGCGGGGTCAGTCATTATGTGGTGGTTGCTGGAGAGACCAGGGCAGGGTGCTGCTTCTATACATGCACCCATTTCAAGAAAATCTCTAGGTTTGGTTAAAAAAACCCCAAAAAAAAAAAAACCACACAATTAAAACTATTTTTAAAAATTCTAAATAAAATTTAAAAAACCTAAAAATAAAAGAACAAATGCACTTTATTTGAACTATTTAAAAAACTGATTTCTGAATCATTCCTGTTTTTTTAGGGGTATTTAAGGAACTTTAGCCCATTTTATTAGAAAGGAGCCTACAGAGGGGTTTCGGGGGGGGTTGAACTGGGGATGGGACGCAAGCCGTACTCAAACCTGCATCCTTACTGGAGCACCAAATGTCTAGGAAGCATGTGTGCTGCAGCTCAACCTTTTTCTTTTTTAAATCATTCAAGTGATGTTCATTTATTTTGGTCACCACAAACTATCTGGATCCGGGCATCCCGTGGAAGAAAATGGCACCTCCTAGTGGAAAGAGCAAAGCATTTAAAGGAGAAGTTCAGTCAAAAACGGCAAGTCATTAACTGAAAGCTTGTAACCTTTTATTTGAAAAACAAAAACAGTATCACTTTCTTTCTTCAAAGGGATTGTTGAGTTCCAAAATTCCAAAAGGGAACATTAGAATATGAAGCCATTACATGCTAATACACTTCTGTGGGAGGAACAAGCAGCACCCCCCAAACCTCAGGCAAGAGTAAAACGTAAAAGGAATGACAAAGAAGAAGATTTTCAGTGGATTTCCTGGAAATTCAGGCTTTGGAAAAGCAAAAAAGAAAGAGAAAACACAACCAGGATTTCAAATGAATCCACAACTCCATCATAGAGATCAAATATTCTGATTTATTCATTAGAAAAACGACAGAAGCCGTTACATTCCTGTTAACACAACTGAACTATATTCAGTTAAGGCAAAATGGACGGGAAGAGATCATTTCTCCTATTCAGCTTAGCCAAGATAAAGAACAAAATCTAAAGCGTCACAGTCTTTATATTAACAACTATTCTTTTGGGCTATTCTACATGTCGCACACAATCACAATGCAGAGATATATTGAAACAGACTGATTTAGTTTGGATTAGCTCAAACTTTCGTACGCATCAAAGGCCCCCATTTGGTTTAATGGCATAAATCATGACCACGGAATCAGTGTTGCAAACTGGCCATGTTAGATATGATGTCTGCATTTCTACAGCACACAAGGAATG
>CM031967.1:1025563-1045563 GCA_018749465.1 Paracanthobrama guichenoti
GGAACGGATCAGAGCGGGAAATATTAGAACTCATCATACGTGTGATGATCTGTACACAGATGCACACGATCGCCAACACACCTGGGTCACATTGTCATCGTCCGCGCTGTTGTATCGGCCCACATCAGGAGACACCTGACACTTGGACTCCATGAAGCACGGCTGGGTATCGGGAGCACTGAAGCTGTTGGGGAAGTAGTTAGGAGCTCCCCCTACAGGACCGGACAGGAACTGCTTAACATTTCAATACAGATTTCATTGCGCCACAACAAAATTCCACAGCATTTGGTCACATGTCCTGATTCGCCATTCTAGACAGATGTTGCGTTGTTAAATCTGAGTCACTATTAAGAGACTAATACCATCTAATATCCAAAACCAAACCCAGGATGTGACATGAGGTTTTTTTCTGCTGTGCATGCTGCTCCTTTAAACACATGGTGCATGTGTAACTTACCCTGGTTGTCGTACATGCACATGGGGCCGTCTCTCTGGTAGTTTGCCACACGGGTGCGGTAGGGGCAGTTAACGGGCAGTTGGAGGTAATTAGTTCCGAGCCGATGCCGATGTGTGTCTGGGTAAGAGAAAAGACGCCCCTGTGGCAAAAGAATTGAGTAATTGCAGCATTTAGTCATTCTAGTAATTCTTGTAATTAGTCATTAGTCATTGACGCTTTAATCCAAAGTGATTTACAGGATGCTTATTACAAGTAACCAGAGCTTAAGTGCCTTGCTCAAAGACAAAATAGTGAACAAGCATCTTTTGTGCATCATAAGCCTGTGCAAACGAACCTATGTGTCTAGCTATATTGCTTATAGGTTTTGACATAGTAGTAAAAAAACCAACCTGCAACATCTTGTCCGGGCTGGGCTCAATTCCGGGCGGCATGTTACTGGGATCGAATGCCAGCTGCTCCACCTCAGAGAAATAGTTCACAGGGTTTCGGTTCAACACAAGGCGTCCCACAGGAATCAAAGGGAAGTCCTTATGGGACCAGACCTGAGAGATAAAGATCCAGACATCAGAATGGGCATATACACTATATTGCCAAAAGTTTTGGGACACCTGCCTTTACATGCACATGAACTTTAAATGACGTCCCATTCTTAATCCGTAGGGTTTAATACCATAATCCCCCCTCCACCAAACTTAACACTTGGCACAATGCAGTCAGGCAAGTCCCGTTCTCCCGGCAACCGCCAAACCCAGACTCGTCCATGGGATTGTCAGACAGAGAAGCGTGATTGATCACTCCAGAGAACACGTCTCCACTGCTCTAGAGTCCAGTGGCGGCGTGCTTTACTCCACTGCATCCCACGCTTTGCATTGCACTTGGTGATGTAAGGCTTGGATGAGCTGCTCGACCATGGAAACCCATTCCATGAAGCTCTCTCCGCACTGTTCTTGAGCTCATCTGAAGGCCACAGAAGTTTGGAGGTCTGGAGCTTTGGACTTCTGCGCACTGTGACCCTCAGCATGCGCTGACCCCGCTCTGTGATTTCACTTCGTGGCTGAGTTGCTGTTGTACCCAATCACTTCCACTTTGTTATAATCCCACTAACAGTTGAGCGTGGAATATTTAGTAGTGAGGAAATTTCAGGAATGGACTTATTGCACAGGTGGCAACCTATCACGGTCTCACGCTTGAGTTCACTGAGCTCCTGAGAGCGACCCATTCTTTCACAAATGTGTGTAGAAGCGTCTGCATGCCTAGTGCTTGACTGTAGTGTGGTGTGGTGTCTTGAGGTGCATTCTGGGATGAGGGTACCTTAGTCAAATCAAATGGATTCCACTTCCAGTTCTCCGCCTGCTCAAAGGTCATGACCTGGATGTAGAAGGTCCAGGATGGGAAGCTGCCGTTGGAGATGGCGTTGTAGAGATCTCTGATGGAGTAATCTGGGTCGGTGGATGCAAGACGATCCGCTTCTTCAACGGTCAAATTCTTAATGCCCTGATCCGTCTGAAAGACAAGGACAAGTGACCGGGCTTCTTAACAAGGTGACATCATAACATCAAGTGATAAATTACATCTCTTAACTGTACATGATAATAGTATTTTTTAAACATTACTACAACTACTAATGATAATACGATAACATTGGCTATTATGAAGCAAATGATCAACCCAAATATTTTTCATCCATGTTTTAATTCATATAGTACACAAATTCTGTTGTGCAGTGCTTTTTTATCTATTTATTCATAAAGTTACATTTTAAATTGATTAAACTGGTTTATTGAATTAAAGTCATTAGGCACAATTTATGGCAAATCTGTATTATACAAGACAGAATTCTGAATTTAAAAAAAAAACAGAATATGGAAAGAGAAAAATAATTTAATGGGGCCCTTATCTCGCGCAGCCAGAGCTTCAGCCCGACGGCAGATACGCGCTCCTTGGCCAAGCACCACCCAGAGGCCGTCTGACTGACATGAACAGCAGCCAATCATTGCTCCGCGTCATGTTCAGAGGAGTGGAAATGTAAGTCCCTCCGTTAACAGACCGGCGTGCATCTAATAAATCATTCACTCAAGAACATGCAAGTTTACTGCAACAATGGAGCCTCGAACGTCACATCCTTTAGAAAATCCAGCGTTTATTTGATCCTGGTAAGGTTCGTTTTCCACGAGGGGGTTTGGCTTTGTTTCCAGGAGGACTGTTAAAGAACGCGAGACACGCACGTCTCCCAGAAATCCTGCAGAATTTAACTAATCACATGACGACTTAAAAGCGCCGAAGTGTTTCCCATTTTTGTGACGTTCAGCGAGATGGGTCTAAATATCAATATCAAATGATATGGAAAAAAAAAATTTGAGATTTCTATTTGACCCTTACCGCCTTGCCCTAATTAAAGCACAAGTTTGGCTGTGATTGTCACGTCAAGCTGCAGACACTCACTAACAGACAGTAAGTACCTTGTAGTGGAACTTGCAGTACACCGGCTGCCCCTGAGTGTTGACCAGTTTGAAAGTGTGCGATCCGTATCCGTTCATGTGACGGTAGCCGTCTGGAATCCCCCGATCGCTGAACAGGAAAGACACCTGCACATGCACACATGTGAGAGACTTTCTGCACTAACGTGAAAACACAAAAGTGACCGGCTTGTGCAGCCGTACCTGGTGCAACGCTTCAGGACGCAAACCCCAGAAATCCCAAACCATATCCGGATCCTTCAGGTGAGTCTGCGGATTTCGTTTCTGAGAGTGGATGAAGGACGGAAACTACAAACACAGTTAACGCACGTAATCTGTTAATATTGAGACTTAATGGATTCATGGAGTGTGTGGATTGTGTCTCTCACCAGAAGCGCATCCCTGATAAAGAAGATCGGGGTGTTGTTTCCAGTAAGATCCCAGTTGCCCTCATCAGTGTAGAACTTCACTGCAAATCCTCGAGGATCTCGCACGGTATCTGCCGACCCAGACTCGCCAGCTACAAACACACGAATACACTTTTAAATCAAAGGACAAAGGGAGTACTTAAAGTAGGCAAGTGAGCAAGAGTGTGCTATATTTCCATCACACGGTTTCTGCATGTGCCCTTTACCCTCTTACAAAACCATTGGCTCCATTTCAGAGACCTTAGCGTCACGACTGCTTTCCTGGCATTTCTAATCCCAACATAATCAATGCATACAGAGTCCAGATGCCACTAGAAGAACCATTATAATATCCATACAGAAACGTACCCACAGTGGAAAAGCGAACAGCGATGGGTGTCGTCTTTCCCACATACTCGAACACTTTGGCTTTACAATAGCGTGTGATGTCATGGGTCACCTCGAAGTAGCCAAACGCTCCTGCGAAGAGAACACAGTATTGTGTTTCCAATCACATACAAGCGTCCCGATACGGTCCATCCAATCAGAGCACAGCTCTTATAAGCCAATCAAGCCTCATACAACAGTTCAAAAGTGCAGGCTTTTTTTCTGCATGTATTTATTCACACGCACCTGCTCCTTTAGCGTGCACGACTCTCTCTGGTATCCGCTCTCGGTCAAAGTGGGCCATTTCATCAGTAAACACCACGTCCTGGACCAGCAGGGGTCCACGCGGACCCGCCGTCATCGAGTTCAGCTTGTCCCCAACCGGGACTCCGGCTCCAGTGGTCAGGACATCTGGCCGCTGAGAAAACAAACAAACAAAATGAGACAGAATAGCAAAACTGGATCAAATTAAAATAACATCTAAACAAACCAAATTTATGATTATTTAACAGTCAATGCTTCCAAATAAAAATCCGACTTATTTAGGATTTAAAGATAATTTTTATTCCGTATGAATACATTTGAGGTATCACTGAAGTAAACGAATTTAATAAAACTAAACTGGCAGAATAAATATTATTGTACAGGGATTTGACCTGAAAATGGCGGTTAAATATCGATAACGGTTATTTATCTGGTTAAAGTCCAACTGTCGTGTCCTCGTTAAATAAATAAAAGGAAAAGGGCCTCAAACTGTGGCAAGTATACATATGTATATAAATATAATAAAAAGTACAATTAAATATAATATAAATAATTATATAATATGCAACCAATTTTCGTCCTCTATCGCTTCCACAAGGCGTTATCAAATGTGATTCGCTGAGCGAGGTGTCAATCATGTTATTGACCAATCGCGTTAGAGAGGAGTGGGATGAGGCGGGGGCTTCCGTTTAAGTATGTCGTTGGCCCACTTCAACTACGAAAACATTTCACCTGAAATATCATAAATCTTATTTCTTTTGTACATTTTCACTCGCAAACCATTACAAATCCAAAACAACCCCACGTGCAAAAAATAAGACTATTTTCACTACGAACACCAGCACCTAACTAGCGTTTTAATCAATTATATATAATAATATTAGACAGTATCTACTGCATTAATGCATGTCACGTGATGCATATCATAAATACGTGATTAAAACGCTCTGTTGTTTGCTTGCAGCGAGACTTTGCATGTTTTTGTCACTGCGGTCATGATAAGCTTCTCTCTTTTAGAGCAGTCAGATTTTAAGGCAAGGCAACACTTCACTGTTGCACATTAAAGCCCGAATATACAATCAAATCCTTTCGTGTTTGTGCATTACAGCCTTGCGACCTTTGGCACAATTTCTCACTGTGCAATAGCCCTTTAAAAGAAACGCCGAAAACCCATTTAAATACACAAATACATATAATTGAACATATTAATCAGTAAATAAACTGCAGCAGACCTGAGAGCCGCGACCCTCCTTCCACAGCGTCATCTGATCCGTCGCCTTTTCTCTGTCTGCCATTGTTCAGCTCCTGAATTACACACAACACGCAAAGCAACACTTCTGTGGATCCAAACCACCGAACTGTCAAAGGGATGTTATTTATTAAGGCTGGTAATGGTCTGCTCTTTGTACTTGAACTTCGACCCAACTGATATCAAATGGGCGGGGCTAACTTACGTGGCCCGAACGTAGTCTGTTATTGTCACGATGGGTCTACATAATAATTTTATTTTTAACTCCCCAGTGTGTATTTTTAGTTTAATGTTTATTAAACGTTTTTCGGTGTTAATATTCAGTTGTAAAATATTCCTCAGACCGCAGCTGGGAAATCACGGGAAATACGTTACTTTTCTCAGCGCTGATCATGACGGACCAACCACAACAGCCGAGAATGTCATCGCTATCTCATTAGCCAATCAGAAAGGGTGGAAATACAGCGACATTTAATTTATACTCGCAGTGCAAAATTAAAATTAAGTTTTCTGAAATGGAATGTTAAATTTGCTCTCATTTTGGATACATTTCCAAAACAGAAATATGAACATTGGACTGGTTCAAAACTCTTGATTCACTTTTGTTTACATGGGCTATTGAAGTTATTTCACAGAGTGGATTGTCTCTTTTTATCAGTTCATAAATCAGAAAAAACACTGTCAGCGACCATAAAAATCTACGTTTTTATAAATAAAATGTTATACAAATTAGGCAAATGATATATGAAACAAACCTGCCTGTAAAAACCTTTGGAATATAGAATAAAACTGCAAAGTAACAATATGTACCCGTCGAGGCATGGACTCCACTAGACCCCTGAAGGTCTTCTGTGGTATCTGGCACCAAGATGTTAGCAGCAGATCCTTTAAGACCTGTAAGTTGTGAGGTGGGGCCTCCATGGATCAGACTTGTTTGTTCAGCACATCCCACAGATGCTCGATTGGATTGAGATCTGGGGAATTTGGAGGCCAAGTCAACACCTCTAACTCGTTGTTGTGCTCCTCAAACCATTCCTGAAGCATTTGTGCTTTGTGTCAGGAGCATTATCCTGCTGGAAGAGCCACAGCCACCAGGGAATACCGTTTCCATGGTCTCAACAATGCTTAGGTAGGTGGTACGTGTCAAAATAACATCCACATGGATGGCAGGACCCAAGGTTTCCCAGCAGAACATTGCCCAAAGCATCACACTGCCTCCGCCGGCTTGCATTCTTCCCATAGTGCATCCTGGTGCCATGTGTTCCCAGGTAAGCCACACACACGCACCCGGCCATCCACGTGATGGAAAAGAACATGTGATTCATCAGACCAGGCCACCTTCTTCCATTGCCCGTGGTCCAGTTCTGATGCTCACGTGCCACTGTTGGTGCTTTCGGCGGTGGACAGGGGTCAGCATGGGCACCCTGACTGGTCAGTGGCTATGCCGCCCCATACGCAACAAACTGAGATGCTCTGTGTATTCTGACACCTTTCTATCAGAACCAGCATTAACTTCTTGAGCAGTTTGAGCTCCAGTAGCTCGCCTGTTTGATCGGACCACACGGCCAGCCTTCGCTCCCACACGTGCATCAATGAGCCTTGGCCGCTCATGACCCTGTGTCCGGTTCTCCACTGTTCCTTCCTTGGAGCACTTTTGATAGATCCTGACCACTGCAGACCGGGAACACCCCACAAGAGCTGCAGTTCTGGAGATGCTCTGACCCAGTCGTCTAGCCATCACAATCTGGCCCTTGTCAAACTCGCTCAAATCCTTACGCTTGCCCATTTTTCCTGCTTCTAACACATCAACTTTGAGGACAAAATGTTCACTTGCTGCCTAATATATCCCACCCACTAACAGGTCATGAAGAGATATGTATTGCATTTGAAATCTCCAAATGCAAATAGATAAAGTGGAATAAAATAAACACGTAAATGTGTATGTAGGATGTTTTCTTTCACTAGTCCGAATGAAAACAAGTTATGGAAACAAAATAGCCCAACATTTAAATTGCTTTCCTTAATATTACTATTACATAATGCAAATATACTCACATCTCATGCAAAACAACATTGACTTCATATGAAACAAACCACAAAGCATTTTATTTAAACAATTCATTTGATTGCAGTATGCTCTACATTACTTGTGCATGCATTGTAAAGTTGTTTTATCATTCTTTAAATCTTTTAAAGTTCACCAACATCAGATGTACACTGCAAAATGAGAATATTGCTTCTATTAGGGTGAATTTGGCACAGAATGAAGTTTAATGGTGACAAGCTTAAAATATTGTTAGTAGTAAAAGTGAATCACAGCATTTGCAGCACTTCACCAAACGACTTCACTGCAAGAATCCGTTCTTCATTCGACAAAACATCTGAGGTGTTTACGATGTAGGAAGTGATTCACAGATTTTGGTATGAAGTTTTTACATTCTGTCATCAAAAGTTTTAATTATTGCGGCAGTTAAAACACTTTTAGATTTTCTTTTGTGCCGAAGAAAACTCATGAGAATGTGAACGGATATTAGTTTACACATATGATGTATGTGTTTGGGGTGACGCATTACAAAGTACAAAACTACAAAGTACATGTTCCTGTGAAGATAAACGTAAGGGATCACTATTTATTTTCCGGTAATCCCGTAACAGTTACTGTTTTGTAGTTACTTGCGCTACATATGTACTAAGGCTAATTTAACAACTATATTTAAGGTCCAACAACAAATATACTATAGATCAAAAAGCACTTTCTTTCATTTTGACATGCTAACCAAGTGTGAGGATGGCAGAAAGAGTGTTTTTGGGAAATATGCATGACTGTAATATGCATTAGTGTTATAAATTCAAACAAAAAACGCACCTCCAATGCACTGGACAGCACAAGCAATCTGAACTTAACATGGCCACATGAGACTAATCTGTTAAAGTTTGGATTTCAGAAGATAATGACTGAATTAATTAATTAACACGTAACGTTATTACTGTTGAGAGTAACTAGAAAAGTAATCACATTGCGATATAAAACATAAGAGGTAAAGACTTTTTCTAGCAACTGCAGTTGTAGTACTTGCACGCCCCATAGTGGTAGAATGCATTCGCCTAAATTAGTGATCAAATTTTGGTACTTTGATTAAATCTGGTTAACACAAATATCTTAAAATAAACTGGATAATTAAAAAAACCTCAATGCTGTGTCTATGATGCGTGATGTGTCTCAGTGGCGCCACTATTAGGCTAATAAGTGTCACTGCACTTGCCTGAGAAAAGGGACAGACAGTCCCGAGGTTATGCCTTAAATTTGTTATTTTACAACTTTTAAGCAGAAAACATAAGACTATTCAAACTCCCAATAATAATACATCTTTATGGCCAAACAAATAATTTCTTATTCCTTTTTTATGCCGTACTTTTAGTACAACAGAAAGTGGCTACTGCAGTGGAGTGCAGCACAACACCAGCCACCCTGTTATCATGTGTAGAAATGAAGTTAACCTGGATTAGAAAACCTGGATTTCAAAGACCCTTACAGATGAGACATCCTGAGCCGCCGATTTCTCTCTCGTTCTCTCTTTAAAGATCCATCCACCCTCGGAAAAGCTGTGACGCAAAAGATTTTCTCTTTATATTCAAACGTCTTTCCTGCTAGGACAGTTAGACAGTAGGCACCATGCAGACAGGAGTCAGAGGTCAGGGGTCAGGGGTCAGGACTAGAGGGATTAGGTCCTCCGGAGCGGGTGCCACATTGAAACTGGTTTCCGCAAAGTCGCCAGCATCTGGTTCCAGTGAGTTATTCCCATTCCACTGGCTTCTGGGCCGATGATCACATGACCCACGTTTTCACCACGGCCGTCCTCTGTGCTCTCAGCGACAGTCACTCTCAGAGAGAGATCCTGAAAAACACAATCAATTCAAATATTTAGACAGACAGACAGACAGACAGACAGATAGATAGATAGATAGATAGATAGATAGATAGATAGATAGATAGATAGATAGATAGATAGATAGATAGATAGACAGACAGACAGACAGACAGATAGATAGACAGACAGACAGACAGACAGACAGACAGACAGACAGACAGACAGACAGACAGACAGATAGATAGATAGATAGATAGATAGATAGATAGATAGATAGATAGATAGATAGATAGACAGACAGATAGATGATAGATAGACAGACAGACAGACAGATAGATAGACAGACAGATAGATAGACAGACAGACAGATGATAGATAGACAGACAGACAGACAGACAGACAGACAGATAGACAGACAGATAGACAGACAGACAGATGATAGACAGACAGACAGACAGACAGACAGACAGACAGACAGAGACAGACAGATAGATAGATAGACAGACAGACAGACAGACAGATGATAGATAGATAGATAGAAAGACAGAGAGACAGACAGAAAGACAGACAGATAGACAGACAGACTAGATAGATAGACAGACAGACAAACAGATAGATGACAGACAGACAGATGACAGACAGACAGACAGACAAACAGATAGATAGATAGATAGATATATATAGATAGATAGATAGATAGATGAGATGACAGACAGACAGACAGACAGACAGATAGATGACAGACAGACAGACAGACAGACAAACAGATAGATAGATAGATAGATAGATAGATAGATATACAGACAGATAGATAGACAGACAGACATACAGACAGAGAGACAGACAGACAGATAGACAGGCAGACTAGACAGACAGACAGACAGACAGATAGATAGATAGATAGACAGACAAAGACAGATAGATGACAGACAGACAGACAGACAGACAGATAGATGACAGACAGACAGACAGGCAGACAAACAGACTGATAGATAGAAAGAGAGAGAGACAGACAGAAAGACAGACAGACAGACTAAATAGATAGGCAGACAAACAGACAGACAGAGATAGATAGACAGACAGACAGATACAGACAGACAAACAGATAGATAGACAGACAGACAGACAGACAGACAGACAGATAGATAGATAGATAGATAGATAGATAGATAGATAGATAGATATAGACAGACAGACAGACAGACAGACAGACAGACAAACAGATAGATAGATAGATATACAGACAGACAGACAGACAAACAGAGATAGATAGATAGACAGACAGACATACAGACAGATGATAGACAGACAGAGACAGACAGATAGAGAGAAAGACAGAGAGACAGACAGACAGATAGACAGGCAGACTAGATAGATAGACAGACATACAAACAGACAGACAGATAGACAGACAGACAGATAGATGACAGACAGACAGATAGACAGACAGATAGATATACAGACAGACAGACAGACAAACAGATAGATAGATGACAGACAGACAGACAGATAGATAGATATACAGACAGACAGACAAACAGATAGATAGATAGACAGACAGACATACAGACAGATAGACAGACAGATGATAGACAGACAGAGACAGACAGATAGATAGAAAGACAGAGAGACAGACAGAAAGACAGACAGATAGACAGGCAGACTAGATAGATAGACAGACATACAGACAGACAGACAGACAGACAGATAGATGACAGACAGACAGACAGACAGACAGACAGACAGACAGACAGACAGACAGACAGACAGACAGACAGATAGATAGATAGATAGATAGATAGATAGATAGATAGATAGATAGATAGATAGATAGATAGATAGATAGATAGATAGATAGATAGATAGATAGATAGATAGTTGTTGTCACCTGCAGGACGATGGCTGGCACTGAGAAGATCATAGCCTCATTAAAGATGGGGTTGTTATCATCCCTTTTTATGGACGTCTTTTTTTTACTGATCTTCCTGCCGTCCTGGAGCAGGTACACCTTCACAAATGGATCTGCTCACATGGAAAGAGACAACATTTAGTACATGCTTTTCACACGATATAATTTACCACAGTAGGAGATATTCCTGCATTCTGTTCCTGGAACAATATTCCTATCAAGTACGCAGTCGTTGTTCTAGCCAGTGATCAGTAAGCAGTTTCAGCTCGCTCAGCTTCACACCTGCTGTGGTCTTTCCATTAGTCCAGACCAGGTTCTTGGCTTTGGCGATGACCACGGTGAGACGTTCTGCAGTCGGCAAATAACTGAGAGACAGCAGGATCTCGCCGACAGCATCCACAGCCTGAGGAGAAAAGCTACTTCTGCTGAACTGAACCCTCTGAACAAAATGATTCATTCTTTCCATTTCTTTCCACATTTCTTGACATTTTCTCCAGCCCAGGTGTGACGTACCTTGTTGATGTCCTGCAGGTAGAGCCAGGCGTTAAACGGCCGGAACGGAAGGTCCAGATCCGACAGTTTAAGTTCTGCCACTCCAGCACTGATGTGCCGCTCGTCTGAATCGACACCGAAGGTGGAGAATCGCAGACTGTTCTCATCCAGATTTACCGAATCCAACGGGACAGAAAACCGCTCGTCAAACACCACGGTGAAGGCATTTCTCTGGACCTGCAGAAGAGAATGACAGACAGGGATGTTTCAGTGTCACTGATGATATTAATTAATGTTAGAGTTGATCATTTCATTTTACATGATGATTTTACACCCTTTTAATGATCTATCTATCTATCTATCTATCTATCTATCTATCTATCTATCTATCTATCTATCTATCTATCTATCTATCTATCTATCTATCTATCTATCTGTCTGTCTGTCTGTCTGTGTCTGTCTGTCTGTCTGTCTGTCTGTCTATTTGTCTGTCTGTCTATCTGTGTTTGTCTATTTGTCTGTCTGTTTTTCTGTGTCTGTCTGTCTGTCTGTCTATCTGTGTCTGTCTGTCTATTTGTCTGTCTGTCTATCTGTGTCTGTCTGTCTGTCTTTGTCTGTGTCTGTCTGTGTCAGTCTATCTGTGTCTGTCTATCTGTCTGTCTGTCTGTGTCTATCTGTGTCTGTCTGTCTGTGTCTGTCTGTCTGTCTATCTGTGTCTGTCTGTCTATCTGTGTCTGTCTGTGTCTGTCTGTCTGTCTATCTGTGTCTGTCTGTCTATTTGTCTGTCTGTCTGTCTATCTGTGTCTGTCTGTCTGTCTGTCTGTCTATCTGTGTCTGTCTGTCTATTTGTCTGTCTGTCTGTCTATCTGTCTGTCTGTCTATTTGTCTGTCTGTGTCTGTCTGTCTGTCTGTATCTGTCTGTCTATTTGTCTGTCTGTCTATGTGTCTGTCTATTTGTCTGTCTGTCTATCTGTGTCTGCCTGTCTATCTGTGTCTATCTGTCTATTTGTTTGTCTGTCTATCTGTGTCTGTCTGTCTATCTGTCTATTTGTCTATCTGTGTCTGTCTGTCTGTCTATTTGTCTATCTGTGTCTGTCTGTCTATCTGTGTCTGTCTGTCTATTTGTCTGTCTGTCTGTCTGTGTCTGTCTGTGTCAGTCTATCTGTGTCTGTCTGTCTATTTGTCTGTCTGTCTGTCTGTGTCTGTGTCTGTCTATTTGTCTGTCTGTGTCAGTCTATCTGTGTCTGTCTATTTGTCTGTCTGTCTGTCTGTCTGTGTCTGTCTTTAATATATTATTGTATTCATCTTGATGAGTCAATATAAGACAATTCCTACTGTAAATTCATCCATGAAACTGTTTAACATCAAAATATTCAATATTTTTCATGATAGGACAGGTGTCTTATGGTTTATAATACCCGTGTGGCTCCTAGGCTGATCTGCTGAGGGACCAGCGTGACGGTGATGCAGCATCCGGGGAAGTTCTCCTCCTCCTTCTCCAGCAGGTCTTTACCCTGGTGCAGTGAGACGAGCAGAAGCGAAGCTCGAGTGTCCAGCTCCAGCGTGACCTCCAGCTGCCCCACCGTAAAGTCGTGCCCGAAGGTTTGAGCGATGGAAGAGATGGAGCACAGCGATTCCGAGGACATGGAGCGATTCAGGGTGCTTCCACTCGGATCCAGCTCTCGGCTCATCAGCTCCAGCGTTCCAAGATCCCGAAGACCATCTGGAGTGTCCAACAGCTGGAGACTCGGCTTTCGGCTCGCAGAGGACGCCCTCCGCTGGTTAGACGCTGCAACACGCTGCACAAAAAACAGTAAGCATCATATTATTAAGACAAATTAAATTTTGCATTTAAATTTGTAATATTATATAAAGTATAATACTTATGCTTCTATCTATCTATCTATCTATCTATCTATCTATCTATCTATCTATCTATCTATCTGTCTGTCTGTCTGTCTGTCTGTCTGTCTGTCTGTCTGTCTGTCTGTCTGTCTGTCTGTCTATCTGTCTGTCTGGTGTCTGTCTGTCTGGTGTCTGTCTGTCTGTCTGTTGTCAGTCTATCTGTCTGTCTGTCTGTCTATCTGGTGTCTGTCTATGTGTCTGTCTATCTATCTGTCTGTCTGTGTCTGTCTATCTGTGTCTGTCTGTATATTTGATGTCTGTCTGTCTGTCTGTTGTCTGTCTGTCTGTCTGTCTATCTGGTGTCTGTCTGTCTGTTGTCAGTCTATCTGTCTGTCTGTCTGTCTATCTGGTGTCTGTCTATGTGTCTGTCTGTCTGTCTGTCTGTCTATCTATCTGTCTGTCTGTGTCTGTCTATCTGTGTCTGTCTGTATATTTGATGTCTGTCTGTCTGTCTGTTGTCTGTCTGTCTGTCTATCTGATGTCCGTCTGTCTATCTGATGTCTGTCTGTCTGTCTGTCTATCTGATGTCTGTCTGTCTGTCTATCTATCTGTCTGTCTGTCTGTGTGTGTCTGTCTATCTGTGTCTGTCTGTCTGTATATTTGATGTCTGTCTGTCTGTCTATCTGATGTCTGTATGTTATAATTGTATTCATAACTATTAAAATGTCTGTTGTCTGTCTGTCTGTCTGTCTATCTGGTGTCTGTCTGTCTGTCTGTCTATCTGGTGTCTGTCTGTCTGTCTATTTGGTGTCTGTCTGTCTGTCCTTTTTTCACAAAACTTTTATTATAATATTTATAATTGTATTCATAACTATTAAAATAAATCTTGTAATATTTCCCCTAATTTAAATGTGTCCTCACTTTGCAAACCTTGGTTTGAAATCCAAAAGTAAAAAAAAAAAAAAGTTTCTTTAATAGTAATTAATTTTATATATATATATATATATATATATATATATATATATATATATATATATATATATATATATATATATATATATATATATATATATATATATATATATATATACACATATATATACACACACACTCACCTAAAGGATTATTAGGAACACCTGTTCAATTTCTCATTAATGCAATTATCTAATCAACCAATCACATGGCAGTTGCTTCAATGCATTTAGGGGTGTGGTCCTGGTCAAGACAATCTCCTGAACTCCAAACTGAATGTCAGAATGGGAAAGAAAGGTGATTTAAGCAATTTTGAGCGTGGCATGGTTGTTGGTGCCAGACGGGCCGGTCTGAGTATTTCACAATCTGCTCAGTTACTGGGATTTTCACGCACAACCATTTCTAGGGTTTACAAAGAATGGTGTGAAAAGGGAAAAACATCCAGTATGCGGCAGTCCTGTGGGCGAAAATGCCTTGTTGATGCTAGAGGTCAGAGGAGAATGGGCCGACTGATTCAAGCTGATAGAAGAGCAACTTTGACTGAAATAACCACTCGTTACAACCGAGGTATGCAGCAAAGCATTTGTGAAGCCACAACACGCACAACCTTGAGGCGGATGGGCTACAACAGCAGAAGACCCCACCGGGTACCACTCATCTCCACTACAAATAGGAAAAAGAGGCTACAATTTGCACGAGCTCACCAAAATTGGACAGTTGAAGACTGGAAAAATGTTGCCTGGTCTGATGAGTCTCGATTTCTGTTGAGACATTCAGATGGTAGAGTCAGAATTTGGCGTAAACAGAATGAGAACATGGATCCATCATGCCTTGTTACCACTGTGCAGGCTGGTGGTGGTGGTGTAATGGTGTGGGGGATGTTTTCTTGGCACACTTTAGGCCCCTTAGTACCAATTGGGCATCGTTTAAATGCCACGGCCTACCTGAGCATTGTTTCTGACCATGTCCATCCCTTTATGACCACCATGTACCCATTCTCTGATGGCTACTTCCAGCAGGATAATGCACCATGTCACAAAGCTCAAATCATTTCAAATTGGTTTCTTGAACATGACAATGAGTTCACTGTACTAAAATGGCCCCCACAGTCACCAGATCTCAACCCAATAGAGCATCTTTGGGATGTGGTGGAACGGGAGCTTCGTGCCCTGGATGTGCATCCCACAAATCTCCATCAACTGCAAGATGCTATCCTATCAATATGGGCCAACATTTCTAAAGAATGCTTTCAGCACCTTGTTGAATCAATGCCACGTAGAATTAAGGCAGTTCTGAAGGCGAAAGGGGTCAAACACAGTATTAGTATGGTGTTCCTAATAATCCTGACAGGTGAGTGTATAATGTTTAATATTAATATCAATTATGAATTAGTATATATATATATATATATATATATATATATATATATATATATATATATATATATATATATATATATATATATATATATATACAGATATATATATATATATATATATATATATATATATATATATATATATACACACAGAATATTTGTATATATATCTCAAAACTCTATCAGGTTATTATATGAATATATGTTTTTTCATTGCAGACCTCAGATTGAAAACTTACTGCGTAACTTAATTACAAAAAGTGGCTTCATGAATATATATATATGGTTAAAATATACACACATTTACACATAAACATAAAACTACAATAAACTGTTCTTTTCTCAGATTTTCAGCAGACTCCTTGTAGACCCCAGTTTGACCTCTGCTCACCTTCTGTCTGACCTCAGAGTGGGAGGAGCCATATTTCTCCTGCAGGTAGCGGTAGTGAAAGTTTGGATACGGAGAGGGAGTCGGGAAGGTGCCGGATTTATATAGCTTCCACAGATTCACTATAACCACAGCAAACAGAACCAGGAACCCAAACACATACAAACACACTTCCCAGCCAGGCGGGTTCAGCACCACTGACACACAAACACACACCAAACAGTAAGAGAAACTCACTTACAGGGACTCAAGAAATCAAGAGGCGTATGAATGATGACTGCTCACCGCTCAGATGATATTCAGAAATATCCTGACCCTGCACAGACATAGTGCCACCTAAAACACAAAGCACAAGACATTCTTAAATATGGCATTCGAAAACTTACCATAGTTAACAGAGTTATTGTTATTACAAACCATAATAACCCTTACAATAACATACTATGGTTGTACTATGGTAAAGTGATGGATTACGATCGTAAGACACTCGTACTATAGTATTTTTTTATTATAACCATATTCATGGTACACAATACACCAGGGTTCTTGAAAGAATACCATTGTACATACCCAAAAATATCATAGTAGGAACATGGTAGCATCATGGTACATACAATGTCTAAATAACATTACTATGGTACATATCCAAAAATACCATGGTATTAAGATAGTACATATCCATTAAAAATCACGGTATTACTGTGGTAAATACCCCAAAAACATGGTATTACTGTGGCAAATGCCCCAAAACACGGTATTACCATGATGCATGTGAACAAATGTCCAGAAAACATGGTATTACTGTGGCAAATACCCCAAAAACATGGTATTACTGTGGTAAATGCCCCAAAAACATGGTATTACTGTGGTAAATGCCCCCAAAACACGGTATTACTGTGGAAAATGCCCCAAAAAAGGGGTATTACAATGGTAAATGCCCCAAAAACATGGTATTACTGTGGCTAATGACCCCAAAACACAGTATTACTGTGGTAAATGCCCCAAAAACATGGTATTACTGTGGTAAATGCGCCCAAAACATGGTATTACCATGATGCCTGTGAACAAATGCCCCAAAAACATGGTATTACTGTGGTAAATGCCCCCAAAAAAAGGGGTATTACAATGGTAAATGCCCCAAAAACATGGTATTACTGTGGCTAATGACCCCAAAACACAGTATTACTGTGGTAAATGCCCCAAAAACATGGTATTACTGTGGTAAATGCCCCCAAAACATGGTATTACCATGATGCATGTGAACAAATGTCCAGAAAACACGGTATTACTGTGGTAAATGCCCCAAAAACATGGTATTACCATGATGCATGTGAACAAATGTCCAGAAAACACGGTATTACTGTGGCAAATGCACCCAAAAACATGATATTACTGTGGTAAATGCCCCAAAAACACAGTATTACCATGATGCCTGTAAACAAAGAACAGAAAAACATGGTATTACTGTGGCAAATGCCCCAAAACACGGTATTACCAAGATGCATGTGAACAAATGTCCAGAAAACACGGTATTACTGTGGTAAATGCCCCAAAAACATGGTATTACTGTGGTAAATGCCCCAAAAACATGGTATTACTGTGGTAAATGCCCCAAAAACATGGTATTACTATTACTGTGAAAACACAGTATATTACTGTGGTAAATGCCCCAAAAACATGGTAAATGATGCCCCAACAAATGTCCATTAAAATGGTATTACTGTGGTAAATGCCCCAAAAACATGGTATTACTGGTATTACTGTGGTAAATGCCCCAAAACACAGTATTACTGTGGTAAATGCCCCAAAAACATGGTATTACAATGGTAAATGATGCATGTGAACAAATGTCCAGAAAAACACAGTATTACTGTGGTAAATGCCACAAAAACATGGTATTACTGTGGCTAATGCATGTGAACAAATGTATTAAAACATGGTATTACTGTGGTAAATGCCCCAAAAACATGGTATTACTGTGGTAAATGCCCCAAAAACATGGTATTACCATGATGCCTGTAAACAAAGACCAGAAAAACACGGTATTACTGTGGTAAATACCCCAAAAAATGGGTATTACAATGGTAAATGCCCCTAAAAACATGGTATTACTGTGGTAAATGCCCCAAAAACATTTTATTACCATGATGCACGTGAACAAATGTCCAGAAAAACATGGTATTACTGTGGTAAATGCCCCCAAAACATGGTATTACTGTGGTAAATGCCCCCAAAACATGGTATTACCATGATGCCTGTAAACAAAGAACAGAAAAACACGGTATTACTGTGGTAAATACCCCAAAAAAGGGGTATTACTGTGGTAAATGCCCCAAAAACATTTTATTACCATGATGCATGTGAACAAATGTCCAGAAAAACATGGTATTATTGTGGTAAATACCCCAAAAACATGGTATTACTGTGGCAAATGACCCCAAAACATGGTATTACTGTGGTAAATGCCCCAAAAACATGGTATTGCCATGATGCATGTGAACAAATGACCAGAAAAACATGGTACCATGTTAATACCATGTTATTAACATAACACATATCCAATAAAAATCAGGGTATTATTGTGGTAAATGCCCGCTCAAAACACCATGAAACATGTAAACAAATGTATGATGACGGTGGTGATTAACTGACCTTACCACAGTTGATACAGTAAATGCAGTTACTATGGTATTTTTGACAGAAGCTATGAAGGATACTCTGGTAAATTGTTATAAGGGTACTGAAGCATCAACTATCCAAACTTTCAAACCTGGGAAAGACTCCTCAGTCATGGAAAAAAAAGTCAAGTTATAGGTCTAAAAAGAGAGAAAGTGAGAGGCGTATATGCCGTGAGTCACGCTGAGACTTCTGGGTAATGAGATGAAGGGAGCAGTGGGAGCTGAGGAAGACTCCTGCAGAAGATTATGACAACGGGCCAATTAAAGCATCTGAGAACCGAGTGTTCTCATCCGTTATAAGCACTGGGATTCAGGGCATTATGGCTTTTACGTGTCTAGTGTGAAACGGAATATTTAATGAATATGTGTTGAAGTCGCACTGTCAGGAATGTCAGCAGCTCTATGTAAGTGTGTGTGTGTGTGTGTGTGTGTGTGTGTGTGTGTGTGTGTGTGTGTGTGTGTGTGTGTGTCACGGCCCACGCTCAGTCTGTAATGACTACAGGAGCACAGATGGACACACACACACTCTTGGAACAGTGATACTGTCTGCACACTGAAGCCAATATCCCAAAATAATTTCCCAAATGGCACATTCACTTGAGCTGTAAACCTTCATCTTGGTAAACAATGAATCATGGAGCACAAATCCCAAGCTTGCTTTCTTCAGTTCGCTTAGGTTTCTTTTTAGGTTGTGTAGAAAAGCGATGATTGATTCTCTTGCCTTTTATGAAGACACCATTAGTGAAATAAGATTAAAGTGGCTGTGTCGATGCTAAAGCCTTTATCTTACAGACATGAAGGTCTAGGTTTAAAGGGATAGCTCAGCCAAAAACTCGCCCTCAAGTTATTCCAAACCTGTATGGTCAAGGTCAAGGAGAACTTTATTATCCCACAAGGGCAAATTCATGTGGTCATTCATTACGCAGCCTTGTCACAACATATTCTCTAAAAACAGACACCGCAATCAAACCAGTAAACATAGATATAAAAATATGAAAAACAATAACAATTAATAAACAATCAATAAACAGTTTTAGGACGATAACAGAAATGAACAATGACAATCCAACATCTGAAGTTAAAAATGACTAACTAATAACTAATGAGTTTCTTTCTTCTGTTGGACACTAAAGATATTTTGAAAAACACGGTATTACTGTGGTAAATGCCCCAAAAACACGGTATTACCATGATGCATGTGAACAAATGTCCAGAAAAACATGGTATTACTGTGGCAAATGCCCCCAAA
>CM031967.1:1050563-1053063 GCA_018749465.1 Paracanthobrama guichenoti
CTCGCGGCATGTGCAGCATATGCACATGAAATGTGAGCGCACATAAACTCGAGATGTGTGTGTTCCTACCTTCAGCAGTGTCTGTTTCTCCCGCTCCTGCTCACACACACTCACACACTCCTTCATCCATCAGTTAACGCGCATTACAGCGTCAGATGCGCGTGCGGGACTCGGCCACATCTGTGTTTACAGCGGATCCGAAGTGTGTGTGGGCTTTGCTCTGCGCATGATGAGGAGTCCCACCCCTGCAATGCAACTTCAGCACCAGCGCGCGCGCGCGCACACACACACACACACACACACACACACTGTCACACACGCACTGTCACGCACGCACACTGTCACGCACGCATACACGCACGCACGCACGCACACACACACACACACAGTCGCACACACACACACACACACACACTGTCACACACACACACAGTCACACGCACGCACACACACACTGTCACGCACGCACACACACACACACACATGCGCGCGCGGAGAGAGGTGAAGGCAAGGTGCTCGCTGAAAATGTAATACATAATAAATTCTAACGGACCGCTGTTACCCACGAAAAATATAACGTTACAACTATTTGCGCATAAAAGCAGTGCGTTTAATATTACGATAATAAATAAAAAGTACCAGTTTGCAACATCAAGCGCCACAACGGAGACGGACTGTTAAAGTCTTGCACATTCACGATAAAAAAAAAAAATGTAACTACATGCAAACGATATTCATTTAAAAACCGGCGCTGATGTCTTGCGCTGATTCAGGACCCGAGTCTGCGCAGTAGCGCGAAGTGGAACCGCGGTATCAAGGCCCCGCCCACACTCACGCAGAATCGGTTAGTACCGTTTACAGCAGAACAACTCACCCGTGTGAAACAAGCAGTTATGGAAATGTAGAAATTAAAGTTAAAGCTCCTACCGAAAAAAAAGAAAAGTCTGTTGGTGCCTCGAGTCTACTCGGAGACGCTGTCAATCATGACGTCACACCACAGTTTCTGTTGAAGCCAATACGGAAGTGCCTTAAACTGCAGTTCATCGACTGGCCACTAGAGACCGGCTCCAGAGGGGAGCAGAATCTCATTGAGCCTCATGTTAAAATGCCCAACTTTACAGCAGAAAAACACATGTTTACAGCCTGGGACAAATTGTGGCTAATTCTGCCCTTCATGACGATTGTGAGGGGGTGAATTTATTTATAAGTCATTTGTTTACATTATATAAAGCCTTAAAGTTCTGAATAATTAAGGGCATGGCCACTTTGTGTGACAGGTGGATTGCTGTTTGTCTGCTGTCTGTCATCACCTCAGCTCCGCCCACGTCCCGCCTCTTTGCCCATTGTCAGTTATCCGGGAGTGACGCGCTGCTAAGATGGCGACGGCCAGCTCGACCCTACTTTACGCTTCAGAATCCTACGGGTGACGTCACGGACACTACGTCCATATTTATTTTAGTCTATACGTCACACTAAAACCAAACTTATTTAATAAAACGAAAACTTGCATCAGCGTGATAAAAACTACCTAAAACGACAGAAACTGTCTTTGAGGGAAACAAAAAAAAAGTGTAAATTGTTTAGTTTGTCTTGCGCCCCAGTGGATTACACGGGAAGGAGCTTCGCCCTATGGCTCCGACTGGGACAAACCACCTCAAGACGCTCTGGCTTCACTTTTCAGAAATTGTGCAGCAGGCACATTAATAACAGCCTATAAAAGTGAATAACTGAACACTGCATTCTTTTATAACTGAAATAGTTGGACACTTAGCACGTAATTACATTAAAGATGATTGTGAATATATGCATAAGTGATCAGGCTAATCGGGTATCTGTATGCTATGCTAGTACATAAGATAGACATAAATGTTCATCATAACGTAGTTCAAACTGTATCAATCATAACATGATTTTGTAGGAATTGTAAACAGGCGCTAAAGAGAGTACCTATTAAAAGTAATTTGAGCCAATGGGATCGCTTGGGGTCCTAATGGAGACCCGGTTCGTCACCACCGCAGGTCAGAAGTCGTCTTGGATTGGTCCATTACAATGGGTCAAAATAAACTCTTGTTTTTACTGTACATCTTCAGTTCAACACATCATAAACTCAAACACACAGAGTCCCCATGAAAACAAACATTTATTTACAGGATGCCAGCCACTGGAGTAGCAGCAATTTCAGGAGTGATGCCAAGGAAACTTAGTGTTGCTGTGCGATTACAGAAAATAAAGTCTAAAATGCCATAAATGAGTATAAAAGATCAAATCCATCTCAGAGCCCTAAGATCAGTGTTAGAGTTTTTATAAAAACTGCAGGTGAAGTCAAACTCAAAGACAGAAAATCATTTGTTCAAAAGGAAAAGTTAAATAAAGGGAAAAAGTAAAAAAGCAGAGCTAAAATATTTACAATTCTGCAATGATTTACATTCGGTTTCACCATAAAAGCTTTTTTGTGGTCCACTGACGCCCATCAGTCGAGCCGCCGCGTTCAGTGTGTGAT
>CM031967.1:1065563-1153063 GCA_018749465.1 Paracanthobrama guichenoti
TTTCCCTGCTTTAAACCTGCTAACCGTCACCCACCGTGTCCTGTTCGAGCAAGCATCTGAAATTAAACGGTTTTAAAGACGACACTCAGCAGACTGCAAGTGTGAAACTACCAAAATTAAAATAAAAAATACATTTTACAAAATAATTTACTCTAAAATTGCCCAAGCACTATTTTCCATGGTAACACAATGTCCAATTTTGAGCGTTTAAGCTTGAATACCCAATTTGTGATTATTATTAAAATATTTGATTAGGCAATAAAGCACGACGATAACCCGCTTCCAGGACACTGATGGTAAACAGCCTTAACAGCCACAAAACTCCAGTGTTGACTTCATGTGCCCTTTAAAAACAGCAGATTGGATTTCAGTTGTGCTGTCATTCTCACGTGCTCAATTCACTGTTAGAAGCTGAAAGCGCACACAGACCCTCCTCCATTAGTCGGGTTAGACGAGACGAGTGTGTGTTAGTGTAATGGACAGTGAACGATACAGACCTGGACGCTGCAGTGGATTCAGAATCCTTCTATAACAGAAGGCAGAATAAGCACACGGGGGGGGGGGTCACTCGATTACATCTGCTGCCTGTGAGTCTAGACCGCTCACTGCAACATAATCAACTTACCGCAAACTCCGAGTAGGAAGAGGCCACGGACGTGATGGAGTAGTTTCTGAGAGGGCTGGCAGCCATCGTGCGCAAAGCTCCGCTCAGATGAGAAATATTCTCCTTGTTCCTCTCCAGACCACGAGGGGTTCGGCCACGAGCAGGTGTTCGCGCACCCAACTAGTGCACAAGCAGTTTACATTACTGATGATGAAAATTAATGTATAATATAACTGTTTAAAACAGCATAACTCACCTTGCTAGAGGAAAGGGGCGGTCTCAAAGAAGGGGAGGCGCATATGGAACGGAGCGTCGTGTTGGGGGTGGAGCTACACATGCTAGAGGTGGAGGTCATCTTAAAACAGATCACACAAATAAAGATTTGATTTGTTTTAGACTCAGTTCTAAGGACAGCCTTGTCAACGCATATGCACATTTTGTTTTGTAGTCGATCGAGTAAATGTGTAAAATAAGCAAATAATTCTGCGTATTAAGATGCATATGCTGCATATTTTTATGATTTATGATGCATGCATAATTATCTATAAAAATGGTTTATTTTAATATTTGATTACAGATTATAAAGATTACAGAATTTTGCATTACAGAGATACATAATTTATGATATTTTATTATAATGAATATATGTATTAAATAATAAAATGTAAAGTAATATTGTAATTAAAAGACTATTTGAAAAATAACTATTTTTACACATACACACACTTGGTAAAAACAAATATAGGAATAGTATAATTTCAGCAATTTTACGCACATTTATCGCACATTACATTTGCTATCATTATTAAAAAAAAAAACATGCATGTACTTTGTTTTTAAATGGATTATTTTTGTAAAGTGTTAGCAATATTGTTTTCTTGCACCAGCTTAAAAATATTAACTCTTCATAAAACGTATGCATTTTTACTGTAATAAATGAGATGCTAATTTATGCATGGTGAGGCAACATGGCGGCGAGTCATTGGAGAATGTGTGCCATTACATTTATTTGATCTGCATTATATCTGGTATTAATTTCCCTGCCATTGAGATTAGCATCAGGACGTTGTTAAATGAGCCAATTACATTTTTTAAATTTAACATTTGATACATTTATTCGGTCAAGAATTGGCACACGTATCCCATCAGTACCTTGCGCGTCTTGCCCGGTGTCGGGGTTCCAGCGAGTCTCCTCTTGGTCGGGGTTCTGATGACGGTGCCGTACAGCAGATCTTCCTCCGTCTGCTTCAATTTCTTCATTTGCTGCACAGTACAAACATCACGTCAGAACTAAATCAAGAACCTCAGAGTAATATTAGATCAAATGAGCAAATGTCACACCCGTTCCTGTTTTTCCCTCTCTTTCTCCATACGGTGTTGATTCCACTGGTCTTCCACATACTGAAGGAACGGCTGCCCGTTCACACGGAACTCCTTACACTGCGCCGCTTCCCATTGGTCAATCTGAGCCTTCAGACTCTTCTCGAGCTAACCAAACAAACAAAACCACTGATCATACAACCCATTCCTGTCAATCAAACACTGATAAAGAGCAGGTCAAACCTTCGGCAAGCTCTTCTGCAGGTCCACCCTGTGTTTCTCCTCCTTCAGCAGGTTTCCTCCTCTGTTATTAAAGCGAGAGGGGTCTGTGGCCTTTTTCTGGAGAAAGAAGAGCAGCCGTAATTGGATTTAAATTTCAGAAAGCTCTTTAATATGTTAATGAAGATGATTTCCCATGATTCCTCACCTCCAGCTC
This sequence comes from Paracanthobrama guichenoti, assembly GCA_018749465.1. NCBI lineage: Eukaryota > Metazoa > Chordata > Actinopteri > Cypriniformes > Gobionidae > Paracanthobrama > Paracanthobrama guichenoti. The sequence continues at coordinate 1,067,924 of CM031967.1, forward strand.
CTGATAGAGGGTCCAGTTGCTGCTCCAGGTGGAAACGGCGTCGTACAGCTCGCGGTGTTCTGTATAATCCCGCTTCAATCGCTCCAACTCCAGCTCATGCTCACGCAACACCTCCTCGTCCAGATCGTCTAGCAGCACAAAACAAACGTCAACTCTGCGTACACGACACATTACACAGTATTGCTCAATCACAACTTGCATAAAATCTGCATTATTCAGCAGATTAAGATCAGTCCTTTATTTTCTACAATATAGGGAAGGACTTGATTTTGTCCATTTGGAATTGATCGGATGGTTGTGGTTTGCTATTGGTCGATCTCATGTGATTGACAGGTTGCCCCGCCCTCATGCCAGTAAACACACGAGACGCACAAATCATTTATAATAAATACTACAATAATCCATACAAAATAAGAATAGTCAAATTTGATTTCATGGTGACTTTAAGATCAAATTCAAGGTGCTAAATTGCTTAGCATTCCATTTATTGAAGTATGCATGCATGTTTTTTTGGCCTGATATTATCCGCAAAGCCTTAAATATAATGTGGTCTCAACATGAAACTTTAATAATCCCCTTAATATCATTTTAGTACATTCTCATTCTCTGCTTTTTGTACTGTGAAGTATGCAAAATTCTTCTTGAAATCTGGCATACCGCTGTGGTAAGGAATGAAGGCTTGTCTCTGCTCCGGGCCGTAGTAACATTTCTCCCAAAACTTGACGATCTCTGATCGGATGGTGCGAATAACACGCTCAATGTTTTTCTTCTTCAGCTCCTCCAGTCGCTGAAGCTCTGCCTGCAGCTGTGACACGGCGAGAAAGACGGCGTGAGGAACGTTTCACAATTTCAGCAGAAGCTCAAGATGAAACATGACCTACTTTAGGTGACAGGTGCGCGAGTACTTACTGCGTCCAATCTGCTCTTTGTGCTCGTGTGGGTGGTTTGCATGAGACTCTCTCTTTCTTCCACAGGAACCTGCAACATCTCCCACAATTCCTCAATGCGACCACGGATGGACACACACAGCGCTTCACTTTCAGCTTTACGGCTCTCCAGCTGAAATGCAACACACGCGCTATTAACCAGTGGCATTTCACCTATTGAAAACACTGGCATCAAACATGATTCAAATAAGGTGGCACTATTTACACGTATTATAGGGTTCGTTACATGTGATTATGCAGAATTTATTGTCATTGCTATAGTAAATACATGAAACGTTTAACACACAAATAAATTGTTACCAATTGATATAAACATACACACAATATATTGATCTGATGTTCAAGGAACATTTTTTATTATTATCATTATCAGTGTTGAAAACAGTTGTGCGGCTTCATATTTTAGTGGAAACCGTGATACATTTTTTTCCAGGACTGTGAAGAGAAAGTAAAAAAAAAACAGCATTTAACAGTTACTTTTTAAATGTACTGCATCTTTGTGGCTGAAAGAAGTGTGTGAAGAGTGTGTGTAGCGTACCTGCCCCAGTAACACTTTAAGTGAGCTGATGTTTTCCACAGAAAGGCAGAAAGCGTCTTCATCCTCACACACAGCGTCTTTCTCAAAGGTTGTGTCAGGATGCTGCTCCAAGTCCTCCATCAACACTGTGATGTGACGCTTCATTCCCACAAACTCGGCATGACGACGCTCCTGTAAACACACACAAGCACACTTCCTGCAACCATTCTGGGTATATTTTCATATGCAGAGGCAAACTACCACACTATTCATTTAAGGGGGGGGTGGGGGGGTCTAAAGGCCTGTGTACACCGGGGCGATTATCGGCAGAGTTTTTCCGACGAGTCTGTGTTCACACCCAAGCGATTTTCACTGGCGATGCGCCGAGTGAACGTGCAAAGTAGATTGTGCTCCCGGCATACAAGGTGGCGCTGCGCCACTTTACGCTTGACACTCGCTTATCACACAGAAGACGAGAGACAGCGTTTACATGCTTGCCAAAACCATTCACACACTTTTTGCTAACTGGCATTAGCAGCTCTTCTTTGGCTACTTCCTCTTCGTCGTATCAATGTGTGCTTGGCAAGACCGTGAACAAAAGCGCCGGTCTCATTGGTCGGCCAGTTTTTAATGCGCCGCGTCAAGACAAAAAAAAAAAAAAAAAAAAAAAGAACCCGAGGTTTCTTTTACGCCTGCCGTTTTGTGCGTCGGTGTGCACACTCACATTGGCGCCCTTTGTTTAGTCACGAGGCGTTAAACGTCGGCGATAAGCGCATGCAATATTCAGCCCGGTGTGAACAGGCCTTAAAGCCATTTCATGCATTCTGAATCATTTACACTGTTAAAGAGTTGATTCTCATGCTAAACATGGACCAAACTTCAACAAGTTGGACATAATGGCAGTATTTCTGTGCCAAATACACTCCTTCGGGATTCTAATAAGTTTTGGAAAAAAAAAATTCAGATGACATCATAAAGGGCGGAATTCCTTATATGGGCACTTCTCCCGGATATGAGCGCACACACACACACACCACCACCCAGAGCGAGAGCCCATCAGTGAGCTTCATTTGGGTTACAGGAGCCAACAGCAGCGCTGTCATTTTGCTTTTAGACCGTAAAAGCATGGTAAATGGACGGCATTTATATAGCGCTTTCAACCGACCCATGGCCACCAAAGTGCTTTTTATATTGCCTCACATTCACCCATTCATACACCGACGGCGGTGTCAGCCATGCAAGGGCCATACAGCTCGTCGGGAGCAGCCGTGGTGAGGCGTCTTGCTCATCGACACCTCTACACTTGGTCAGGAGGAACCGGAGATTGAACCACCTACCTTCCGGTTTGTAGACAACCTACATGCCCCAGCGTCACTAAAGAAGCGTGTTTCTGATTGTGAGGGAAAGATAACCTTGTACAGCTTCCCAGCGTTAAGGAAACAGTGGATGCAGTTTGTTTTTCCGGAGCAGCAAAGGAGTTCTGCAAGTGTGTGTGTGTGTGCGCGCGCGCTCCCGGTCATGAGTCGAAACTGCATGAAATGTGTTTTTTGTGGGCAATCAGCACACAAGTGCATATAATGTAAACAACACAAACGTATACTGAATCGAGAGTTATCCAGGGATAATGCCATGATGCATTTCGTGTGTGTTTGTCATGGGTGTGTATGTGCTCGTGACTCTTTAGCTCCGCCCACTGCCACGAGCTCAGCTGTTTTCAGAATCGGTACAGTGCATCTGTCTTTTATAAATATTAATAAACTAAAGACTCTTGGGAGATGTGAAGGATCAACACTACTCTATAGATTCTCCAGATTAACATGAGAAACTGTGCGTGTTATGACCCTTTAAGAATGCAAGATACACTACTGGACAAACGTCTGGAATAATTAAGATTTTTTCAAATGTAATTTACTCCTGTGATGCAAATCTGAATTTACAGCATCATAACTCCAGTTTTTTTTTAGTGTCACACGATCCTTCAGAAATCATGGCTAAATTCAATCTGTTCATCACATAAAAGCGTCAGTGTGACTAACTGGATTAGTTTTATGATCTCTTTATGAACTTTTTGAAGCGTCAAAGTGTCAACGGAGGGACAGAAAGCTCTCAGATTTCATCATAAAGATCTTAATTTGTGTTCCAAAGGTGAACAAAAGTCTTATGGGTTTGGAACAACTTATGGGTGAGTGAACTATCCCTTTAAAATAGCACATTACATACTTTGCAAACTAAAAAAACAAAAAAAAAACAGATGGTATAAAGTGCTACTCAGCTTTGCGAGCGCGTTTTACCTTCTCCTGGTTGCGTGCATTGATGTGTTGCCTGTAGTTCTGCAGCTGCTGCTGTGACGGCACTCGTTCGGGATGGATGGGGAAGAGGTCATCACACAGGACATCACACAGATCTTGATCCTGCTGAATCAGAGACTTCAGCTCGCTCTGACGCACACTCTTCTCCTTCAGCATCATCTTGACATGCGTACGGAGATCCTTCTCCAACTGCAGCATCGTAAGACCGCCTTCATCCTGCCAAACACAGAAAATCTTCAATCTGATCGGACGGCTTTAGAGAACATCTGGGAGTTAGAGGGCACAGGTTTATTATGCGGATAAACACAACACTCACCTGATACTCCTCCACCTGAAGTTCATCACACAGGCCGGCCATCTCTTTTCTGCACGCTTCAATACTGGTCATCAAGCGCTTCCTCAAGCCCTCCTCCTCTGCGATCATCATGTCCAGCAGGTTCTGAAAGCACAATGAAGATTTCACATTGAATCGGTGTCGCCGCTCTCTCCAGTCAATGAGAACCGAACATGACCTGAACTGACCTTGATGTGCATGTGAACGGCATCCGTGCGCTGCAGCCTCTGGTCCTCTGGGATCCCGATCTCCTCCCAGATGTCCTTCAGCTCACCAAGAGCTTTGTTCAGACATGAGACCGACTCTGCAGCGTGGATCTCACTGAAATTACACACATTCAGATCTACTGAATACACATCCTGTTATTTTAGATGCCATTTAAAGGATGAGATGTCAGACTCCGTGTATGTGTTGCAAAATAAACACCATAAAAATTGTGTTAACGCCACAATATGTAGTTTTTCGCCGCTAGGTCACTTATTCAAAACAAAGGCGTGGCTTGATGACGCATTGATTTTGCAGAGGTTTTATTATACCGCAGACGAGCGCTTCCGCTTCTTACGGTCATGCATACACAGCGCTGTTTTATCATGTTAGATACATAATTTGAGTATGCTACTCTGTGCGTTGGCTCTGCGCTGCTATGAGACACTTGTTCACACTGCAGTGAGCGAGATCACATTAGGCATGGTAAAACATGGCACTCTGTGCGGTAAATCAACAACACCAGATTTAAACAATCAGACTAACTGTGTTGAACTGGAGAACAATGACTAGTCTAAATGCATCCAAGCAGTTGCTCACCCGTCTAATAAAACATCAGATATTAACCAAGAGGCTCCTCCCACAGTTTCTGTTGAAGCCAATACGGAAGTGCCTTAAACTGCAGTTCATGGACTGGCCACTAGAGACCGGCTCCAGAAGGGAGCAGAATCTCATTGAGCCTCATGTTAAAATGCCCAACTTCACAGCAGAAAAACACATGTTCACAGCCTGGGACAAATTGTGGCTAATTTTGCCCTTCATGACGACTGTGAGGGGGTGAATTTATTTATAACTCATTGGTTTACATTATATAAAGCCTTAAAGTTCTGCATAATTAAGGGCGTGGCCACTTTGTGTGACAGGTGGATTGCCGTTTGTCTGCTGTCTGTTAGTCATCACCTCAGCTCCGTCCCACGTCCCACCTCTTTGCCCATTGTCAGTAGGGGTGTACGATATTGACAAAAAAAGATATGAATATTTTCTGGGATTTTCTCTAACGATAATTACACGATATTTTGCTGAGTGTGTTACTGTGCTGGTACTTTGGCAGGTTTAGGACCGCCATGGTCAGCTTCTTCATATTCTGTGTGGTGCTCAGTTCAACTGAAATCATCTTTTTTCACCTTGATAAAATTTATTTTTAACATCTTTTATGTCAATTTCATAAATTTAATAAAAAATGGATTATAAAAGACGACACAATAGGGCTTTTACCAATCAAATTAAATACGCACCACCAAAATGAATCTCTGCGGTGCAGAGGAAACACAGAAGCTGCATCTGAAGATCCTTTACACAGACTGTGCACTGACCATTTACACAGCTCAGAAGTGACACAATGATAACCTGCAGTTATGCATAAATGTTTTGATGTTTAAAACATAAAATGTTGAATAATGTTGATATTTGAAATTATTTAAAACATGAAGATACTTTGTGAAATTAAAACCGGCAGTAGGTGGCAGCAAGTCACGTTTAATGAGAGAGTCACTGAGATTCAACCGATTCATTCAAGGAAGGAAGCCTTCGATTATCTTAATCTATCCGAGTCATTGAATCATTGATTAGTTGAAAACGCTGATTCATTCAGTATTAATGCACCACTGTGTTTCGCTCAGAGATGCACATACAGTGCTCCGCCTTTGTTTTGAACTATTTTTCGGTGTTGAAATGAAGAAAAAACAGGCAATGTGGAAGTCTAAACTAAGTCACTTAATATTAACTTCTTGTTTAGTAAACTTGCATAAAATCAATATCACATTTGAAAACCTGCAATCTTTAATATCTTATTAACTATATTATATGATGTAAATATAGAGTAATGCTGCGCTCCAGGCAGGTTTCTGAGCCCGTAAGTCACGACTTCAAACCATGACTTCAAACCACGACTTTGTAGCGCTCCAGGCAAAGTCCCGCCGAACTGAGCGCAAGGAATTGTGGTAACTTTAGCTAGATGGAAACAAAGCATAGCGCACCATACGGGGCGTATGTTCATTTACAATAATTTCTATTGCCAAAGGTGCTTACTCCTTGCTTATTTGAGGGAAACGGAGGAGAAAAAACAGTGCATAAGGCAAGAGAAGCTGTTATACCTTTTATTTTACGTTATTTGTATATCCATAAGGGCTGCGTGACGCCAGAGCGCGTAACTGGGAGTACATCGATCTAGTACGAGTTCATTGGTTTGACTGCCGTTCCAGTGCACTTTCACGGGTAGAAGGTTGGAAGAACACGGGTTACGGGTTGCCTGGAACGCGGCATTAATCACGCAATGAAAGCGTGTACTCTAATGCGCACACATATTAGTCTAATCAACAAAACTACATCATGTAGTGCAAGCGTGCACTCTCTGGGTGTGTGTGTGAGGGATATACTCCCTAATGTCAGATTGCACATCGTTAAAACAACAATTATGATATTATCGCACACCCCTAATTGTCATTTATCCGGGAGTGACGCGCGATGACGCAATGCTAAGATGGCAACGGCCAGCTCGACCCTACTTTACACTTCAGAATCCTACAGGTGATGTCATGGACACTACGTCCATATTTCTTTACAGTCTATGATATTAAAGCGTCTGGTGTTTCCATGGTTTCAATGAAATAAACGGAGTGTCTATTTACACCAAGTGCTAACAGCGTGCCTTGTTGGTAAGTGCGATTCGCACTAGCTCCGCCCAACAACGCCTGGTTAGCCCAAACAAGATTTTTAAAAAAGCTTGTGTTTTAGTAGAGACAGTAGAGCGTAAGGCTCAGGAATCTAGTTTGACGCGATCGACCCGGGTTCAAATCCGCCTTCTGCTGAGCTCACTCTTCTCTCTTTTCCTATCACGCATCACATCGGAAAGGCATTTATTTACTTTCAATAAAAATTAAGATATCCTAAAAGTGGAAATAAAGTGCCTAACGAAATGTTTAATAATGATAATAATAAAAGCATTTATTGTGTAGGGAGGGCTTTTATTGTCCCATCAAGGCGGCATCCATTTAATGATTTAAATAAATATAATCATTTACACTGTTATTATTGCATCCTGTTAATGTACAACAATACAGGAGGTGCAAATAGTGTGCATCTGTCAAAATAAAAAGTATAAAAAGCATCTAATTAGGCTACTATTTACATATATTGCAAAGAACTGCTACTTTTACATGACGTAAATAGAATATATCACTGTTTTCCCCTTAGTATGACATCTGACTTAGTAAATAGCATCTACAGTCATTTGCACTTAGTGCCGCTGGCTGAGATAAAACCGGAAATCGAGGGTAACGCGGGTATGATGTCATTGATAGGCGACGCACGGGCCCGTGTCCTGTTAAAATCGCTTTTTTCTCTGGATTTAAACATTCTTGGAAACATTTCGGATAATGACCTTTCGGATAAAATACACAACACTGTTCTAGTGGTTTTTGGATATTTAAAATCCAAAAATCTTACATATTGTGCCTTTAAGGCCCGTTCACACCAAGGACGATAACAATAAAGATATAGTTCTAAAATCACTCAATATTAATGAATAGCAGAGTTCCCCCCACAGCTATAACGATAACAATTCACTTTCAGAGTATTTTATCCAGCTGATGAACGATAAAAACATTAACAGCCAATCAGAATCCATCCTGTTGTGACGCTGGAGCATTTAAAGAGACAGGCAAGAAAAAAACAGAATGCTAATAAGTTGTTATCTTTACAGTTCTAGATGTGAACGGGCCTTTCTTTCTTATGGATGAATAAATGACTAAATCAAAAGCATTATTCTACATTAAATGCATCCATTGCTACTGGGAAAAAAGCGCTTGTTCAAAATGTTTATAAAATATTCACCAAAATGTGCAGCATTATTGACTGATGTATTATTAAATAATATTAATAAATCTTTTTTAATTATACCAGAATTATTTATGGGAAATGGCTTCACAATGTTAAATAAGCACAATAATAATTATTTGTATCAATAATTGATAATTAAGACGTGCAGCACTATTGATTCCGGTCTGTGTTATGGAACAGTAAAATCTTTATATTTTCCAATAACAGCATTATTATGGTTTATCACTGATGTTACTATAAAATTGCTTTACATAGAATAAATGTGCAGCATTATTGATTTATATCCGCTATTACTGAAAGGGCTTCACGATGTTTATTTAATTTGCATAAATAAATTATCATGAAAAAAACAAAGTGCGGCATTATTGCTTGCTATCTGTATTAATGAATAATAAAATAATATTTTTCATTAGTTATATAATTATAATCATTGCGATTAGCGTTTTTAAATCAGCAGTATTTTCCTAAATTCCGTACTAACGCTAAATCCATTTGTAAGCGTTTTAAATTAACATTGTAAACATTTACACTGAAACATTAGCATCGAAAGCTAACGCTAACAGAAGACATCGCTCTAAATACTATTCTACACATAAACATATACACATAAAGCTTCTCTTCTTACCTCTTCCTCATCCTGTCCTTCGCCGCAGATCTCCGATGAGATTTATTCAATCGACAAACGCTATTTTGATACTTATAAACGTTGTTTCACGCTTTATTCGCGATCTATCCGACGCTGGGTTTGAAACTTCTGCCTAAAAATTCAAACCCCGCACAGATACGCCTCTGGCCTCTGATTGGCCGAAACCAAGCTAGACAACTAAATCATGCTCGCTGATAGGCTGACGGACGTCAAATGAAAAATATTCCAGCGCGCTGATTGGGTGACAGTTCAAGCCAGCTGACTGACCGGTTTAACCGGCAGTTCTGAATACTGATGAAGGAAATGACGTTGTTGAGAGCGGAAGCTTTAATCAGCAGAATTGATTGTAATCAAATAGTGAATGATTTGGTGTTATATATATTTTTTCCTGTACATTTTTAGGCCAAATGATGATACAACGTTTATGATAATATTTTTATTAAATTCTAAACGTGGAATGCAATCGTTAAACTAAATTATTGATGCAGAATGACACACTAGAGTGTTTAATTAAAGTCCTAGCTCTTTTCGAAATATGTAACTTATGTTTTTAATCATGATGAGCTATGGTTCTCATCAGCTAGGTGATTAATCTTTGTCAGATCTACAGTTAATCATGTGACAGCAACATAATAAACAATAATACAATGAAATCAATAAACAGGATTTCTCCATGAAAGACTGGGATATTAAAGCTGCAACTGATTCATTCATTCAGAAGGATTTGAAAGTAGTCTATTAATACATAAATGTATGGAGCTGAAGATAGAAATTCATTAATTTGATGACTGATACGCTCATCCGCGTCAAAGTTGCGGATTCACTCCTTCACGGTTCTGAGGATTTGTTCATTCCATGGTTCGTGCTGAAGCTCAGGACTATTTCATTCAAGGGGGTGGTGATTCCTCTGAGGTTTCTCAGCCGCTCCGGGTCATAAGCTCCTCCAGGGCTCTCTCTTTATGGTTCTCATGCACCAGTAAAACTTCTTTAATGGTGCTCTGCTGGAAACCCATCTCACAGAACTGAGCCAGCAGAAACAGGAACTCTGAAGCCTGAGAGAAAACAAAAACATTACGTTTATACACGACACCAGGGGCCTATACCAAGTCAGTTTGTGATTAGGTGTAACATCAGAAGTGAACAGCCAAACTCCGGATCAAAGCCTGAGCTGACAGAGAAAGCTGATGTTCAGCGGGGTAACAACAACGCCTGATTAGATTGGTTTGGTTTTGTCGAAACTCGAAACTAATCCTGTAACCCTGAGTTTGATCAACTACCATCATGGTACGGTCCCCAGGTTGGTGTATTTGATGCGCTAAATGCTGATTGGATGCGTGTTTTGTGAGCTGGATGTCAATTGGTTGGGTGTTTGGAGCACTAGATACTAGTTTTGAGGGGTGTTTTGTGCGCTGGATGCTGATTGGTTGAATGTTTGGCGTGCTATATGGTCAATTGAGGGGTGTTTTGTGCCCTTGATGCTGATTGGTTGAATGTTTGGGGCGCTAAATGCTGGTTTTGAGGGGTGTTTTGTGTGCTTGATGCCGATTGGTTGAGTGTTTGGAGCGCTAGATACTAGTTTTGAGGGGTGTTTTGTGCCCTTGATGCCGATTGGTTGGGTGTTTGGAGCACTAGATACTAGTTTTGAGGGGTGTTTTGTGCCCTTGATGCTGATTGGTTGGGTGTTTGGAGCACTAGATACTAGTTTTGAGGGGGTTTTGTGTGCTGGATGCTGATTGGTTGAATGTTTGGCGTGCTATATGCTCAATTGAGGGGTGTTTTGTGCCCTTGATGCTGATTGGTTGAATGTTTGGAGCGCTAAATGCTGGTTTTGAGCAGTGTTTTGTGTGCTGGATGCCGATTGGTTGGGTGTTTGGAGCACTAGATACTAGTTTTGAGGGGGTTTTGTGTGCTGGATGCTGATTGGTTGAATGTTTGGCGTGCTATATGCTCAATTGAGGGGTGTTTTGTGCCCTTGATGCCGATTGGTTGAATGTTTGGAGCGCTAGATACTAGTTTTGAGGGGTGTTTTGTGAGCTGGATGCCGATTGGTTGAGTGTTTGGAGCACTAGATACTAGTTTTGAGGGGTGTTTTGTGAGCTGGATGCCGATTGGTTGAGTGTTTGGAGCACTAGATACTAGTTTTGAGGGGTGTTTTGTGAGCTGGATGCCGATTGGTTGAATGTTTGGAGCGCTAGATACTAGTTTTGAGGGGTGTTTTGTGAGCTGGATGCCGATTGGTTGAGTGTTTGGAGCACTAGATACTAGTTTTGAGGGGTGTTTTGTGAGCTGGATGCCGATTGGTTGGGTGTTTGGAGCACTAGATACTAGTTTTGAGGGGTGTTTTGTGAGCTGGATGCCGATTGGTTGAGTGTTTGGAACGCTAGATACTAGTTTTGAGGGGTGTTTTGTGAGCTGGATGCCGATTGGTTGAGTGTTTGGAATGCTAGATACTAGTTTTGAGGGGTGTTTTAGTGGGGTGCTGATTAGTGGGGTGTCTTTTCCAGGTCTCACTTTGCTCTCACAGTTCTGGAACATCTCCAAAGCTTCTTCCACCTGAGTCTTCTCATAACCCAGCCGACAGAGACGATCACAGGAAGTCAGGTAACTCAAAATCTGGAGGAAATCAATTAAGAATGAGAGACAGAATGTGTATTTTTTATATTGTGTGCCTTTGTGTGCAGTGTGTGTGCATGTTACCTGATCAAGGCTCTTGGGTCCTGTCCTCTGCAGTGCTTGTATGGCAGTGTGCAGTGTGTATCCTTGTTGTGTAACGGCTTCAAGAAGATCCCTTTCTTCTTGACTCAAAGCACACAGCAAGCCTGCTGGAGCGTCCTGCAGCCCTGCGGACGTCCTCGGGCGCACACCCTAAAACGCACCGGTAACAACAAATCAGCTCAACAATAATCCTAAATGAGATTAATGGATCTGCAGCGTGTGTGTATTACATGTGAGGCGGGTTTCTGGGGCCTGGCTGAGGGTACGGGTCCTGCAGACGAGGGTCTCGGCTGTGTGAGGGTGTGTGAGTTCCGCCGCCCGCTGGTTCTCATTACGGCAGGTTTCCTGCGGGGGGCTCTGGAGCTGTGAGGACTGCCCTGCGGCGTCTGGCTGAGGGCAGGGGGGACAGGCTTCCGTATGTCCTTTAGAGAGGAGGCGGAGCTCGGTCGGGCCTTCTGGAGTGTGCAGGAAGGGGCGGACTGAGGGGTGGAGCATCGCTGGGTCTGACGGACAGAACATCGCAGGCACTGTGAGCCTGAGCTCTTCGGTCTTTCTTTGCTACGAGCATCATCCTCCTCAGTAGATGAGCCCTCGTCATCTTCACCGTAGCCGCCCTCGCAGTCTGTGTCGGCGATGAGGAACTGGACCGACCGCAGTGGGCGGAGCTTACGCGAGTCAGCAGCGCTGAGGCTTAAGCTGCGGGGACGTGGGTCCACTTCCCAAAATTCTGTGCTTCTGAGGCGCACCATACGGCTCTCCTGTGGGCTTCTGAACATCAGCCAAAATGGTGGGCAAGTGGGGGACACACTCTGGGGCGCTTTACTGGCCTTCCTGTTCTTCCGCTGCTGTTCTTCCAATATAGCCATGATCCGTTTCTCCAGAGTGAATGAATACTGCCGAACAGGACAACATGTGAGCATTAAGAGAGAGAAGATCCAACAGATCGTAAAACATTAGCTATACGTTTATTGTTGCATTCTGACCTTTGTATCACGCAGTATTTGAGCACAATCCGGGATCTTTATTTCAGGAGCAGCAACCGACTCTTTCTGAGCCAAATGTATCTCCACACAGTCCAGTGCAACTTTAAACAGAACCTCATCCAGGCTACACATTCTGCTGACGTGAACAAACAGTTCAGGCACAGCAGTATCTCACTATATACCTCTGTATTTCTGTTACTCAATACTAATGTCAATGGCACGTTTCCATGAATATGACACACTTTGGTGTCCTATGAGTTTTTTAAGCATCCTATGTTTTTTTTTTTTCATGAATGTGCAATTTAAAAAAACATATGATGTCATAATAATAGTACCAGTGTTGGGTAAGTTACGCTAGAAAAGTAATGAATTAAATCTTCACCAGTGTAATTAATTACTGTACTAATTACTCTCTCTAAAAGTAATGCTTATTACTAATGATTTTCTAAATCCCATAACAACCTCAATACAACTAATATGATACTCACTTCATTGCAGTAAAACCTGTTAAACTGGTAATAAAACAGAATGTTTATAATATTTATATATTGCTATGTTCTACTACTACTAATAATACGATGCTAATTTAAATGACAAAAATATACCGTAACCATATATTATTTAATATAAGCATAATATTTTGCTGTGTCCAACATTTTGCATGTAACCAAGCATAGCCTAACGGTTTTTACAGGACGTGAAATGAAAGTGTCTTACCTGTAGTTTTTGGCAGTGTGTGTGTCTGTGAGCTGAAGTATGTGTGTGTACTGTATCGTATGTTCCTCGGTAGCAGGGTGTACTAATCAGGTTCACGTGTGTATAATAACAGAAGCATAATGTCCCCTGGTGAATCAACACCGGCTTACACACCGACTCACATAATAATCCTTCCAGATCCTGTAGGAACAAACATAACATCATCATCATCATCATCACGTTCCTTTCCATTCCTCTCAAGATGGTAAGGTGCTAAAGATACTAAGAGGTTTTCAATTTCTAGAAAACTCAGATAGATACCACGAACCGTGATGCTGTTCATGTAATATGTTATCAGAGAAGATTCTCAGGGCGTTATGAATCTGAAAAAGGCATCAGGACATTACACACACTTTATGAGCCTGAGGTGCGGGGCCATATTACATAAACAGGGATGGTTTATGTGGGCCCTCTAGTGGTCCTACACTAAAACAGCAAGACTTTTTATTTTATTTTCTGGCCTACTCAAATGCCTAAAAGGTGCACTGTCACATTTTTTCAGTAAAACATCCAAACCCCACTAGGCCAGTATTATACTTTTTTGTTCAGTTGAGTACTTACAATATCCCGAATGTTTCCAACTATTTGTAAATTGTGAGAAAGTTGCTACAAACCCAAAAAAGTTGGGACACTGTACGGATTGTGAATAAAAACAGAACGCAATGATGTGGAAGGTTCAAATTTCAATATTTTATTCAGAATACAACATAGATGACATATCAAATGTTTAAACTGAGAAAATGTATCATTTTAAGGGAAAAATAAGTTGATTTAAAACTTCATGGCATCAACACATCTCAAAAAAGTTGGGACAAGGCCATGTTTCCCACTGTGTGGCATCCCCTCTTCTTTTTCTAACAGTCTGCAAACGTCTGGGGACTGAGGAGACAAGCTGCTCAAGTTTAGGAATAGGAATGTTGTCCCATTCTTGTCTAATACAGGCTTCTAGTTGCTCAACTGTCTCAGGTCTTCTTTGTGGCATCTTCCTCTTTATGATGCTCAAATGTTTTCTATGGGTGAAAGATCTGGACTGCAGGCTGGCCATTTCAGTCCCCGGATCCTTCTTCTACGCAGCCATGATGTTGTAATTGATGCAGTATGTGGTCTGGCATTGTCATGTTGGAAAATGCAAGGTCTTCCCTGAAAGAGACGACGTCTGGATGGGAGCATATGTTGTTCTAGAACTTGGATATCCCTTTCAGCATTGATGGTGCCTTTCCAGATGTGTAAGCTGCCCATGCCACACGCACTCATGAACCCCATCCCATCAGAGATGCAGGCTTCTGAACTGAGCGCTGACAACAACTTGGGTTGTCCTTGTCCTCTTTAGTCCGGATGACATGGCGCCCCAGTTTTCCAAAAAGAACTTCAAATTTTGATTGGTCTGACCACAGAACAGTTTTCCACTTTGCCACAGTCCATTTTAAATGAGCCTTGGCCCAGAGAAAACGCCTGCGCTTCTGGATCATGTTTAGATATGGCTTCTTTTCTGACCTGTAGAGTTTTAGCCGGCAGCGCGTAAATGGCACGGTGGATTGTGTTCACCGACAATGTTTTCTGGAAGTATTCCTGAGCCCATGTTGTGATTTCCATTACAGTAGCATTCCTGTATGTGATGCAGTGCCGCCTAAGGGCCGGAGATCACGGGCATCCAGTATGGTTTTCCGGCCTTGACCCTACGCACAGAGATTGTTCCAGATTCTCTGAATCTTTGGATGATATTATGCACTGTAGATGATGAGAACTTCAAACTCTTTGCAGTGTTTCTCTGAGAAACTCCTTTCTGATATTGCTCCAGTATGTTTGGCCGCAGCATTGGGGGAATTGGTGATCCTCTGCCCATCTTGACTTCTGAGAGACACTGCCACTCTGAGAGGCTCTTTTTATACCCAATCATGTTGCCAATTGACCTGATAAGTTGCAGATTGGTCCTCCAGCTGTTCCTTATATGTACATTTAACTTTTCCGGCCTCTTATTGCTCCCTGTCCCAACTTTTTTGGAATGTGTAGCTCTCATGAAATCCAAAATGAGCCAATATTTGGCATGACATTTCAAAATGTCTCACTTTCAACATTTGATATGTTATCTATATTCTATTGTGAATAAAATATAAGTTTATGAGATTTGTAAATGATTGCATTCCTTTTTTATTCACAATTTGTAGTCTCCCAACTTTTTTGGAATCGGGTTTGTATTTTACCCAATGAACCGGGACGTGTGAGGGCGTCGCCTGTCGATGACATCATATCCACGTTCGGTTTGCGGGTTTATTTAGCAGAAGCGCTTTACTCTCACTGCAGTGTGAACGAGTGTCACAGCACCGAGAGATCGCACAGAGTAACGTCATCACATCATTCTCAACACACTCAGATGTGTCTAATATGATGAACAGAGCTGCGTTCCCTCATACTCATGATAAAGCGGAAATGGCGCTGGCGACTGTGGCATAATAAAAGTCCCGCTACTCGCGAGGCGTGTGTTGCGTTCATCTGATTAACAATCGCTCCAGCGGCCTCGCTCAGCTCCACAACACTCGGTCCTGCTCCGCTTCACACTACAGTAACGTTAATAATCACATCCATGGACATGATTTCTGCCCGAGTCCTATCCCGAGTCTTTCCCACCGGCTGTGAGGGGAAGACCACATGTCCCGAGATTCTGCTCTCAAGCTCAAACTACGCCTTTGTTTTGAATAGGCGACCTCTAGCAGATGGAAAAGTGCACCTTTAAAGCTGCTGTCCGTAACTTTTTTTGTGTTTAAGATTTACAAAAATTATATAGTGAGAATGTACACCATGAATCCATTTTCCAAATCGTGTTGTTGTCTTATCCGGAATCATTATGGTACACTTATAATAAGTGTTTATATCGGGACTATTTCAGAGCGGTGTGGTAGGAGCCGCTGCGGAGGAGCACAGTCCCTGCGCGACAGTGTTCTTCCGCGAGACGCGTGCAGTTCGGTGTACTTTAAAGCTTTAAAGCCTTTGTTTTCTATTTCTCAGAGAGAATTTGGGATTTTCTGTAAATCTTTAAGAATGTTAAAATAGAAAAGTGGTAGAAGACCACTGGCTCATTGAAGAAATTTAAACAATTGAAAACCCCAGATGTATATATTTTTTCTTTTCTCTTTTTCCCTAGCTGTGCTTGAGGTTTTATTTGATTTTGTATTGCCTCATTGTAATTGTGTTTTCTTGCATTAAAAAGAAAGTTAAAGTCAAAGTTCCCAGTGCATTAAAACAATTACATTAAAAAAGTTACACTGATTTACGTTTTTTTAAAGATAATACATCTTATACAAGTGCTATATTTTATATTAACATCATGGTTCCGACCAATACATGTAAACATTTTATTATTTCTACTTTTGTCTTAATAAAAAGCTAAGCTATAGAAGTCACTTCTAGCTTAAAAATACTTAGGAAGCTTGAAACACGAAAAACACGATTTTTTTTAAAAAATTATTATTAATTTTCATAACTTCTGGCCTACACACCACACTTTGGAAACTCCCTTTCCCAAGTTTTCTAGGACCCTGTGACATAATGCTATTGTCCTTTTATCATGATAAATGATTTAATCCACATACACTAAAATGATGAATTCAAATACATTATTTAATTTAAAAGTAATTTCCCCTCCACAATTAAATGAGTCAATACATGATCAATTCTTCCCCCGAAACGTGTTTTTGTCTTGATTCACTATAGTAAGCATATTATAGTTATATAGTCATATATAGACCTAGCGGGATGGTTTTCGCGGGAAAACATACTTCACGCGCCTGGGCGTGTCACGTCATATCCGTAAATAGTTTAATGTTGCTCTGGCTACTTATGGTTTGAAGTATCGTGCTTATTAATGGGCGGCTAGACTAGTCTATTTGAGATCCTTTACATTTAAACTGGTTAGCCTTTATCTCTTAAGCCTAGTAAATGTTTATCAAGAAGCAGGAAAAACATATTCATCCGCTCGGTCAGCAGAGCCGAAGCACTACCAAAACAAAGTCCTTCCGCAAAATACACACAGTTGTTGTTTTTTTTAACCACTAGATGGCCAAAAGTGCACCTTAAACATCACTGAACTATACACAATCAGGTAGAAATAGCTCTGAGGTAACAAATGCAGGCTATACAGTTGTAGGAGCCCTAATACCGAATACAAGAAAGTAGTGCTTTTTATTTATTTGTAAAAACACACAAACAAGTCTCGTTTAAAAACATAATCATAGTTTTATTATGAGCAGTTAACTCAGTAATGTAGAGCTAAATACCATGAGATATGCAGTTGTAGGTAAAAAGCAGTTCTGTGAAATCATCACTGGCGATAAACATTTGTAAATAACAGAAAATACATGATTTCAGTGAAATGATGTGATAATAAACGGTGGTGGATGAGCAAAAACACACTCGCACACATTCTCCCGGTTACAGACATCTGCTGATACTCTCTCGAGTTCTTCCTGTGACACAGAAATGTGCTCGTAATGCTTAAATGAATATAATCTACACTCAAAATTATTATATACAAATATAAATCAATACAACATATTGCTGGATATCTCTTTCTCACACACACACACACACACACACACACACACACACACACACACACACACACACACAATATTCCCGTTTCTAATGGTGGAACTGATGCTTTGGAAAGGGAAGGCGGAGCAAACCAATGTTCCCGCCCCAGTTTGTGATTGACAGAGACTCTATCCAATGACCTCACACGAACCGTTTCTCAATCATTAAATCCCTTTCTTTCAACCTGAAAATGTAAATGAAATAAAAATAGAAACAGGGAACAGTGACAATATCTGCATCCCGATTTGCATACCATCCATGCGATAAAGATGAAGTTTAACGCATGTCTCCTAAAGGTGCCTGTGTGGAATACTCCTCCCGTGTTCGCCTTATTACCCACAATCCCCTTGTGCTACAGGGGAGGGCTTGTAACAGTACTTTTTGCTGTTGTTGTAATAGTGAAAAATGATGCATCCAAAGGCCAAAGTTGCCACAGCAGTTTTAAATAAATGTAAAATACAGTTAACACCATACAAACAATGCATTCATTTTAATACCGCACTGCAATACTAGCATACTCGAGAGTATATACCGAAGCACATACCTGTAGTATGTTGACGTAAGCAAACTGGGATGCAGCGTGTGTGTGTGTGTGTGTGTGTGTGTGTGTGTGTGCGTAACGCACTTCTCTCTAATGTCCGTCTCTACATTGCCACTGCCTGAAACACTCACACTACCAACAAGGACAAAATGCTGAAGAATGTGCCGCTCCCTGGTTCAAACGATTCACACACACAATCAAATATCCTCACACACTCCTCGCCGGGGGTCTGATCCCACGCAGAGCTCGCATTCTCATCAATTATGTGCCGAACAGGAACAGGAAGATACAGGATAACTGCATGCTGAGAATACCAAGTGCGTTAAATACATCTAAAATACTGTAACAAATGTTAACACTTAGTTTGAATGATTGCACGTACATCCGCATAGCGATATTCGGGTCGCAATTCTGTAAGGTCAGGGGTTAGATTCATCCTGATAGGTCTCAAAAGCAGTTTCTGCGAGTGTGAACGCTACGATCAGAATCTGGAGTGACTCTAGTTTGATTGGATTGTGATTGCCAAGAGCCAAAGTACTGCGGAAGAGCCAAACACAGGTACATAAGGACACTTTCCTCACGAGGGAGAGTATTAATATCTGCTCTTTGACTATGCAAAAATATGTTTTGTTCCGTGTGGTTCAGAGTGTTTAGTCTTTGGTAAACTTTACAGTGCTCTTGTTGTGGTAGAAAAATATCCAATCTGTACTCTCGGACTAATCTGTATATCAGGATCAGGACTGATTAAATATAATGTTTTTGCCTCTTTCCATGAATCTCTCTCTCTATATACACACACATACACAGACGCATATAAAGTAAGGCATGTTAGACTAAAACTCATTCAATGTCCCTTATTTTATGGGCTCCTAAACTCTAATATGCGATTACATAATAGTTATCCAATGAGTTAGTGGAATCGTGACGCAGCTGATGTTGGATCAGTGGTTTCCTGCAGTCCCTACAGCAGAACGAAAAGCACAACTAAACACACAACACGCTCACACATACACACACGTCATGCAGTTTCACTTTGTTTATAAAAGCAGCTCTATAAATGTGCCATTATCTGTGGAGTTAAATATGACTTCACGTTGTCACTTTTCGTCCTGTAAACGGTTCGATCGAACTCTCTGCATGGTATTAAAAGTAAAGCAAACCCAAACACATTCACTAGCAGAGTCAACGGTTTCCTCAAATAAAATTACACGTCTGTACAGCGCACGTGTGTACACGTCCGAGCCGGTCAGATAAGCACGCCCTGTGGCTGCTGCAGGATTTTGATCACTCTGCTGAGAGACTCGGTGGTGGCAAAGGCCAGATACTGACAGCACAACCAGTCCTCCAGACTCACGCCACAGCCCGAGTCCAAAGAACGCCCGGCGAACTTGATCATCATGAGCGTTCGCTTCAGGTCTAGCCAGTTCTGCAGGACGGTGTGGCGCTGGACTGTCCCGGCAGTAGGGTTCAGTGAATTAAACAGATCCTCTCGCGGGCCCCATAGCAGGCACTGCAAACATGCCCGGGCGTCCGCCATCTGGATGCGCTCAGAAGGGTTGGGGTTGAGCAGCAAAGTGGCGAGCTGCTGAAGGCCGTTAGAGTAGAGCGAGCGCAGTGGCAGCTGGGGCAAGTCGGAGCTGCAGTATTCCCTCTCCTTTAGCGCCGGACTTTCCTCGAATGGATTGGGTCGATGCAGCATCTCGTAGATCAGTATGCCGGTCTGGAATTCATCGCACTTGCGGTACTGAGTGGCAGTGAGGAGCTCAGGTGCCAGACGGGACTGGTCTCGGAGCGAAGCTGGTTCCAGCACCACGTTCTTGAGTTTAGCCTGAGAGAAGTTGCTGATGATGAGGCGGGCGGGGCACGCGGAAGCCGTGGCGGAGGACGATCCGGACGCGGTGTTGTTGTTCGGCTCCAGCAGCTCCAGATTCCAAGGGTTCCCGGGCTGACAGTGCACCAGGAGGAGGTTCTCGAGCCGCAGGTCGCAGTGCGTGACATGGTAGGGTTTCATGTGCTCTAGTCCCGCGCACAACTGCAGCAGCAGCAGACACACCTGCCGCTCGTACAGCTCAGGGTTTCGCGCGTGCCGCTCCACACCCTCGCGTACGAAATCCGCCACCGTCTGGAACGGCACCTCGCGGGTGATCACCACAACGCGGCTGCAGAGCTTCCCGCCCGGTCCTGCCGCATCTTTCTCATCCTCCTTTCCGTTTCCCTCTTCTCCTCCTTCCGTACCGTCTCGCTCATCCTCTCTGTCCTCCTCTCGCTCCCAGGGCAGCAAGCGGGCCGGAACATCTGCCAGGAAGTGCCCACAGTCCTGCTGGATGTTGAAGTGCACAGCGATACTCTGCCGAACTGCCAGGCTGTGAAAAAACTGCTGCTGAGTTTCTTTCACCACACCCCGGCAGATCTGAGATCAGACAGAAAGAGAAAATTAATTCACATGCAAATCTACTTGGGCAACATTAGCAGGTATTCAAAGGGAAAATGCCCAGACAAAGGCTGCAAAACTCGGTTTATAAGGCGTTTAGTTCTCTATGTAAGCAACGGTAATACCAATAATAGCCTTTAAGTAGGACCCTATGATTTCTGCAAAAAAATGCCGAAACCAGTCATAAAAACGGAATTTGTCAAATTATTTATGAATAAATAAAAAACAGGTCAGTACACAAATCAAATCACGATATAGACTAGCGTCTGTGAATATTTAACTGCAAAAAGACTTTAAATATGAATCCAGAATGTTCTCTGTCTCTGTGCGAATGAATGGTTTACCACACACACACACACACACACACACACACTCACTCTCACACACACTCTCACTCACTCACTCACACACACACGCACGCACACACTCACGCACGCACTCACTCACTCACTCACTCACACACACACGCACGCACTCACGCACGCACTCACTCACTCACTCTCACACACACTCTCTCTCACTCACTCACACACACGCACTCACCTCACTCACTCACTCTCACACACACACACACTCTCACTCACTCACACACACACACTCACTCACTCACTCACTCACACACTCACTCCACTCACTCACTCTCTCACACACTCACTCACTCACTCACTCACACACGCACGCACTCACTCACTCACTCTCACACACACACTCACTCACACGCACTCACTCACACTCACTCACACACACACACACTCACTCACGCACGCACACTCACTCACGCACACACTCACTCTCACACACACTCACTCTCACACACACTCACTCACACACAACCACTCACTCACTCACTCACTCACTCACTCACGCACGCACGCACACACACACTCTCTCACTCACACACACTCTCACACACACACTCACTCACTCACACGCACGCACGCACTCACACACACACTCACTCTCACACACACACACTCTCACTCACTCACACACACACACACACACACGCACGCACACACACACTCTCACTCACGCACACACACGCACGCACACTCACACACACACTCTCTCTCTCACACTCACTCACACACACACTCACACACACACACTCTCACACACACTCACTCTCACACACACTCACTCACTCACTCACACACACTCACTCTCACACACACACTCTCTCACACACACTCACTCACACACACTCACTCACACACACACTCACTCACACACTCTCACTCACTCACTCACACACACTCACTCACGAACACTCATTCTCCCGCACACTCACACATTCACTCTCCCGCACACACACACACTCACTCACTCTCGCTCACGCACTCACTCACTCTCGCACACGCACTCACTCACTCTCGCACACGCACTCACTCTCTCGCACACGCACTCTCTCTCTCACACTCACTCACACACTCACTCTCACACACACTCACTCTCACACACACTCACTCACACACACACTCACTCTCACACACACTCACTCACACACACTCTCTCACACACACACTCACTCACACACACACTCACACACACACACTCACTCACACACTCTCACACACACACTCACTCACACACACACTCTCACTCACACACACACTCTCACTCACTCACTCACACACACTCACTCTCACGAACACTCATTCTCCCGCACACTCACACATTCACTCTCCCGCACACACACACACTCACACTCACACTGCACACACTTCTGCAGCGCTCACACTCTCACTCACTCACGCGCACTCACACTCTCGCACGCGCACTCACTCTCTCGCACGCGCACACTCTCTCTCGCCACGCGCACTCACTCTCGCTGCGCGCGCACTCACTCTCTCGCCGCGCCTCACTCTCTCGCAGACGCCTCACTCTCTCGCAGACGCTGCACTCACTCTCTCGCGCGCGACTCACTCACTCTCTGCGCAGACTCACTCTCTCGCCACGCGCACTCACTCTCTCCAGACGCTGACTCACTTCTCGCGACGCGCGACTCACTCTCTCGCACGCGCACTCACTCTCTCGCACGCGCACTCACTCTCTCGCACGCACACTCACTCTCTCGCACGCACACTCACTCTCTCGCACGCACACTCACTCTCTCGCACGCACACTCACTCTCTCGCACGCACACTCACTCTCTCTCGCACGCACACTCACTCTCTCGCACGCACACTCTCTCGCACACTCACTCTCTCGCACACTCACTCTCTCGCACACTCACTCTCTCACTCACACATTGAAGCACGCTGTGTTTTCAGCCTCTGTCGTCTCATTATATGAAGACATGAATGCATGAACTTCATCTCCAGAGCCGCTCTGAGATTTTACCGTTTCATGAGAAAAACTACCGTCATAAACGCACAGAAACTCAAAGCTCTTCACGGCAACCCGTCACAATAAAAGATTGGCTTAACGTGACAGAAATGATATTACTGTAGTACAGTAGAATTCAGATACGTCTCAGTGTAATAATAATACTAACAATAATAATAATAAAAAATTGTTAAAACTTTATTTTAAGGAATAATGAAAAAAAGTATTCCATGTTTTCATTTTAACAGTAAAGCTAAATATTAAAAAAGTTTAATTTCATATGTTTAAAAGATAAATTAAATTAATGTTTTATGTCTTCATTTGATTACCAGAAAATACACAACACAGAATGTGTGGGGGAAATAAAATCTCATAGAAAATTATTACAAGTTTTGCTTTTATAAATGTAATTAATTAGACATGCTTTTTGATTACTAAAATTTTTAATTTAACTATGAAAAAATTGAAAAACAAAAAACAAAACAAAAACAGAATAAAATGTGACATTCATCAGACATGCCACAGTAAAGATGTGTGAGACTGAGCTTTCACCTTGACAGCGTAGTTTACCAGAGGCTCTCTGGCGAAAGACGCCGTGTAGTACACGGCATCGCCAGCCTCGCAGCAGGGTTTTCCCGCTGTCAGCCGGAAGTGAGACCAGCTGTCCGTCCCGAAGCGCAGATGATCTTTCTGTCCAGCCATGAATCGATCCTCACATCTGGTTGCCAACTTACGGAGGGTGTCCGTGTGTAGGCCTCGGATCCTCCCGACCACTTCCTCCCAGCTCTCCATGCCTCTATACGGCACCGGTTTTTGGCCTTTAGCGGGTCTCCCAGCCCCTCGTGTCCGGGCCGTCAGACTCTCTGTGCTGCGGTAGCCTCGCCGGTCACATCCCTGCACAGAGCTGCTGTTGGTCAGGCAAGACAGGCTCCGCCCACCCGCAGGACGCTCTAGGGAGTCTCCGGATTCGTCGGGATGTCGTGCCTCCGAGCTGAGCGAGGAGCTCTGACTGGTCGTGTCCCAAGTGGACTCGAGGTCGTAGAGTGGATTGGCGACGCTCAGACTGGTCCCGCCGGGTCTGGCCTCTCCTTTGGGTCGCGGGGCAGATAGTTCTCTACCTGCAGCGGATGGCTCCGTTTGAGCACGTGGGACTGACTTTTTGGGCAGGGGAGGAGGGGTGGATTTAGTCGTGGGTTCGGTGATCTCTGGGTCAGAGGTTAAAGTGTCATCAGACGCTTTAGGATGTCTGGGATGTTTCACAGGGATCATGTTGGCCCTGGACTGACCTGTAGAGTGAGAGATGAGGAATATTAAATGTGAACAACAATGCTTATTCCTTGTTAAAGGGAATAAGATGGCTCGAGAGGGAGTAAATCGTGGGATAATTTTTAATTTTTGAGTGAACTATCCCTTTTACTGGTGCATTATTGGATTTCCTTTAAAAGCTTATCCTGCCATCCCTTTTATCATATCTCTATCTGCACAGCATTTCACACACGCTCCATCCGCAGGGATGTGAGATACAAGTTAGGAATTATTTAACAGCGTGAAACCTCATCTAACATTCTTCACTAATCTGCTTTAATCTCCCAATAATCAGACTGGGGCTTCCTTCACCAGGACAGGGATTTTTTTGTAGGTCACGTCTATAAAACGATCAAAGAGTCAGTGGTACGAAATTAGAGACAGCACTTTAACCCCTTGGAGACCCGTTCTGTTCTGCAGAGGTTCATCAGCTCAGCACTGCTATATTGTGAGATATCAGGTCAACTCCGCGACTAAATAAGGAGGGAAGGAAGTCAGCAACCAGGCTCTCTCGGGACGGCTGATAAATCATAATTTTATTCTCATATACTGTGTGTGATGCCATACAACTCGGTCTGATAATCTGTCCATTAAATTCCCCCCAAAAAACGAAATCCCTGATTTCCACACAGTGACTACTGCCAGCTTGTTTCACTGCATGCTTCACGTGTGTAAAATCACTTTTTTTAAGGTTATTTTCAGGGTATTTGTAATGGACAATATTAGAAAGTGATAATTTTAGGATTTAAAACATTAACATCTTCTGTGCATTACAACGTTTTAACGTCTAAAGCATTTTAAATTCTAGATCTTCTAGGAGCTTTACTGTAAACAACAAACAGTACTGAAATATATTCATAAATATATTCATATCAATCGTCAGCCATAACTTAAATATAATAGAATTTTTGTCATGCCATCCAAAAGTCTGAAAACTGAAATGAGTTTTAAAATCGAATTCAAATAGAATAAAAAAAAAAAAAAAAAAACTTAAAGCAAAGAAGACAAAATATGAAACACTTAAGATTTTGCACTAGGACATATAATCATGTGCAATGTTGTAATTTACATTTTGCGCTAGCAAACTACACTGAGGTACAATTCATGCAAATAAAACCTTTAAAAAAAGCAAAGATAGAGCCATACCTGCTTTCACTGCATAGACCTCAGAGAGACTCAATCAGCAAAATGGCTTCAAATTGAGAGATCGAGAGAAGTCAACTTATGGGTCTAGAAATGCTTGTGCACACACTGCTGCCATGACAACCTAAATATATCAACGTGAGCCGGCCAAATCAGGTCAGAACCTCCCGCCGCTGGCCCATATAAATGGACAGAGTGCACAAAGTGACCCATCCAGTGTGTGTGTGTGTGTGTGTGTGTGTGTGTGTGTGTGTGTGTGTGTGACTTACCCAGGTTAGTGTACGTGGCTCTGCAGCTGCTGGACGCGGGAGAGTGTGAGGTGGTGTAAGCGAATCCCTCTTCCTCTCGCTCTGCCTGGCTGCCGCTGTTTGAGGTGGGCGACGCTGGGGGCGGACAGGAGGCAGGCGGCTCGCGCAGGGGCGACAGCTCCAGCTTAGCAGGAAGAGAGGTGGCTGGTGAGATCTCAGTATCCTGAACTGGAAGCTGACTGCATGAAAGAGGGGCAAACAATGATTGAGATTTGAGGATGATTCCAGCCCAAAGATTTCTAACCTAAACAGCAAGGATTTAGAAATTGAGGATGTGGGTTATTTTACGAATACTTATTTTAATTTTGGAACTACCTCTTTTTGTTTTTTTTCAAGGCTTCGTTCACTTAAAAATTTTAATTCTGCCATTATTTACTCATCATGACTACCCATATGACTAGAGTTGTCAAAAGTACTAACTTTGGTAATAAGTCGGTACTGAAATGTATAAAATGTGACGATAGCATTTCCCTCTAGCATTTTGATTTTAATGTTTTGAGAAGAAGCCTCTTATGCTCACCACGGCTGCATTTATTTGATTAAAAATACACAAAAAAGTAATATTGTGAAATATTATTAAAATGTAAAATAACTGTTCTCTGTGTGAATATACAGTAAAGTGTGATTTATTCCTGTGATCAAAGCTGAGTTTATCATCATTACTCCAGTCTTCAGTGTCACATGATCCTTCACTGATCACTCTCATATGAGGATCTGATGATCAACACACATTTATGATTATTATCAGTGATGAAAACAGTTGTGTACATTGTTTTTAGGATTCTTTGATGAACAGAAAGTTCAAAAGAACAGTGTTTGTCTGAAATAGAAAGCTTTTGTAACATTGTAAAAGTTTTGGATCTGTAAGAATTAATTTTTTTTTTTGAGGAAAGAACATTTATTTAGAAAGGATGCATTAAATTGATCAAAAAGACATTTATAATGTTACAAAATAAATGCTGTTTTTGAACTTTCTATTCATCAAATAATCCTGAAAGATTATGTTTTACACAACTGTTGTCAACATAATAATAATCATAAATGTGTGTTGATCATCAGATCCTCATCTGAGAGTGATTAGTGAAGGATCATGTGACACTGAAGACTGGAGTAATGATGATAAACTCAGCTTTGATCACAGGTCATTATTTTACATTTTAATAATATTTCACAATATTACTGTTTAAATAAATGCATCCTTGGTGAGCAGAAGAGACTTCTAAAAATATTAAAAATCTTACAGATCAAAAACCTTTGAACGGCAGTGTATACACTCACCTAAAGGATTATTAGGAACACCTGTTCAATTTCTCATTAATGCAATTATCTAATCAACCAATCACATGGCAGTTGCTTCAGTGCATTTAGGGGTGTGGTCCTGGTCAAGACAATCTCCTGAACTCCAAACTGAATGTCAGAATGGGAAAGAAAGGTGATTTAAGCAATTTTGAGCGTGGCATGGTTGTTGGTGCCAGACGGGCCGGTCGGAGTATTTCACAATCTGCTCAATTACTGGGATTTTCACGCACAACCATTTCTAGGGTTTACAAAGAATGGTGTGGAAAGGAAAAACATCCAGTATGCGGCAGTCCTGTGGGCGAAAATGCCTTGTTGATGCTAGAGGTCAGAGGAGAATGGGCCGACTGATTCAAGCTGATAGAAGAGCAACTTTGACTGAAATAACCACTCGTTACAACCGAGGTATGCAGCAAAGCATTTGTGAAGCCACAACACGCACAACCTTGTGGCGGATGGGCTACAACAGCAGAAGACCCCACCGGGTACCACTCATCTCCACTACAAATAGGAAAAAGAGGCTACAATTGTGCACAAGCTCACCAAAATTGGACAGTTGAAGACTGGAAAAATGTTGCCTGGTCTGATGAGTCTTGATTTCTGTTGAGACATTCAGATGGTAGAGTCAGAATTTGGCGTAAACAGAATGAGAACATGGATCCATCATGCCTTGTTACCACTGTGCAGGCTGGTGGTGATGGTGTAATGGTGTGGGGGATGTTTTCTTGCCACACTTTAGGCCCCTTAGTGCCAATTGTGCATCGTTTAAATGCCACGGCCTACCTGAGCATTGTTTCTGACCATGTCCATCCCTTTATGACCACCATGTACCCATTCTCTGATGGCTACTTCCAGCAGGATAATGCACCATGTCACAAAGCTCCAATCATTTCAAATTGGTTTCTTGAACATGACAATGAGTTCACTGTACTAAAATGGCCCCCACAGTCACCAGATCTCAACCCAATAGAGCATCTTTGGGATGTGGTGGAACGGGAGCTTCGTGCCCTGGATGTGCATCCCACAAATCTCCATCAACTGCAAGATGCTATCCTATCAATATGGGCCAACATTTCTAAAGAATGCTTTCAGCACCTTGTTGAATCAATGCCA
Source organism: Paracanthobrama guichenoti (assembly GCA_018749465.1). Classification (NCBI taxonomy): domain Eukaryota; kingdom Metazoa; phylum Chordata; class Actinopteri; order Cypriniformes; family Gobionidae; genus Paracanthobrama; species Paracanthobrama guichenoti. The sequence goes on from CM031967.1 coordinate 1,096,284, forward strand.
CGTAGAATTAAGGCAGTTCTGAAGGTGAAAGGGGCTCAAACACAGTATTAGTATGGTGTTCCTAATAATCCTTTAGGTGAGTGTATGTTGAGCACCTGAACACAACGGCCAATCAGAGGCATTTAAGCATCCGTTCGATGGCTAGAGGAGAACTGGCACCCCGACTGAGCCTGGTTTCTCCCAAGGTTTTTTTCTCCATTCTGGCCCTGAAGGAGTTTTGGTTCCTTGCCACCGTTGCCTCTGGCTTTTGGCTTGCTCAGTTGGGGACTCCTAAATCTCATCTATATTACCGATCTGCCCGCATTGACACTATATGATACTTGAAATGAGCTGGATAACATCACCGTTTCACCAGAACGGCTGTACAAATTCTGTTGCATTATTTTCCTGTTAACACTGTGAAGCTGCTTTGAAACAATTGGACTTGTAAAAAGCACTATATAAATAAAGATGATTTGACTTGTTCAACAGCGCTCAAAATGCTAGAGGGAAACGCTAGTAGTCACATTTTTTAAATTTCAGTACCAACTCTACACACGACTATCAGTGAATAGTTTCTATTTCTCTCAAATCTATCATTTGGCTGCATAAGACATTGTATAAGTTGTGTATGGACCACTTTTATGGTGCTCTTGCACCTATTTAGCCTAAGTCAGTCTACTGACTGAAAGTCATGGGTGTGGAACGACATGAAAGTGAGTAAATAACGAGAAGAACAATGATTAATAATGAATAACTGTGCATTAGTTCAAGTTAATTTTAATTAAAATAATGCCGTCCATCTATACTGGACTAATCAAACACAATTGCTTGGATTCCAAACCACCATCCCTCCTGTATCCCAGTGCCTCTCCTAAATAACCGGTCCAGGAACGCTAAATGGGAGGAATCCTCTGCAGGCAGAGCATGTCTGGACATATTAAAACATTCTGTTCCATTAAGGCACGACACACTCAAAAATCTATAATACGGAAAGGCGTTCTTTCAAAAAAAGATTCCTAATGAGTCTATTGAAAAACCAATGCAAAAATGTATTGCAAACACACAAGGGAAGATATCACCACAAAAAAAGTGTTTTTCTTCAAGTGATTGAGTATCTGGGTGTCTCAGTGTTTGAACTTGTTAAAAGAACCTGAACCAACGCGTCTGAATTATCTGTGTCTCTTACTGAGGCAGATAACGCTCTGCAAACACACACACACACACACACACACACACACACACCAGCTGAAACAAACACCCAGCTAAGAGCTTCAGTTGGTCTGTTTAAAGGAATTTGAGGAAGTTATGCTTACCCACCATATTGGCTCACACAGTCACCCATTTGACAAGGTCAGAGACGGTAAGAGACAATAAACACTTAAAAGACAAAACTGTCTTGGATACTGTTTTTCTTATTCCTCCTCCCTCTGCTGTAACATTCAGTATGAATATTTCCTCTACATGATTAACCCTTAACAGACATCTACCTGTGGTTGTTCATCAGCTCACAATTGTGACATATCAGGATCAAAGTCCTTTGCTTCTGCAGATCTCATACACACACACACACACACATACACGCACACAGGTATGACTAATATAACAGGAAGCTGTTCATAGAGTTAGGAAATCACTTTTTATACTACTACTACTACTACTACGATGAATAACAATTAATTATCACCTGAGCGAATTCGAAATCAAAACTAACCATTAAGCTACAATTCCAATTAAAGTCAGGTTAAACATTTCTCTTTCTGTTTTTAGTTACGTTACCTAAGCTAACACAGCCTAATTACTACACATAACTACAACTTTTTTGTACCAATTTGCGACCTCAATCCCTAATTTCGTGCCATTTAAAAAAAAAAAAGTAAATACTATGATTATGATACATATGTGTTCATCATTCAGTGTTTCCCACAGGATTTTGTGAGACTGTGGTGGGTGGACTGTGCTCGATCACTCTGCAAGAAAAATGTGTACATTTTAAAGTTAAAGCCACAATATGTAATTTTTCACCACTAGAGGTCGCTTATTCAGAACAATTCCGTAGCTTGATGACGCCTTGATTTCGCAGAGCTTTTATTATGCCACTGACGAGCGTTTCTGCTTCTTCCAGTCATGCATATGTGTGGTAACCAAGCGGTACCTCCCCCAGTTTCTGTTGAAGCCAATACGGAAGTGCCTTAAACTGCAGTTCATCGACTGGCCACTAGAGACCGGCTCCAGAGGGGAGCAGAATCTCATTGAGCCTCATGTTAAATTCCCCAACTTTACAGCAGAAACACACGTTTACAGCCTGGGACAAATTTGGTCTGTACAGCTAATTTTGAGGATTGTGAGGGGGTGAATTTATTTATAACTCATTCGTTTACATTATATAAAGCCTTAAAGTTCTGCATAATTAAGGGCGTGGCCACTTTGTGTGACATGTGGATTGCCGTTTGTCTGCTGTCTGTTAGTCATCACCTCAGCTCCACCCACGTCCCGCCTCTTTGCCCATTGTCAGTTATCCGGGAGTGACGTGCGGTGACGCCCTGCTAAGATGGCGACGGCCAGCTCGACCCTACTTTACACTTCAGAACTGCTCTTCAGAATCCTACGGTTGACGTCACGGACACTACGTCCATATTTTTTTACAGTCTATGGTGGTAACGCAGTGCTGTTTTATCATATCACACACATTTGAGAGTGTTAAAGTGATTTTATAATGCCACTCTGTGCGTTGGCTCGGCGCTGCTATGAGACACTCGTTCACACTTTAGTGAGCTAGATCATATTAGGCATGGTAAAACATGGTACTCGCAGTAAATTTATATAACCATGATTCGTTTTCTGTCGATGAATGTACCCAAAAACAGCTGCTCACCTGTTCAATAAAACAAACAATATATTAAAGTGACTTTCCATACAAAATAAAACCAGAAACCGAGGGTAACGTGGGTATGATGTCATTGCTACGCACAGTCCGTGTCCTGGTTAAAATCGCTTATTTCTCTGGATTTAAACATTCTTGGAAACATTTGGGATAATGTAAGCACACAAGCCAACAAAATATATAACACTGTTCTAGTGTTTTTTGGATATTTTGGATATCTTACATATTGTGCCTTTTAATTCATCAATTTGGTGCACTTTGAAAGTTCAATATTAAGAGCCCCGACTCATGTTCAGTGTGCAAATTTAACAAAGAAAAAAGTTGGTGAATTGACTTGTACCTGAACTTTAAAGGGGACTCTTTTTCTAGTTCTGATATAGTGTCTCAGTCTACATTACATTCACACTGGTGTATTAGGTAGCCAAACAATAATTATCTTGCACTGTAAAATAACATAAGCCATATTGCGACGTTAAAGATGTTTTACGCAAGAAGTTCAAATATATTTTCAGTTCATTATGAAACTGTGGCGGGATTAGACTATAGAGACACCGGGGGAAAACAATCCAACGCTCTCCAATGACTTTGTATTGCTTGAAGCCGCCTCCTTGTCATTTCTGACTTAAAACAAACAACAGAACAATGTCTAAAAGCTGATATGTGACAAGGTGTACAGCAAAAAGCTAAAAAACACATAACTACATTTTTATAAGCTGTCGACACAAAATAATGAGCATTTAAGGAGACAAAAGTGGATACAGGCAATGAGACGTGAAGCTTCAGCAGGAAGAATGGGTCAGTTTTGGGATCCTGACACTCAATATGCCTACGTGTGCAGTAAACATTTTGTCACTGTTAAGTCAAATATCCAAATGTCAGTTTTATATATTATATTTCCTGTCGCTGGTTACGTTCCCCTCCAGTGGGAGTAGTTCTCAGAGTAATAGAACATGTCGCGCTCTGTCTCAATTGCCTATATCCATTTTTGTGTCCTTAAACGCTCGTTTTACTCGTTTTTCTTAGTGTTGTGCTTTTTAGCTTGTTTGCTGTACACCTTGTCACATAACAGCTTTTAGACATTGTTCTGTTTTTTGTAATAAGTCAGAAATAACAAGGAGGCGCTTCACACAATACAAAGTCAATGGAGACGGTGGGCGTGGCTTTCTGTGGCGGGGCACCAGTCTAGTTAATGAATGGGAAACACTTATTATTTTTATTATACCATCAGTCCATGTAATACTCAAACTAAAAAAAAAAAATATTTATAGGTAACATTTTTAAATATTGATTCATCATAAATGTTGTCGTCACATTCAAACCTCTACAAGTACTTAATTGAAAAAAAAAAAAAAATGCTATAATGTAATTTTAGTTTTTACAAAGAATTACACAAAGCTACCCCTAGGGGGCACACATTTATCACTAGGGTGTCTCAAAAACTGTTAGGCTTTTCATCTGGGATGAATATGAAGGCAAAAAAAAACACTAAGGCATACAGATAAGAACAAAGAAAACCTGTTTCTATATTAAAAAGCTAAGAGAAGGGGGCTACTAAATGAAAGATGGCTTACTTCATGACTTTGCAAATGAGAAGACTGGCTCTGCTTTTGGGTGGAGTCGACAGATTGGAAGCTGCACCTTGTGCTGTGATACCCTCTTTGTGCTCCTCGACTCGAAGCTCCGCCTCCTCTCCACCTGTGACGCTCTCTGATTTGTAGGTGAATATGATCGTGGGTTTCTGGTGAGGGTCATCTGTCTTGGACTCTGAAAACCAGTGCTGTCTCTGTACAGGTGGAGGAGGCAGTACGGTGATGACAGTCCCATCCAAACCCAACAACTTCCCTTTTTCCTTCTCTCGCTCCATTTTCTCTTTCTGTTCATCCTCGTCTTTCCGCCGACGGAAGAAACTCTTGAAGGATATCCAGCGCTTGGGCTTGTTTCCCTCAGTCGAACGCCTGCCCTCTGCACCCGGACTAGTCTCTCCATCACTAGGTTTGGCCCCGGCTGGTTTGGTCCAGTTGCTGAAGTGCCTTTGGAGCAGGTTGCTTGAGTGGTAAGGAGATGAACTGGACCGGACTGGGGGAAACGGGGCACTAGGTTCAGATTTGGGGCTTGTGGGCGGTACAGCAGCAGAAGCACTCTGAGATTTGGGAAGGAGTTTATGTGGTGTGTCTCTGTGAGGTTCTGCAGAACAGTGGAGTGATTTAGGCCGGTTAAGAGTATCTCTGGAAGCATCCGGTGGCAGCGAATAAAGCTCCTCAGCACTGCAGGTCTTACTCTGGCCAGCAGGGGAGTCTGGAGGAGAAGGTGGCGGCTGAATGGAGGACACAATCTGAGACAGAAAAGCACTTGCTTTCTCTCTCTGCCCTGAATTTCCACTTGGCGTGACCTGGTTATCTCTGCTCCCCTCTGGTGGTTGCTCACTGCTGGGGTTATGAATACGATCCAGGCTGCTGTGGGCCACAGCAGCAGGTTTAGGGCTTAGGCTACCTGCGGGAAGGACTAAGACACCTGTCGTAGTCCTGGATTTACAGTCGCTTACAGTCACTGTTGTGGTCCTCAGTTCCCCAGTAACTGTTACATCTGTTGTGTGCTTCAATTGAGGAGGTGTCTGCTCAGACGGAGAGGGCTGGGAACTTTCAGAAGATCCGATCTCCTCATATGTGTGGCTGGTCACTCGCTCTCCGGCCCCAGGCTTGGAATGCGGCAGCTCACCATTGAGTCCCAGGAAACTCTTGTAAACAGCCAGGTTATCATAAGCACTGGGATTAATCACGATGGGAACCTTCACTGCTTTTTTTGAGCTGCGTGCATATGCAGGCTCGTCACGGATGATGATGGGAAACGGGGGCATGCCGGCATTGTTGTAGCTGTTGAATTTGATCTCTGACAAGTTGGGCGTTTTAGTCGGGACTGTACGGGCAGAGCCGAAGCCTGCAGTTGGAGATGTGGGAGCTGATTTGTGATTGATGAGTCTCGGAGCGGCACCGCCGCATGTTAAATCAACTTTAGGGATCTTCTGTCGAGGGCTGGTGCAAGATGTCCACACTTCTTGGTAACGGATGCTGCCGGGTTTTATGCGGAAAGCGCTGGGGCCTGCAGAGGCAGAACTGGTAGGGGATTGAGGCATCAGTGGAGATAATGAAATGGAGGAAGATGCCACAGGTGAGATGGGAGATCTGGGGGACTGAGGGGAGGTGGGTGAGACAGGACAGGGGTCACCAGAGGGGCAGAGCGCAACGGTGTGCCCGCTTGACTTTGGAGTGCTTTCACTGGAGTGACTGTGATCATCTTTAGTGGCCATAGAGGCAGACACATCCACCACTGTATAGGGCTTACAGATAGGAGCCGTCTCAAGATTCACTACTCGATAAGGCTTAGCCTGCTCCTCAGTTGGGCTAAAGCTGATTGTGATTGGCTGGCCTGGAAGAGCTTGTGGGAGAGCCCCACCCTTTCTCTGAATATCATCTTGTTCTTCCAGTCGGATGGCTAGAACAGCTTTATGAGTTTCGCTGGATTTTGGCGAACTCAGTCCTCTGGCTGAAGGTTCTTTACTAGGTGTGAAAGGAAGACCATTTCTCTGGTCACCAGTGCCCCTACTGCTGCCAGCGCAGGATTCTTCGGGCAGAGAAGCCAAGGACTCGGGTGAGGTGGTGGACTCAGAAGTGGACAGAAAGCCACTACCCTGGTGGTCATATGACAGAAGAGCAGGAGCACAATGTGTGTCAACTGATGGGTATCCATTGAGAATCTCATCATAACTGTCATCATAATCCACTGCACAGAATCGTTGCAGTGAACGGTTACGTAGAGGCACCGTATTCCACTTCTTCCCTACAGCAAAGGGAACCGGGGATAGCGTGGCTGCACGGAAATTGGCAAAACGAGGTTGACCCCGCATGCGTATCCCCATTGCTAGCAACTCCTCGTCGCTTTCATCCCAACTGTCATGCTCTCCATCATCATCCTCATCACCACTCTCATCCTCCTCATCGTCACCATCACTGGCGAATTCTGGATAACAAAAACGGCCTCCCTCAGAGCTGATGACCTCTGCACTGTCACTGAGGGAAACACGCTTCATCGCTCCTCTACTACTACTCCCAGCATGGAGACAGCTTGACGGTGGAAGGCCCCTCTCTAATGAGCGCCGGTATGAACTGCAGATCCGGCCAAAGAAGTCATCTCTACTTGAGCTTGGAGAAGATCCCAGACCAGCAATTTCTTTCAGCACATCCGTCAGTCCATTGTTGTTGCTGCTAGTGGGCTGTGGGGAGATTGCACCATATGCCTCTGTCTGCCTGACCAAATCCTCCCCTTGATTGTTGTTTGTTCCTGCAGGTCTCTGGCTATTTAGGCTGTTGTGGTTCCACACAGTGAAAGGTGAGCTCTTAGCGACCTGCGCTCCCTCTGCAAACCGTGGCACATTTCCCTCAGAGTCCAGACCAGGTGGAGAGCATGGCAGCATCATGGTTGGCTTTACTGCAATAGTAGGTTTCTTGGCGACAGGTGGGCGAACCTGCCCTGCACGGGATGAGGAAATGCTCCTCTGGCTGTTTGAGAGTTTGGCATTGGCGTTCGTCTTGCTTTCATTGGTGGCATTGGCTTGCTCTGAAGGCCGGTGTAGGCTCTTAGGCTTAAAGCAGTTTTTGCACTCCCCTGGTTTCCATACATGTTCAGTGAAGGTGTTGCATGCAGACATGACTGCAGCGTCAGTGGACAGGAAATCCCTCCATCACACACACAAACTGCAGGCTGAGCTTCACACCCACACACAGTTTACAAACTGTGCTGTCAGTACCTGCAAAGAAGAATAACAGAGTCAGCCAGGGTACCAAATGTAAATCACTGCTTTCATATAGGCTGCTGAATGAGGCACTCATTACACTTTTCCAGCAGGGGTCAGAGTTTTACTCTCAACATGAGCTCCTAGTGTCTCTCTATTACACACATACACAAACACAGGCTGCCAGACTCTCTCAGCTCTATTTTTGGATCACAACGCAGAGCTGAGCAGTTGCAGGTAAACATCATGACTTGTGACATACTGACACCACATTCACAGACTATACTTTGACTGTAACCCAGAACAAACCCTACTCTCCTACCATTTACACACACGTGTTTAGATTTTAAAACCTGTCTTCTTTGTGAGGGACATTCTAACAAGGTTTTACTAGATTTATGAGGACGTTTATGGTGACTATTCACCTAATTTTTAATGTCAAAGCAGGCCATTTGTAAGTTGAATGTGCAAGGCTTCCGCTCAGAGTTATTTTATCTGTACAAACCAGTCCGCTATGCTGCTTTATATATTTATACTATTATTTTAATCTGTTAATTTAACCGCACAGTTTACGGCACTTTATGGTTACTCTTCTAGTTATTTACCTGTAGCGGCTCTCAGAAGTCTTGCACATTCACAGAAATTACGTTGCAACATAAGGTGGATGGCTGTGTTAGGGTACTGGCTCTGTTTTTTATCATATAGAGGAACATAAATGAGAGAGATGAGTGCTGGCAAGGTTTCACAAACTCTTAATTTGTGACCTGTTGCACTTGTTCAGTCTCAAATGAGGGTGACGACGGACAGATGTCGCCATGGAGCACACTGGATATCTAAAAACCGCAGAAAAACAACCCAACACAGACACAATTGATCTAACAGAGGGTCTACTGTTCGCTTTCTCAAATTCCTGATATAAATAATAGGCAGAATTACTTGCTGCACAATACTGAATAGGACCTTTACGCCTTTATAATACATTTAAGAAAACAATTAAACAATGTGCCCATCAATTACGTCACATGTAATTGTGTTTGTACCTTCCTTCTAGATGAAAAACAGAGCGTTGATAAATCACACAAACTAATCTCACTGAAGACTTACTGTTTGGAAACTGTGGGTTTGCACTTACTAAAACTAAAAAGCTATACAATCTATAATACCGCATTAGCTTTAAATCTATTAAAGCATAATAAATATCTCTTTACAGACCAGCTAATTGCATATAATCCAAATCAGGATTTAGGAACACAGAAACCCACTCTAATCGCGCTCTCTCTTTCTCAGAAGCCCATTTCACACGGAGCGTTGAGCCCAGAAAATTGCCATAAAATTGCTAGATTGCCTTCTGTGTGAACGCAAACACGTCCCAGGATTGATTCCAGTATCCCGGGATGGGGACCTAGAAACATCACCGGGATCAGTCCCGGAACACGGTGTGTCGTAGTGACGAACGGTACGTGATGCACTAGATATAATCAGAAAAAAAAAATGCACAAGCGTGGAAATCGCAGATTATAAGCAAACTTAAGACGCTGTGGAGACATTACACGTCACATCCTGATGTCACGTGTCTTTATGGGATGTGTGTGAATCAGGGTGGGAAATTAGTACATTTTCAAAGTGGCGGGTGACTTTGCCTTGCATACCAGCCACAGTGGCGGGTGGATTGAAAAACACATTTTTATTTGTTACTACTTAACACATTCCTTGTAACGGATTGGACAGCTTTCGTCAAAGAATGCTGTTGCTAGTAACAATAATGCACTTTTGTCGAGTAACTCATTTGACTGGTTTTCGGCGCTAAAATAATGTGGCGATATCTTACTCCTACTGCTCACTTTTCATCAACATATGAAATTAAAAAAATATTATAGGCTAATATTTAAACATAGCCTAACTATGAAACTGAATAGGCTACGGTTTCTTTAACCCTCTGTCCGACGAAGGAGTTGGCGGATATATGACAGCGGAAACAACTCACAATACGCCGTCATTTTTAGCCATACAGATAAGTGCAGGACATAATTATAAACGGTCTACTTTTATTTGTGTACACTCACAATACCAACAAAGGCCGTGGACTCGGGGAACGGATTAGTTTGCACTCCACTCCGAACACTGTCAAAGCATTTCTAAATTCAGTTCATATACCCTCGAAATTCCAAGCCAAAAAACAAACAACATTTTTTTTTATTTTAATTGATGCTTGAATGACGCGCCTATATCTCCTTCCATTAAACACAATGGCTATGCGGTGGCTGGGATATACAAACCTACCAACATACTAGGGGTGGCACAGTACATGAAAAAACATCCGCTTGTCTCGGTTCGGAGCGTGTGTGCGTCGTGTATGGAGAGCGGGAGCCACGCGCGCCCGTTGTGCATTCACACTGGCGGCGTTTGTCTCGCGCAACCACGGCTCGTGCATTGCAAATACAGACGAATATCGTCCATTCCGTCACATTTTCCGGTGCTCTCCTCGTTTGATTTACGATGGGCAGCATATATCTGTCCCAAACACACATGCATATTACATGTTGTATATAAGTAGTTCACATGATAAACGTAACATTAAAGTTAAGATATACTTCTAGTTTTAATAATTTAAACAGGCCTTTGAAGTTTGGGCAAAAAGTTGCTCACGCGGAATTAAAGCCACAGTGCATTGATCTGATCAATACTGACATGATTAACATGAAACAGGAAACGACTTCTACATGATATAACAATTTCGCAAAAGTTTATCGACATTTAGAAAATATAAAGTTTTGCGCAAAATCTGTAATGGAAACGCGGCTACTGTCGAACCTACGCGTCGTCAGAAAATGCAAACAATTTGTTCGTTAGAGGAACAACTAACCTTAAATCAGAGGTGATAAAAGACCACGAGTCATCCAAGTCTCATGTCAAGTGCACTGTCATACAGCCAGTGTTGGGCAGTCGGCAGTTGGGCGAGAGAGACGCTAGCTTAACTACATTTTTCAGTAGCTCAGTTACTTTTAAAACAGTGTAGCTTTTCCAGTAGCTATCTACTTTTTCCAGCAAGTAGCGGTGTAGCACGAGCAAAAAGCTACATTCAGTTTAGTGTTTTGACGAGCCTGCAATGCATTGAAGCAGCACAGCATTTTCTTCCTATTTGATCACATAAAGTTACCGCCGTCTATTGTTGCATCGCGGCTTTACGGTTCACAGAGAAGAGATCGTCTGATGATTGTGTAAAGGACGTACAGGAGTGGGTTGATACTAGAGGTCGACCGATTCATCGGTTTTACCGATTAATCGGCACCGATAGCTGATTCGTGGAACAATTGGTTATTGGCAAAAATCCATACTGACAGTGACAGCGCTCGTCACGTCACAACTATTCAGTGTTTTCAACCACATCATGTTTATTTTAGGTTTCAGACATTTAAATACACACAAGTACTAGCAAAAACACACACTGATGTCTATGGAAGTGGCAACAACAATCCTTTCAGACGGTTATAATTTGACTACGTGTTTTATTCATATCAGACACACATTATATAAGTTACTATATACTTTACTCTATTGTTCTCCCAGTTCAGCGGTCACTTACTTTCATGTATTTCGATGATTAATGCACGTGATGTAAATCCGACAGATCGGGTTCTCTGAGGCGCAAACTAACATGGCGGCGCCCATCGCGCTTTATAGATGACATGATCATTATGACAAAACACACTCACTTACACAGATTTTAAAATCAGAATGTATACATCTGTGATGCAGCACTATTGTGTGTCATGTGAGAAGCATGACGCGTCGCCATGGAAACAATAAGGCAATGCGTTCTTAAATATTTAGCCAGAGAATATGGTCATATTTATGCAAAATAAAGCTGAGGCTGGTTTGTGGGATATCAAGAATACAGACTACTTTGCTGTTATTTAGAGTTAAATTAGGCCTACTGTAGTTGGGTTAGGTGGCTTAAGTTTTACCATTTTTAATAAATTGTTCAATTTAAAGAATAAAAATTAATAAATAAAAAGCCATTCTTTAATGTCACCCACCGTCGTTTTGTGGCTCTTTTTTTTTTTTTTTTTTTTTTTTTTTTTAAGTATTGGTTCAGGCACCGTTTAGGCATCGGTACCGTTTTAAAAGTACCGGTTTGACAAAAAAAACAACGATACCCAAGCCTAGTAAAGAGTAGTTTTTCATTCAAATAAATCTGCAATAAACTGCTAATTATAATGGATATAGAGTAAACTAAAGCAACTATTTACAGAATTTACAAAGTCAATAGTTTACAAAATCAAATGATTCTGACAGTTTTTGCCATCGAGAGGACTGGAGAAAAAGTGTCCCAATCATCCTGAATTCACCCCATACTATGCTAGTGCACTTTCGTTTATACATTTAAATTCCGGAAAAAGTATAAAAATATAAGTGGATGGTAAAATTGGGCATCCACCAGCCACTGTGGCAAAAAGTTAATTTCCCACCCTGGTGTGAATGCACACACAGATTCCAGAAAATCACTGGCAGTGTGAATGAACCAAAATAAAACGATCCCGGAACAAATCCCGGGACACATTATCAGTGTATTTTCCGTAATCTCTGAAAGAGGCCAGACACACACACACACACACACACAGACACGCACGCACACTAACCCAACTCTGTTTCCCTTGTTTCTTTGACCGCTGCAATGCTGAGGGTTAACACAGTCCCTTTCCTATTGTCATGCCTGTATGAGTGTGTGTGTGTGTGTGTGTGTGCGCGTGCGTGTGTGTCTAGGGGCAGATATATTTTTGTGCTCTCTGCTAAATCCATCTGTAGACTGAGAACAACATTCCATTGCACAACATCTGAGATTAATGAGAGAGAGAGAGAGAGAGAGAGACAGGAAGCAAGAGCGGGAGAGGCAGAGCGTTCTCAGGAGGATGCAGCAGCTCGTGCGTTAATGAAGCTCTTTATGGCTTTCAGACAGATGGAGAAACAGCTCTCCACCCTTCATTTCCCTCCTCGGAGTTCATGTCACTTCTCCCATCTTCCTCCACTGTTCTTTTTTTCAGGATTTGATGACTCAAGTCTGCACTCTTTATTAACAACCAAACAAACAATATTTAACCTCCAAGTGAAAAAAGTCAAATGAGGTGAGAATGAAACTATTAAAGGAGGGTCTAATGCTATTTCATGCATTCTGACTTATTCTCATGAAAGGTTTTTTCCCCGGAGTATGGCCCTGCATAACGTCATAAAGGTTGGAATTGCTTGTATGAGAGAGCGAGCCAATCAGCGAGCTTCGCTCGGGTTACGGGAGCCGTCGGCAGCGCTGTCGTTTTGTTTTTAGACCACAAATCAACAACGCCACTAAAGAAGCGTGTTTCTGATTGTGAGGGAAAGAGAACCTTGCTCAGCTTCCCAAAGAACCCAGCGTTAAGGGAACAGAGGATGCAGTTTGTGTTTCAGGAGCAGCAACGGAGTTCTGCAAGTGTGTGTGTGTGTGTGTGTGTGTGTGTGTGTCATAGGTGTGTGTGTGTGTGTGTGTGTGTGTGTTCCCGGTCATGAGTGGAAACTGCATCAAATGTGTGTATTTTGTTGGCAAATCGCTGCAACGCGAACATACAGTGAATCAAAGGTTATCCAGGGATAATGCCACGATGTATTGTGTGCATTGTGTGTCATAGGTGTGTGTGTGTGTGTGTGTGTGTGTGCTCTCTTTAGCTCCGCCCACTGCACTCCTCCACGAGCTCGGCTGTTTTCAGAAAGAATCGGTACAGTGTATCTGTCTTTTATAAATCTGATAAACTAAAGACTCTTGGGAGATGTGAAGGATCAACACTACTCTAGAGATACTCCAGATTAACATGAGACTGGCAGAAACTGTGTGTGTGTGTGTGTGTGTGTGTGTGTTATGAACCATTTAAACTAAACTAAGATGCTCTGTAATTGTCTCAGTCAAATTTGTCTCCATAGCACTGGTAGGATGGGATATATTTTCTGAACCACCAACTGTTACTGTACCCAGGAAGTTAGCAGAAAGGATCCAAGCTAGAAAGACTAGTCTTGTCCGAATAGGGCTAGACGATGTGTGCGCAGCCACACCAGATGTCCAGGCAGTGAACAGCCAGATGTGACGTTCATTTTTTAGAGATGTGTTTTGGTACAGTGCCAGGAAATATGCCACTGCTGTCAAGCTGGGGAGCATGCTGCCACATTCACTAAAAAAAAACCTGGGAACCAGGCACGATTTTGAGAAGAACCTTAAGGCTCCTGCTTGTGTTGGCCAGAGCTCGAGAATCTCTGAAGGTAGCCCAGCAGTCAGTGCTGTTAAATATCTGAAAGAACTGAAACATTGTTGGTCAGATCCCATAAGGGTTGATTGAGTACATCTACAAGTCACTTTGAATACGACACATTTGTACAAATATATGACAACGATAGTCTCGGTACAATCTCAGTTTGTTGTTCTCTGGCTCATGCACCGAGTCTCTCTCATGTTTCACATACCTGAGTGATGACATCACTCCAACCACTCAGATCTAAACTCCGCCCTCACACTCTCTCCAGAGCCGGCAGTGTGTGTGTGTGTGTGTGTGTGTGTGTGTGTGTGTGTGTGCTCAGTGACTGAGATGTGCGGGGTGTTCAGTGTGTAGGTATGATTTAGATTGATCTAAAAGAGCTAGAACAGATAGAGTTACAGATTTACAGTTATAGCAGACTGAACAGATATAGAGTTACAGCAGTAACTAGAGCAGGTATAGGGCTGGAGTGCATTAAGATTAACAGATCAAAATTAAAATTAAAAAACTCATCTACAGCATTTATTAACCTTAAATGTTACAAATGGAATTTTACTGTAAAGTGTTACCATTTTGTAACCAAACTGCTTTTTTTTAGAACACTTTCATCTGATCAAAATAACAAAATATGTATTGAAATCGAATGCGTTTCTGATTTGTTTATATTTCTGTCGGCTGCATGACGATACACGGCTTGCTTTCTCACATCACGAGTCGTTACATCGTTTTAACTGCTTGAGGCTCTGCTAATGTCTCGATGACAAAGTACATGCACACTGCTGTACTTTTCCTGCGAATGCAGCATCTACTCAACAAATTAATTACTTTATAATGATTTGGCCACATGTACTGAAGTGTTCTGTATTCATACTGTTTCGCTGTCTGTGTTTTAAACGCGCATCTGATGTCTCCGTGTTCAGCCTCACGAGTCAATGTAAACAACGTCAGTTGTTATTTGGCCTCTAGAGGGCGCTCTCGTGCTATATAATACCAGCAGACCCTTCTCAGCCGCTCCACCAATGGACGTAACCCGGAAAAACTATCAGTATGGATTTTTGCCAATAACCGATTGTTCCACCAATCAGCTATCGGTGCCGATTAATCGGCAAAACCGATGAATCAGTCGACCTCTAGTATCAACCCACTGTGAACCGTAAAGCCGCAATGCAACAATAGACGGCGGTAACTTTATGTGATCAAATAAGAAGAAAATGCTGTGCTGCTTCAATGCATTGCAGGCTCGTCAAAACACAAAACTGAATGTAGCTTTTTGGTCGCGCTACTTGCTGGAAAAAGTAGATAGCTACTGGAAAAGCTACACTGTTTTAGAAGTAACTGAGCTACTGACAAGCTACTGAAAAATGCAGGTAAGCTAGTAGCGTCGCTACTTGTAGTTAACTCCTCCCTAACACTGGTTATGTACATTAGGGTTTTCCTGTAGCTTGTACATTAGCATTAGGGTTGTACATTAGCTTTCCTGTAGCTCAAACAATAAGAGCGTGGCACTAGCAACGCCAAGGTCATGGGTTCGATTCCCAGGGAAAGCAAGAACTGACAAAATGTAAAAATGTGTACCTTGAATGTAATGCAAGTCGCTTTGGATAAAAGCGTCTGCCGAATGTAAAATGTAAGGGTTTTATGTTACATCTAATGTTGTTAAATTAATGTTAATTGCATTTTTAAAATGTAATGTGTTACCATGATGGTGTTTAGTGTTTGTGTGAATGACACTGCGCACCTTCTCTATATGAGTACTGTCCTCCTAAAAGCTTTGATTCATCATGTGACTCATCACCGCGGTGATTGGTGGTTATATCAAAAGGTACGCAACAGATATTAGTATTTTATTAACATTATTTCAGTTAATGAAATACGTTTTTTTTTTTTTTCTGTAAATTTAACTTAAATCCTAAAATGTTGCTACTGTTTCTTTTATTTTAACAGTTAGAGGAGATTCAGCTATTACACAGATTTACAGTAGCGTAGGGCTGCACGATTAATCATATTTTAATCGCGATAACGATATCTGCTTCTCTCGATTATTTATCCTTTAAACTTTGGGATTTGCATTATCTTGCATTGGTAACGAGCCTCCACTAGCATGCGGACAGCTTAAATCCCCCAAAACAGAGCCCCCAAACAGAGCTTTTCCTTTAAATGGATATACTTACGTCCCGGTGTTTTACTTAATCTGTGCAATCTGGCAACTCTAAATGCGGAAGCAGTGCTGATGATCTGACAATAAACAAATGCGCTGGAGTTTAGCGATCTCCACAGCGAAATTCTGCTTCAATGAATGTGTCATACAGCCAGATTTGTTTCTTCACAAGCCACTTGTACTATTTGTGTGACTAAATCTGCCACGATCAAGCCTTTAGCGATGAATTTCAACAAATGCAACACGGATCTCCACCTTACTGTTCGCAGAATAAACGCACCTTTGCAACCTATGTGACAATTCACTCGGGAAAATGAACGTAATTTAGAATTATTGGAAATATTAGTAAACACTACACTAATAAAGCATACTATACAGAAAATTTGGTTTGTGCAGAATTTGTTATATCACTTAGTAGGCTTTTTCGTTTCTACATTTAATGGTTTTCTATGGGAGGAAAACACTTAACGTGTAATTAAACGAATTGCGTTCATATTCTGGGCTCAACTGCTTTGCTGTACAGTATGGTTTATCATGTCGTTTAATATCACTGTCTTAGTGCATTAAGCCACGTTAAGTGTTTATAACGTCCCTGTGATTTGTCTCCGAATTGTGTTGCTTTAAAAATCGAACGTGAATACAGATTACAAAGCGTTCACCAAAACCATGCGTTTTGTATCGATTTACCGTCTAACGAAGTTATCACAGTTGGTTAAATTAAGTCGGTGTGCCACCTACAGGCCTTTTGGGTGAAGTGTAGGTTGGTAAAGAACATGCAAAATGGCCATAACTACATTACCCTTTTTGATAGAATAATCGTGATTATAATTTTGAGCAAAATAATCGTGATGATCAGTTTAACCGTTATCGTGCAGCCCCACTTGAGCAGTTATAGTGTTATAGCAGTAACTACAGCAGGTATGGGGGTATAGCAGTGGTTCTCAAAATTGTTTGGTAATGCTCCGTGTTTAAAAGAAATCCGGAAATCCACTCTGTGTCAGTAGGTGGCGCTTATGGAACAGCAGAAATCGACTAGAGCCGTTTCCCTGACAACTTCTGCAAACAAGTGCTGCGCTTATAAACACTACCGCTGCGTCCGAAATCACGTACTGTCCGAGTATTTGAATTTGAACTTATTTCACGACCGTTGAAAAGTACATTCAATTTAGTGTGAATGTCCTCCGGATGTACTACATCCCCTACGTGGTCATTATCATGTGACCTACCAGCGTCAGTTGCATCGCTTCACAAATCCTCTCCCGTGGCCTGGTGGGATAGTAAAGTGTCCGTCGAATGCACACTTCAGAATCCCGACAGAAATAATTACGTCATCTGGGGACTTTTTGCCTACTGTTTTGTAGATTGACATAGTCGTTTGTCGCATACTATATAGTAGGGAAGTATTTGATTTAGGACACAGGTTACGAGTTTCACGGAGGGAAAATTAAAAGAAAATGCCACAGATTTTTCCTAAGGCAGTCAATTTCCGTCATACATCCATAGAATTCATAGAATTTTTGAATGGTAACGAAATATACTTTATTTTATTCTTCTGTAATTGTTACTCTAATATCAGGAGTTATATATTATCGCGACAGGTAGAGATCTATCAGTGTTAGATATAGATCCGGGTCGCTAAAGACCCGAATATGATTGGCGAAACAGTCATGCATTTAAGGGTTAAACCGCAATACAAACCTAATTGCATCGTGGTTTGATGTAAGCTGGTAACCGTTTCATCCCTAAACCTCAACCCCCCCCCGGTTGGGAAACAGTGTTTTAAAGTGTTCTGCATTAGTCTTCCAGAAACACCATAAACTGTGCTAGAGAAAAAGCTATATTTACAAACTGTGTATTATTATGCCTTTGACAAAAATACATATTCATAGGTGCTACACACATTATGACATGAACAGATCTAGAAAGAGAACAAAACCACGCATGACTTTAGACCCACAACCCATGGAACTGTGTTGCGTGTGAACAGCAGGATGCACGTTCACTTTGCTAGTATAAGACTGATTGGAAATGACTCAACACCACTGGCAGGTCTTGCTGGGTTACCATGACAACCTAAAAGCTCATGCACAAAAGACCTGAAATGCAGGTTCCAAAATTACTCTTCTTCACAACTCGGTGCTACGAGCGCTCACCAGAGCACCCTTAAGATTATTAAGGCCGCATTTCCACTGCAGGTCTTGATGCACAATTCCGATTTGGTGACTATATATCCGACCCGCTTACATCATCTTTTAAGAGAGACCCATATCTGGTATTTGCATTCACACTGTACACTGGCGAAACAGCCCAAGACGTTCTGACCCGGAAAAGGAAGTAAAACGGCGCGATATGTAATGGACACAATGGATGCAGACGAAATGATGCGCACTTTCTTTAAAGGTCAGCAAAACATTGCCTTCGTCTTCCATCGAGCCATTAGTGTCATGTGATCCATCCCTTTTTCAATGACATACGACTCGGATTTACTGGGGAATATCCGATTTGAATGCTTACAGACGCAAATGCACGTATCCGAATCATATCGGATTTATTACCACATACGAGTGAGGACTGGAGGAATTCATGCGTTTTTTTCCTGCTTACACCTTCACGTCATATCCGATCTGTGCCACATGAGAGGGAAAAATTGAATTGGGTCACTTGAACCGTGCAGTGTCAATGGGGTCTAATGGTGCATTCACACCAGACGCAAATGCAATAAGCGCGAAGGATTTACATGTTAAGTCAACGCAAAGACGCGAATAGACATTCTGCGGTGCGAATAAGGCAGCGCGAAAGACAGCGCAAATGACGCGAATTGAGCATTTGATGCGCAAATCGCGCGAGTTGAAAAATCTCATGCCAGATATTCACGCCGCGTTAACCAATCAGGAGCTTGCTCTAGTAGTGAGAACAATGAGGACAAAATCATATGTGGATACCCGGAGCTGTACGATACACCTTCATACTTTATAGAAAAGGATCTTGCTTGGAAGAAAGTGAGTGAGGAGGTCGGATAATCTGGTAAATTGTAAAAAAAACAAAACGCTCTTTACTTAATTTGAGCTATACATAGAGTGATTTCAGGGTGATTGGGACAAAATTTGCCACTCTGAATTCACCCTATTGAGACTACAAGCTAGTTAAAGCCGGCAAATTGAGCTTATTCGCCGTATTTAAAAACACTCCATGTCAGCCATTTCACAACGAGACGAGCCGCCTGGCTGAAGCCCCTCCCATGACTCAAATTCGCGTCTGTTGTGAAGTGAATGTCACGTGCGAATGACGCGAGTAAACTCAAAATGTTCAAGCGTTCAACTACGTGCGAATAGCGTGTTTTATTCGCTTAATTCGCGTCTGGTGTGAACGCACCGTAAGAAATAATGAGATCCGATACTCATCTGCCCACATTCCAACAAACATTTGACCCAGAGATGCTCCAGAAGTAGATTTTTCAGCTTCCTGAACACAGCTGGCACCTGTCTAGGATAATCAGCGCCTGATAAAAGAGGAGTAATCTTCATCACTACCTGCTATGAAGACGAACAGCGCCCATGGGCTTTTAAACAACAAAAGCATGAATGGGCAACAAAGAAACCGTCAGGGAGAAAGTACTTATAACATGATCTCCTCCATGCTCCTAAACAAATTAGCTTGGGAAACCAAAGCAAAGAGGGAAAGACATTACGATAAGATCCATTATGACATTAGAAGCTTTTTACTCGGCTTGGAGTCTCTCTCCCTGCATTTAAATGATGTTTAAATGAAACCTCTGGTAGGGGATGGTACTCAGTGACCAATGGGATCTTCAGGGTGATGTTCTTGGACAACAGAAACCATTATCTATCAGTGTAATGCAAAGTGCCATGTGGAGTCTTTACGTTCCTTCAGTCTGAACTGATGGCTCGCTGCTGTCTGATTGAATCGGTGCAGTGATGAGTGCATATAGTGCCCCACTGAGAGAAATGCATCATGGGATCTAAAAGGTTTCATGCAGTGCATGTGCATTTCAAGACAGTGAAACTCTCTGAATCCAAGCATAAAAAAATGTGACATTAAATATGCAGAAAAAAAAAAAAAAAAATTACACTATGGGGCTGCTGAATGCTTGAATCTGATTGGCTGGTGAACGTTCTAAGGTGTGCAATTATTTTCAGGGAAACGTACGGCTAAAGTAGTTCCTGGCATATCACTTCGCCAAATGATTTCAGTTATATCAAAGGTCTTTACAGCCAACAACACCAAAAGAACCAAAACCTACAGCGACACTGACCGAGCAAATAAATATAGTAAACAACAGGAGAAAACTTTTTTTTTTTGCCACAAAATTAAGTTTATATTATATACGGAAAGCAAATACAATCTTTCTCCTGCTCTCTCTGCTCAAACGCGCACACACATACAGTGCGGACACAAACTCGCACAGAAACGTGTTGTCAGCGCGGCTCTGACAACTTTAAAGCTACAAGACATTTCTCACTAGCGAGGAAATAACGCCGCTGTTCTTGAAGGAGATAAACTTACAGTTTCAATATTTGCAGAACACTGTTGAGAGATTCTTGATAACCCTCTCTCATAACTGCATTATTCTGCTATCAGTGGCTGAAGCCTCCGTTACTAGCTCTAAAATAATGTTTGGAATTAGCAATGGAGGCTTGGGATTAGAAGCGTAAGAAATTAGTCCTACACACAAGAGCGTCTTAAGGACGAAAACCTGACAAAAAAAACCTTACCACCTTGGGTGTGCATTATTTTTCGAATAATTCAATGGCTCATTGTCAATTATTCCTTACATAATGGATGGCGTTTGAGATGCTAATAGTGATATTTGAAGGGGGGCAAATTCTACCCTCAACTATGGCCTGGTTTACATCTGGTATTAAGATGCCTTTTGGTCGATCGGATCACAAGTGGACGACGTTAAATAAAGGTGTAAACGGGATCTAAAACGTTTTGAGCTTGTCCACTTTCATCCTCTTCCAGAGGTAGACAAAAACACCGGATTGCTTTCATAGTGTAGAAGCAGCGGCAAAAGACCGGATACTGACCTGATGCGTAAACATCATAAGACGCACGCTAGCCAGACGGGATTTAAACTTCGTCGGCAGTTTGGTTTGAAGACGAAAAACATACCAAGCACAATGTGCTTTCACCATTCCTGATTTTAAACACACTCGTTCGGCACAGTCCTGCGGCTGTCAGAGCTCCGGGCGCGTTCATATGTAAATTTCTCAAGCTTATTTTGTCCGTTAGATTGAATAATCTGAAAAAAAAAAAAAAAAGACTATAGACTGCCCCCTCAAAGAAATCAGGACAGAAGTGTTTGAAAGTGGACAAAAGAGACGGGTGTAAATGGGAACGCGTCTCCATACTTATGACCTGATTGACCAAAACGCATCTTAATACCAGGTGTAAACGGCTAAAGTCTGCTTATGTCTGTCTTTACTGGGAAAATTATATTGATGATGTCCAATCAAATTTGCTCTAGAATGAGTATGCCCCTCCCACTAAAACCACCTGCAAGTTTAAAAAAAAAGAAGTGTGGGGTTAAGCGAATTATACATTGAACTCTTATTTCAAAAGCGCAAGAAAAATCCTGTTTATATCCGGTCTCCTTTAACGATTTATTGATCACCTTTGTCCTGTAATATAAGCTAAACTGTGCCAAGTCAATTTTCTTGTAATCTGACCTAACAATGCTTGAACGCACACATCACTTTTTTTCCCCGAACACATCAGCCTGAATCCCGTTGGAAACAAAAGCATGTTTAACAGAATGGTGTGAGTAGAATATGCTCAGTCCGACTCATGCAGATTAACCATTGTGCACGTGTGTGTGTTTGTGTGTGAGTGCGTGTCATCAAAGGCATGACAGATTCCCTTAGTGAGCTGAATACAGGATCAAAGCTTTACTCTAATCACACAGTGAATAATAATGAGAAACTGATCTGCGGCGGCACACACAAACACACACACGTACGCGTACGCACTGGCATCCCCCGGCAGTGTGCATGCAGCTTCCATATGGGAGCGTTACATAACTGACTCATCTTCACTACACAATAGATTCATCTCGTCCTTTTATTCCTTCCATCGCTCCGGTCTCTCCCTCTTTCAGCAGGTGATTGATTCCGCATATGTTCGACAAACCCATGACTGAAATATAATTCAGCTGAGGTTCACTGAAGAGCTAAACACGTTTAATGCAACTAGGACAGGAAGTTCATGAATACGGCACAAAGATAATACGAGCACGCACACAAACAGCTGCTCCAAATCACTGAGAAGAGCAACGTTACGGGTCTGCTCCAAAAACGAGTGAGCTGCCTCACTGGCTACATTTGGATTTGGAGCTCTCTATATAGCCATTAGGGCTGTGTGCGATACGACGACAATGTATCGCCACATACTACTTGCCGATGCGAGTATCAATACAGCTGCTTCTGTATCAGTTAGCAGCTTCTGCAGCTAAACCGTGTTTAAAACTGAGTGGAAATGTAATTAATCAAATCAGCGTTTTGGCCTCAAATTCTAGTTATGCTCTAAAAAGCAAACAAGTAGGTAAAAAAAGTTGAAATTGAATTAAAAATTGACCTATTTCATCAGTATTTTTCAGCATTAAATTAATTTAATTAATAGTGAATATATAGACTAATATAGTGAATATATAGACTAATATAGTGAATATAGACTGATATAGTGAATATATAGGCTAATATAGTGAATATAGACTAATATAGTGAATATATAGACTAATATAGTGAATATAGACTGATATAGTGAATATATAGGCTAATATAGTGAATATAGACTAATATAGTGAATATATAGGCTGATATAGTGAATATATAGGCTGATATAGTGAATATATAGACTAATATAGTGAATATATAGGCTAATATAATGAATATATAGGCTGATATAGTGAATATATAGACTGATATAGTGAATATATAGGCTAATATAGTGACTATATACAATATATGACAGATTATACACTCACCTACAGGATTATTAGGAACACATACTAATACTGTGTTTGACCCCTTTCACCTTCAGAACTGCCTTAATTCTACGTGGCATTGATTCAACAAGGTGCTGAAAGCATTCTTTAGAAATGTTGGCCCATATTGATAGGATAGCATCTTGCAGTTGATGGAGATTTGTGGGATGCACATCCAGGGCACGAAGCTCCCGTTCCACCACATCCCAAAGATGCTCTATTGGGTTGAGATCTGGTGACTGTGGGGGCCATTTTAGTACAGTGAACTCATTGTCATGTTCAAGAAACCAATTTGAAATGATTGGAGCTTTGTGACATGGTGCATTATCCTGCTGGAAGTAGCCATCAGAGAATGGGTACATGGTGGTCATAAAGGGATGGACATGGTCAGAAACAATGCTCAGCTAGGCCGTGGCATTTAAACGATGCCCAATTGGCACTAAGGGGCCTAAAGTGTGCCAAGAAAACATCCCCCACATCATTACACCACCACCACCAGCCTGCACAGTGGTAACAAGGCATGATGGATCCATGTTCTCATTCTGTTTACGCCAAATTCTGACTCTACCATCTGAATGTCTCAACAGAAATCGAGACTCATCAGACCAGGCAACATTTTTCCAGTCTTCAACTGTCCAATTTTGGTGAGCTTGTGCAAATTGTAGCCTCTTTTTCCTATTTCTAGTGGAGATGAGTGGTACCCGGTGGGGTCTTCTGCTGTTGTAGCCCATCCGCCTCAAGGTTGTGCGTGTTGTGGCTTCACAAATGCTTTGCTGCATACCTCGGTTGTAACGAGTGGTTATTTCAGTCAAAGTTGCTCTTCTATCAGCTTGAATCAGTTGGTCCATTCTCCTCTGACCTCTAGCATCAACAAGGCATTTTCGCCCCACAGGACTGCCGCATACTGGATGTTTTTCCTTTTCACACCATTCTTTGTAAACCCTAGAAATGGTTGTGCGTGAAAATCCCAGTAACTGAGCAGATTGTGAAATACTCAGACCGGCCCGTCTGGCACCAACAAACATGCCACACTCAAAATTGCTTAAATCACCTTTCTTTCCCATTCTGACATTCAGTTTGGAGTTCAGGAGATTGTCTTGACCAGGACCACACCCCTAAATGCATTGAAGCAACTGCCATGTGATTGGTTGATTAGATAATTGCATTAATGAGAAATTGAACAGGTGTTCCTAATAATCCTTTAGTTGAGTGTAGATTATATATATATATATATACACACACACACACACACACACACACACACACACACACACACACACACACACACACACACACACACACACACACACACACACACACACAGAGCTGCCATTGTCTGTGACATTTGTTCACTGTAATATTTACCAGTAAATAGTAGACTAGCTACTCAATTAATTGAATTCATAAAAACAACCATATTATTATTTTTCTTTTTAATTCAATTTCTATGAAAAGATTTCCCACACATTCTGTGTTGTGTATTTTCTGGTAATCAAATGAAGACATAAAACATTGATTTATCTTTTAATTTAATTAAATTTTTTTGTCAAACAAACCTGCACAACTGAGCTTTATACTGTTCAAATTAGAACATGGAAGAAACATTATGATATATTACTTTTAGTTTTGAATTAAGTTTTGATCATTTATAATTACATTAGTGTTAGTATTATTATTATTACACTGAGACGCATTTAAACTCTACTGTACTATAGTAATATATGCAAGTTAAACTGAACTTTTATTTTGACGGGTTGCCGTGAAGAGCTTCGAGTTTCTGTGCGTTTATGACGGTAGTTTCTCTCAAATTAAACGGTAAAATGCAGATGAAGTGACTCAGAGCGGCTCTGGAGATGAAGTTCATGTCCTCATATGAGACGGAAACCCGATTGTTGCGTGTGTGTGAGGTAAATAAACTGCGCCAAACATTCACACAAACACACAGAGACACACAGGATTGGTATTTAAACAGTATTTTTGCTGTTTAATATTCACACACACTATTCTATATCACCAGATGCGTCTCAGATACTGAGATTTGGTACCGATTGATTTAATGTGAATCGGCACTCGGTAGTACCGACGTAATTCGGTCGGTGCCCTTAAAGAGTTTGGTACCCAGCCCTACTCATCACAATGATTTTGCATTGAACTTGGCAAAGGATTCATGTTAAAAAAAGAGAACAGGAGGAATCGAATGCAGGAGTTTCATAATCTGATTGTTTTTTTATTTATTTAAGTCTGACAGCGTCTAA
Source organism: Paracanthobrama guichenoti (assembly GCA_018749465.1). NCBI lineage: Eukaryota > Metazoa > Chordata > Actinopteri > Cypriniformes > Gobionidae > Paracanthobrama > Paracanthobrama guichenoti. Next base: position 1,121,621 of record CM031967.1, read on the forward strand.
AATAAATACTCGTGGTGGGATGCAAAAACAAACAAAGATGGTATAATGCAACAGATAAAGTTCTCCATCTGAATGTGTATGGGTGTAGTGGTGATGCTTTAACATGTATACAAGAAAGCATCTGTCAAATGCACTAACTGACCAGCCGGTTGTTGGGATGACTAGTCGAACATTGTGGCAAAAAGCATGCATTCCAAGGAAGAACATAAGTCATATGGATTTGCAAAGACATCCCATCCCATCCCATTTTGACTATCTCATCTTCTTATGCAATGCATGATTAATGTTATTCTGAAGGAAAAATCAAAATGTAATTCTTTCCTTTCTGCTGATGTGCAGGTCGAGAGAAAAACATTATCATCTGATAATATTATAGCCTGCTTTGTCTTGCTTCCTACCAAGGTTTCTTCCTCAAACCGCTTGCTTCTTCCCTGTGACATTGGCTTGCCCGCCGGAGATTGCACGCACTATTCTGTCGTTAAGCTGCTTTGGAGCGATTTGCATTAAAAATGAAAAGTGCTATACAAACCAGTTTGAACTGAACCGAATTGCTTTTCATGATCAAGTCGTGATGGATTTGATCAAGTCCCACCCTTCATTATCTCCCACTAACTATTCAGTTTGACTCGGAAATGAGTCGCATTATGGATGTCGCCATTTCTGTTATGAAAATATTAAGAATGTGAAAGCGATTTTCCAGTAGGAGAGGGAGAGCCTGATATAATTTCCAGCATCCACAGCTGCAATAACAGGCCACCCTGAGCAGGGCAGGACGGAGCAGGACTGGGTGAAGTCGGATGACACGGAAAGCCTTCAGGATTACACCGGGCCCTTGGGGGCCACCGTGGCCTGTGATCTTCCTGCACACATTAAGCCGGTCAAAGCAGCTGTCCTGAGGAAATACTGTGAGGATTCAAACACACACACAGAGGCTTTGAACTCGGCCTGTACGTTTCATCAAGTAATCAATACCTGAACCACAACAGACCCTAAACGCTAGACTTGCATAGCACAGGCAAATCAAAGCCTGGTTCAGCTTACTCCAGCCAAGATGTGCCCTCTTAAACAGGAAGTTAATGGGCTAGTAGCCAAAAGGCCTGTTCACCCCAAAATAGCTATAACTATACCGGCGTTCCTGCTGATAACGCTCTGTGTTACAAGCGTACACTGCAATTTTGTCGTCTGCTGGTTTAAATGTTCAAGCTCTTTAAAGGGTCATGAAACCCTAAACCAAATGTTCAGAGATTTTAACAGAAGTGTGTGTGTTGAACATCATGGAAGACAATGTTACCATCTGTTAGTTTTGAATGTGGGATAAAACGAGTTAATTTTAAACCTTTTTGCTCTATTTTCAACTTCCTGGTTTAAATTCGTCGTCATGTCAACGTCATCCGCTGTGACGCTTTCTCGTACTATAGTACGGCGATGACTCATCGGTGTCTCATAATTATTCATGAGACTGCGTGTCTTTATCCTATGAGAAGACGCACTGCTTAATTCATGAAGGCACGCTCTTAAATATTATGCATATTTCATGCATTGTGACTCATTTACACTGTTAAAGAGTTGATTCTCATGATAAACACGGACAAACCCCGAGTTGGACGTATGACGGAGTATTTCTGTGCCAAATACACTCCTTCAGGATTCAAACGTTTCGGAAAGGTTTTTTTGAGTATGGCCCTGTATGACATCATAAAGGGTGGAATTCCTTATATGGGCACTTCTCCCGGATGAGCGCGTGCACGTCAACCAGAGCAAGAGCGCGTCCATCAACGACCTTTGTTCGGCTTACGGGAGCCGTCGGCAGCTCTGTCGTTGTGTTTTTAGACCACGAAATCAACAACTGTGAGGACGCGCTCTTGAATAAAGAAGTGTGCTTCTGGTTGTGAGGGAAATATCACCTTATTCAGCTTCCCAAAGAACCCAGCGTCCAGTCGATGCAGTTTGTTTTTCCGGAGCAGCAACGGAGTTCTGTAAAAAACACGAATGTATAGTGAATCGAATGCCATGATGTGTGTCATAGGTGTGTGTGTGTGTGTGTGTGTGCTCTTTAGCTCCGCCCACTGCACGCCTCCACGAGCTCGGCTGTTTTCAGAAAGAATCGGTACAGTGTATCTGTCTTTTATAAATATGATAAACTAAAGACTCTTGGGAGATGTGAAGGATCAACACTACTCTAGAGATACTCCAGATTTACATGAGAAACTGTGTGTAATGTACCCTTTAATTATTCATTGGGAAAAAACTGAAAGTAATTCTAACGATATTGTTGTCTCTGTGTTGTTATAGTTGTAGCATTGACATCACTACTCTCATAAAATTAGAGCAATTATTAAAAATGTAGTGTTACAGTTATCATCCTTGTGTGAATAGGGCTTAAAGGGTTAGTTTACCCAAAAATGATAATTATCCCATGATTTACTCCCCCTCAAGCCATCCTAGGTGTGTATGACATTCATCTTTCAGATGAACACAATCAGAGTTATATTAATAAATGTCCTGGCTAATCCAAGCTTTATAATGGCAGTGAATGGCCTATAAAAGTGCATCTATCCATCATATAACTGCTCCGGGGGTTAATAAAGGACTTCTGAAGAGAAGCGATGCGTTTGTGTAAGAAAAATATCCATATTTAAAACTTTACAAACTGTAATCTGTAACTTCCGCTAACTGTCGCACGCGCGTTCACGAGAGACTGGCGTTCCAGCGCATGACGCATAACTACCAAGCTTTTAGATTTTTAGGGATGCACTCTTTTATTAGGCTGCTGTCACTTTAAGAGCTGCACGGATCCAATATACTGATACACATGCATTTTATTTCTCAACAATTTATGTTCACTTAAGATAACAGACTCGCCATTTTTTGACATAATTTTGTGTGTCGACTGTCCCAACGCTAGCCGCGGGCTTTATCGTCGAGCCCTGAATATCCTTTTTTTATGTGACATTTCATCTGAAATTGATCATGTCTCAATATCAGATGAGCAAATGCCATATTGGTGCAGCGGTATCCCATTTGGTGTTGCGGTTGTGTGATTTTTCTGTGGTTTCCCTGGACGACCATTAACATCAAGCCCCCCCGAACCGACACAAACTGCTCTAATCCGACCTGTAAACTTCCCCTCCTCCTTTCAAAGCCAAACACACCCAAAGAGATGCACACTAGAGCAGCAGAGCTATAATATGAAGAAGAAACGCTGCTTCATAAATATTCAGATATGTTAGCGACACGCTGTTTCTGTTTAGAGAACTGAAACGTGATTCACGCGCAGATGTTTGTACGTCTCGCTAACCTTTGTGTGAGTGTTGATGGCATGTTCTCATGCCACGGCACATTCCGACCGTGTCTAAGACTAAACAGCAGCTACAGTGATAAAAACCAGAGGAATTCAGCGCTGTCACCCACTCGAGTGTGTGTGAGAGAGGTCTTTGCAAGGGCATCATTTCATTTGCAGTAATTGGTTTTTGAGTGCCATTTGGCTGATTCACCGAACGCTTAACCATTTCGTTTGAGAACTGATGCCGATTTGATACGGAGATCAGGCGTTTTTTTGGGGTTCAGTGTGTGTTTATGCGCTCACAGGATGTGGCTTTGAGATTTCATTCCTGCATTCCTCTGTCGCCCATAACGGCCTCACTATCGGCCAATCAGCATCCAGAACCAATTATGGCATTATGACCTCAAAATCTCCCTGGAGATCAACAAGAAAGCAGGACAAAGACAACCAAGTCCATATTTTTCACATGTAGGGAAGTACCTCTGCTAGACACCTAAACAACGCATGCACAATTCTATATAAGGCGTCTTCCATTGGGCAGTGAGTCACCGTTAGTGCTTTATAAGGGAACAGGACTAATATTTACACTAGAGGGGTCAGAGAATGTGTGTGTTTGTGCTACAGCTGTTTATATGAGCGCATACACACCCATTAGAATAATAATTTCCTATGGGAGTAATAAGATAGGGTGGGGGTTCTGATGTCACTTCCTGTTAGGGTTAGTGACAGGAAGTCCCTGTGGGTTAAATGAGCTGCATCAATGTGCCACGTTATGTTCACATTACCTCAATGTTTAATTTAAAGAGGTCATGAACTTTTATTTTTTTATACTGTTGTCTGAGGTCAACTTATGACGTTCGCTTGGTTTTCAAAAACATCAGAATGAATAAGTAATTGGCCATTTTCTGCCCTGGTTTTGAGGCGCTCTCCAGAACGCTCAGTTTTTATGGGCGTGCCGCTCTGAAGACTTGGAAGTAAATGCCCGTGGCTATGATTGGATAAGATTTGCATATTATAATGAGCTCCGTCTCCCCCGTGAGGGATTGTTTTGAAAGCGTCTGGGGAAACGGCAACCGGAATGAATCGCTCACTGGGCTCACAAAACGTCTTTATCAAACAAACACAGTGATTTATCTCTCATCCACCCGCGATTGATTGGAATGTTATTTTTTATTACTTGGACCACCCGTTCGGTGGATATAACCTCGAACCGCACACACACACACGCACGCCAAGTGTGTTGCAGACAGCATGATCAAAACTTCTGCGATTGTATTTTACCTTCAAATATCAAGTCAAGAGAGTGAACGCCGCATATCAAGAAATGAATGTTATTTCACTATTTAAGATAGCCCGTCGGCAAGCCAGTGATACGTTTTGGTAGCCCGTCTGGAAAACACACAGCCCCAGGACGTTGGGCCTTGCGAGCCCTGGCCCAAACATGTCTGATCCCGAATCGCAATGAACCAACAACACCACAAATAAAGGATTCACCAGCCTTGTCAGCTGACAGCGTGCTAAGGTATGTTCTGTTAGACACGTACACATAATCAACAGATATCAACAATGTCTGTAACAATGCAATACTATCACATATAAAAAATTTTTTACTCATGTTAGTGTGTTGCTTCATTCATTCATGTGATCTCATCCTGTATGCAAATCCAGTCTCTTGTTTACAAACGAATCTGTGGTGAAATGAAGGAACAAACGCGCAATGCCTTCCCAACGTGAGCTGGATCTTCATTAAACAAAGTTCATCCATGCATTCATAATACTGGAATCTGAATGAAGCTTATGCGGTATGTTTATTGCTTAGAAGTTTGATCCGGTTTAGCTCTATGTAGGCCTGTGTGATGTCAGGCACGAGTCGGTGGGCGGGGCTACAGAATCAGGCGGGGCTTCTGTTGAGGCGGTGTTTCACCACACTCTGACGTCAAGGCGTGGCATATTCTGAGATTGAGCGTTTGCTGGGTCTGCTGTCAATAAAAGCTTTTCTTTGACTAACAAGGATGTTTTCCGCTCTGAAACTTACAGGATATTCTTATATTACCATGCCCTTTTATATATCAGAGGCTGAATGAAAAGTTGATTTCTCAAGCATCTTGGAAAAAAGTGTTTTTTAAATTTTGAAAATTAAATTGCAAAAGAAAAATTCTCTCATTTAAATACGAATAAATCCAGCAAATCCAGCATGCTCTGCGTGTCCGTGTGAATGACTGGTGCAGATGCGCGGTTTCACTCACACACTGAAGCAGACGCGTGATTTCTCTCTCTCTCTCTCACCCTCTCCCACACACACACACACACACACAGTTTTCAGCCACTGTAGCCTTACTATATGAGGACATGAACTTCATCTCCAGAGCCGCTCTGAGAGTCACTTCATCTGCATTTTACAGTTTCATTTGAGAAAAACTACCGTCATAAACGCACAGAAACTCAAAATAAACCGCAAAATAAAAGTTTGGCTTATAATTACTGTAGTACAGTAGAATTCAGATACGTCACAATGTAATAACACAAACACTAATAATAATAAAATATTATCAAAACTTTACCGTTTAAGGAATAAATCACAATTTTTTTATTTTTCAGTAAAGCTCATTGTGCAGCACGTTGTTTGACAAAAATGTTTGTTTAATTTCATGATTAATTAAAAATGGTTAAATTAATTAGAAATGCTTTTTTCTTTTCTTTTTTCACTAAAAATTGAATTCAACCATTAAAATGTCCAAAAAATTGGAGTCCCTTTATTATTTACACCCAAGTTGGGTTGAAAATGGACTAACCCAGCAACTGGGTTGTTTTAAGCAAACATTTAACCCAACCGCTGGGTTAAAACAACCCATTTCCTGGGTTAAAACAACCCAATCCCAAACTTGGGTTGTTTTTAACCCAGCATTTTTTAGAGTGTACACAATGTGTATCTGATATGAATAAAACACCTCGTCAATTTACATTTGAATGGATTGTTATTCCCACGTAATGTATTGTTTTGCTAGTACTTGCGTGTAAAAGTCTGAAACCTAAAATAACAACCGTATGTGGTTGAAAACACAGAATAGTTGTCATATGTTAAGGGGGTCCGTCTCTGGCTCAGCGCCAGCCAAAGCGCGAAAGCACATCTTTTAAATTTAGCAGTGATGCTCACCACATACTTGCACAGAGCAGCAGCGACTTTTAAACGCACAATCGACACAATAACTCAAGCCCAGATTAAAAGTCAATAAGCCTATTCTAAGCAAATCAACAAATTAGAAACATCAGTACTTACCAATGCTTGCTTGATGTGTAAATCAGTCGTCTTTGCATGGTTTATAAACTATTACACTAACAAAGTCTGCAAAATTGCCAAATTGGGAATAGAAAGCCATCAGAAACACACTGCAAATATGGAATAATTAGAATGAAAGGGAAAAGGCTGTCCCTGAGAGTGTGTTTCGGCCTGAAAGCTTTATGCACAGCTCTTTGTTGGGTTATGTATGAGTGTGCGTGTGTTAATGGGCAGGCGATTATGCAACCTTGATGGTAAACTTTCGAGTGAGCGAGTGGCAGCACTAGAGCTCTAAAATATCAGCATTAACACAATTTCAGCCTACACGGCTCTCAATGCCAACCTCAAACCACCTCCACTCTTTCTTTCTTGCTGTCGGTCTCTCTTTCCTCTGGCTTCTCACATTCCCTCTGTTATTCCGAACGCCCGTGGGCTGTATCTCTCTCTCACTCATGCTTGTTTGATAACGTCTTCTCTTACATTTATCCTACGGTGGTTTTGTAAAGATCCCAAAAAAAAAAAAAAAAAAAGTTTTTTAATTTTTTATTCCAGCAGATAGTTTGTATGAAATCCAGTCCATTCACTTCACTTCCTGACCCTCACGCCAAGCCAAACGCAGTTCAGGGTGGCCCGAGTCTGGAAACTTATAAAAGTTGATTTCAGGAGCTGATATGGAGCAGACCAGGGGTGGGGCTAATGTGATGTGGGCGTGGCCTAGAGAGTAGGCGGAGCAGGGAAGAACCCACGAGCCAATTCCAGGAAATTCCTATTCAATGACAGCAAGGACGAACCATCTCCATGACAATTAGGGCAAATCAGGGCAGTCCGTCTGGAGGAATCATGTTTTCGACATCAGGATTTCCAAAGGGACCACTTAAAGAGAAGCACGCTGTCATCATGATGGAGAAGACGTCTTGGCGATGACATCATGCATGATATCACCCCTCTATTATTAAGCCTAATATTCCCACTGTGGATTAGCAGATCATAAAACATGGCAGTAAATCACATTTGGGTCCTGAGGTGCTACGACAGGCAGATGGTGCGCGTTTTCCACCGAAACAGATCCTGGATCAGTATGTGAAAGACTGCCGTTTGACTCAGAGTTTCAAATGAAGACACATCACGGAGGTTTTTGCAGACCCAGCCAGGATTCGCTCGGAGAAGCCTTGAGCGTACTGGCACCGTGTTGCTATGGGAACTGCTGATGCTGTTGTCATGATGTCACTGTGATTGAAACTTTAAATTCTATGACATATGACGCATCATCATCATCATCATCATCATCACTGTGGAGATGATCATTCACTGAAACCCAATTCACACGCTGAGGATGTGCAAGAGTGAAAACACCACTCAAACTGCACAAACTGATTCTCCTCGGCACCTTCGCCTGCCGCAGGCACCATGGACTTTCCTACTGAATCCTTCTCCTAAATCTTAACGGTTACAATTGAATATATTGGACCCAATTGCAATGCTGAAGAGATGCTGTTTGCTTCCAAGTGGCAACGTTTAGATTTTCATTGGGATATTCGGTTCTTATTGGGAGTCATGCATTCACAGTATTCACCAGCCAAATGCGGGTACTTTTTAAACAGCCGCAGGGATTTATTTTTTTTGACCATCTACCATCTCGGACCGACATTTAACAAGAAATACAAATTGCTTAGATGCACATATGCATCTAAAGAATATCATCAAAAGATGATTTACTCTTATTTTGATCACTACCGTACTACCGTAGACATCAGTGTTTATATTAACTTTTATCCCCGGTTAATTAAAGTGCCCCTATTGTGTTTTTTTCTCGAATATCCCCTTTAATGCAGTGTGTAATATCGCCGTTTGTGAATGTAAACGTTAGGCAACGTTGTAAAGTCGAAAGTGCACGATAAAGTAATTGTCTCCCAAAAGAAAGAACCGCCTATACAAGTTTGTGTTTCGAATCCCACATTTCACATAATGCCAGTACCAGCTCAACATGTGAGTATGAATGTATATATTTTCTACTGGGTGTTCAGAATACATAGTTTTGTGTTTTATATTGTGTAACTCACGTTATTACTGTCTTACTGAAACACTGCTGCTAATCAGCTTACCTGTCTAGGCAGGTAAGACTACCTGTCGTTCTTACTACTTTGAGTAAAGATAAAGGATGGAGCAAGATTGTATGCACTTACAGTTCATGCATGTGCACCGCAATAAATCAGACATACACACATGGACGTAATGGACGTACTCTTGTTAATGACGGTGAGGAATTACAGATCATAATGAGTAGCGTCTCACTGAGAAACTCCTGCTCGAGTCGTCCTTGCGATGGAGGTTCGGGTTGAATAAGTTCTTCCAATGTTTCATAATCGGATTTGTGCTCGGATTGATATGGCAAAATCAACGTCATCGTCACGGTCTTTACAGTGTGTGCAATTGCTGAGGACTAGAGGGTGACACGGAAGGGTTTCAAACCTCTCCCATCCCACTCCCACAAAAAAAAAAAATCCCAGAAGAATGACTCCCTCCCACTCCCGTGTTGTGTTTTTTTTGGCCGGAATCGGTCAGTTACATAAAAAAAATTCAGTACAGATCAGTACAGCATGTCCACTTAGCATCCAAAATGTAGTTTTTGTTATTTTATTGAACTGAAAGCCAGCTTAAACCGCACACATTAAACTCCATGTAAATCATCTATGCAAACACGCACACACATAGCTGAGTTTATGGTAATGAGCTTCCGAAACACGCGCTGTACACGGTAGACCAATCGTAACAGACTAGGCCCTCTGGCCAATCAGAGCAGAGTAGACTCGCGGAAAGGAGGGATTTAGAGACTGATTCATCCAATGAGTCGTTTGAGAATCATTCAACTATGTGGTGATGTGCAATGCATATTATGAGAAAAGTGTTTTTTGACCTTTGAACCTGTTGTAGGAGACGCGAGACGCGAATGAAGCGATAAGCGCGAGTGATTTACATGTTAAGTCAATGCAATGACGCGAATTGAGCGTTTGACGCGAGCTATACATGGCTCAGTGCCATGGCTGTGCAGGGGATGTGAGGGTTTCCCACAGAACAAAACTGTCAACAGGCATGGTTGACGTTTATCTATAACTGGATACCGCAACAATTTAATTCAAAGTTGTTCGTTTGCTGGGCCCATTTCGCCACGGACAGTTTTTCAAACCTGGGACAATATCAAGCAGGCTTCGCTCAATTCAATTCAAACTATATTCCCACAAGCAGCAAGTAGTGATTTTATCCATTTCTTGACTGTCGAAACCATTTCTGATTAAATTGAAAGTTAACGGTAATTAACGGTAATTTCCCCCCCGTGTTGTCTAGATCCGGTAGAAATCACATTCGGTCGGTTAAATCGCCTCCGGTAGAAATTAGTAATCGCGTTCGCGCGGGCACTGCGGTGCGATCGGAAAGGGCACATTCTCTTTCAAAGGGGAGATAGAGCTCACTGGATCCTTCTAGCTAACGTCATTTGACAAGGCATCTAGTCCGTTGGTTAAAAAAAACTTTACTTTAAAAAAAAAAAAAGTACTCTACTGTCAAACTGTACTGTACAAACAGCATATTTACGCACTACCCAGTTCACACTTCGTGATTCAAAGAAGCGATCACTGTAAAATCATACGGTGACACATTACAATAATAAAAATGTTTTTACAATGCTAAAAGAAAAACAGCATAACTAGCTAGTTAACGTTTAGGCTGAAGTTCTAGTATTGACGTTATGTTTTGCAGGTTCTTACTGACAAATAAAGACTAAACTTACCACTCAGAAGCGTCCATTTCCAATCTCAAAGCAATTGGTTGTTCCTCAAAATCTGCCTCTTCGTCAGAAACAGGCTCAAACATATAAGGCCTAATCTCTCCATTGTGCCGGACAGTAGCGATGTGTTTGCGGTCACTGTGAGCTACTGAAATAGGCCGCAGTGAAACAGCCAATCAGAGCAGAGCTCATTATTATTCATGACCCTTCCAAATAAGCCAAAAACAGACTAGGGACAATTTCTAGGGTTGTAAATGGACCATACATTTTTGCCACATACCCTCTATGTAGATATCAGAGAACAATTTAAAATATTGTTTCAACTCATTCTAGGGCACCTTTAAATGTTTGTAACGCATAAATAACGATAATGTGTGGTTGAAAAGACATTTACATGACAGAATCTCCGGATCAGCGGCAGCGCGAACGCAGATTTCAATGTGTGATGATGGTACTTTCAAAGGTTAACCAAAGTCCCTAAAGTCTTTGCTTTAAATATGAAACCAAAACCAGCCATCACGCTGGTCTTTCTTAAAGGGATAGTTCGCCTAAAAATAAAAATTCACCCTCAACACGTAAAAGAACATTTTGAAGAACATGGACCGGGCCCATCACACTTTCCTTCAACATATGTTCTTTTGTGTTCAGCATAAGAAAGAAATTCATTTCGGTTTGGAACAACTTGAGGGCGAGTAAATGATGACAGTTTTAATTTTTGGACGAACTAACCCTTTAATACTGATTTGTCGTCGATGTTCAGGCATTCCAATGACAGATGTGTACTTCTGCTCATTCCTAAACTGTTGCATTATCCTTTATGACAAAGCACTAAATAATGTTATCATCTCTAAAGCGACATGTGCACAAGAAGTTCATTGAACTTGTGAGAGAGTCAAACCGCTCTGGGAGTGTTTGGGCACAGGGCTAGTGGAGGTGTATATTTAAACCTGTCTGGCTGAAACTAGAGATTATGTGTGTCTCATACCAAACACCTGAGGCAAAATGCTCCCATAGCTCTGTCTGTGTCCGACTCACGCCAGCTACTAACACAAGACTCATCGCACAACAAACAACTTTTTTTGTCATCGAGCTCGTCACACACACACCATCTGTTACTTTACACATGCACTGACTAATGCCATTTTCACACGCAACTGCACAGAGGTGAATGACCGCCAGCTTTAGTATTTGTGTGCTAGTATTTTGTTTGTGTACTGCATGCATGTGTTTGGATTATATGACAGCACTGATCAAACAGACATCTGACCGAAGCCTGGCTCACACTGACATAGGGTTAATCGATATCAGTAAAAATTGTGTTTGATAATTATTTTTCTTCGACAGTAGAAACCGGAGGTTCCGAAGCAAGTTTGCATGAACAAAGGCACTCACTCTCTGGTAACCTAGCAACGTAGGGAGAGACACGCTAACAGCCAATCATGTAACAGTATCATGTTTGGTTCAGTAACAGAACCGGCGTGGAGTGATACGTGAAAAATGAGCGAGGAAAACAAGTCGGCTCGCCAGTATGGCAGTTTTTTTTTTGGGGATGTTGTAAGTCTGAGCGTAGTCAGACCAACGTCATTTATGCAAGACCGTCGTCCCCACCAAGACTGGTAATACCTTAAACTTGTTTAACCACCTTAAGCCTTTCGTCTGGCTCCTCCGCTGACCGCGCGCGCCTCGTCTGTTTGGGGAAGTGTTTATCCTCGACGCGCTCGCCGTTGTGCTTTTCTTTGAAACGGCAGGAGGGCGACTCGGAGTAATTGTTCTATAAACCATCAGGAAACAGCGGTGAGAAGAAGTAAGGTACACGCGTGACAATGTTTACTTTAGTAAACTTTACCAAAACCACACTACGAAAGAATCGTGTAAACCCAGTATTGCTTGTGGCATCAGGATATATGGATGGGACAACATGTATACTAAATTAACCATCTCTGAAATATTTTCAATTAGTTTCATGAACATTTTTATTAAACATGGATCTTTATTTTCATTAAAAGGGCTTATTTCTGCTATTGTAGGCTATAAGCACTGATTTAGACGCACAAACTGTGTGCCGGTGTGATCATGAGACGTCGTGCTCGGCCAGATTCGCCTCGGGTCTCGCGCTCTCAACACGCACGACCGCCCACTCCGCGTTGCCGCACGCACGCTTACGCCCGTGTGTACGCGTCGAGTGTAAACATATTTACATTTGAATTATTTGAGTGTTTTCCGTGGCTGTTTATAACTGAGGGGATTATAATCAGAGGAAGGTTAAGCTTAAAATAAAAATATATTTTTCTCCTGGTCCTTATTTTAAATAGGTCATAAAAAATATCAACAATTATCGATATCGACCGATATGAAACACTTATATCGTGATACAGTTTTCAGCCATATCGGCCAGCCCTGCGATTTTACCGCTGGAGATTGTCGAGTCACTTTGCTGTTGGTTTTTAGCAGGTGTTTCTTATTGACCATCAAAACCAATTGACCTTAAAACAAGACGGTGGATAGTTAAAGGGATAGTTCATCCATAATTACTTGCCCTTATTTCGTTCAAAACCCAAAAGACTTTTGGAACACAAATAAAGATCTTTTTTATGAAATCTCAGAGCTTCTGTCGCTCCATTGACAGCTACACAACTACCACTTTGACGTTTCAAAAGTTCATAAAGAGATCGTAAAACTAATCCATAAGAATAGAGCGGTTTAATCAAAGTCTTCTGAATAGACACGATCGCTTTATATGATGAACAGATTTAATTTAGGCTTGATCAGCATTGATCAGCGAACAGAGCACTCAAATTTGGTAAACGGAAGCTCAAGCTTGCTAACTTGACACACGAGAACCAATGAGGTTCATTCTCGTGTTACGCAGCTCGTTTGAGCTTCACAAGAACCAATGAGGTTCGTTCTCGTGTTACGAGAACCAATGAGGTTCATTCTCGTGTTACGCAGCACGTTTGAGCTTCACAAGAACCAATGAGGTTCGTTCTCGTGTTACGCAGCACGTTTGAGCTTCACAAGAACCAATGAGGTTCGTTCTCGTGTTACGCAGCACGTTTGAGCTTCCTCAAGAACCAATGAGGTTCATTCTCGTGTTACGCAGCACGTCTGAGCTTCACAAGAACCAATGAGGTTCATTCTCGTGTTACGCAGCACGTCTGAGCTTCAGCAAGAACCAATGAGGTTCATTCTCGTTCGCAGCACGCTTGAGCTTCACTAGAACCAATGAGGTTCATTCTCAACGCAGCACGCTTGAGCTTCCTCAAGAACCAATGAGGTTCATTCTCGTGTTGAGCACGTTTGAGCTTCTGTTCATTCTCGTGTTACGCAGCACGTTTGAGCTTCCATGCCAATGTTCATTCTGCTGATCAAACATTGACCATGAGGTTCATTCTCGTAAACGTTTGAGCTTAAGAACCAATGAGGTTCATTATCACGCAGCACGCTTGAGCTTCACATCAACCAATGAGGTTCATTCTTGTTACGCAGCACGTAGCCTATGAGGTTCATTCTCGTGTACGCAGCAACGCGTTTGAGCTTCCTCAAGAACCAATGAGGTTCATTCTCGTCATAGCTTCCTCAAGAACCAATGTTCATTCTCGTTTTAGCACGTTTGAGCTTCTATATGAGGTTCATTCTCGTGTTAACGTTTGAGCTTCACAAGAACCAATGAAACATTCTCGTACGAGCAGTTTTTCACAAGAATAAAGGTTCATTCCAACGCTGAGCTGAACCAATGAGGTTCATTCTCGTATCATGTTTGAGCTTCACAGAACCAATGAGGTTCATTCTCGCCGCGCACGCGCTTCACAAGAACCAATGAGGTTCATTCTCGCGCAGCATGTTTGAGCTTCAGGAAGAACCAATGAGGTTCGCTCTCAAAGCACGCTGAGCTTCAGCAAGAACCAATGAGGTTCATTCTCGTGTAAATTTGAGCTTCAGCGAGAACCAATGAGGTTCATTCTCGTGTTACGCAGCACGTTTGAGCTTCAGCGAGAACCAATGAGGTTCATTCGTGTTACGCAGCACGCGTTTGAGCTTCAGGAAGAACCAATGATTTGTTCTGCGTGTTACGCAGATTCTAGTGTTACGCAGCACGTTTGAGCTTCAGGAAGAACCAATGAGGTTCATTCTCGAAATTGAGCTTCAGGAAGAACCAATGAGGTTTGTTCAGTTACGCAGCAACGAGCTTCAGGAAGAACCAATGAGGTTCATTCTGTGTATGTACTGAGCTTCAGGAAGAACCAATGAGGTTCATTCTGCGTATTTTGAGCTTCAACCAATGAGCATTCTCGTGTTAAATTAGCATTTCATTCTTGTGTTACGTTTGAGCTTCAGCGAAACCAATGAGGTTCATTCTCGTTTTAAAGGTGTACATGTGGAGCTTCACAAGAACCAATGAGGTTCATTCTCGTGTTACGCTCAGCACGCTTGAGCTTCACAAGAACCAATGAGGTTCATTCTCGATAGCTTCAGGAAGAACCAATGAGGTTCATTCTCGTGTTCACGCACTTGAGCTTCACAAGAACCAATGAGGTTCATTCTCGTGTTACGCAGCACGTTTGAGCTTCACAAGAACCAATGAGGTTCATTCTCGTGTTGTGCAGCTTCAGCGAGAACCAATGAGGTTCATTCTCGTGTTACGCAGCACGTTTGAGCATCCTCAAACCAAGGTTCATTCACACACACAGAGCATCCAATGAGGTTCATTCTCGTGTTACGCCTGCGGTTTGAGCTTCCTCAAGAACCAATGAGGTTCATTCTCGTGTTTTATCGCTTGAGCTTCAGGAAGAACCAATGAGGTTCATTCTCGTGTTACGCAGCACGTTTGAGCTTCAGGAAGAACCAATGAGGTTTGTTCTCGAGCCTCAAGCAAGTACGGTTGAGCTTCTGTTCATTTGCGTGCTCCATGCAAGTTTGCTGATCAAACATTGACCATCGTAAACATTAAAGGGGGGGTATCACACAGAGTTTCAGTCAATCACATGTTAATCTTGAGTACCTATAGAGTAGTATTGCATCCTTCATATCTCCGAAAAGTCTTTAGTTTTATTATATTTATAAACGGCAGATAAACTGTACCGAGTCTTTCAGAATAAAACCAACAGGGTATGTCTAAAAGCCACGAGCGCTCAGCTATTGCGTTGAGAGCGTCTGAAAGCTGTGGAAAACGTGGCCCTATATAAATGATGGCTATCAATCAGATTCAGCCGTACATATATGATCCAGAATCAGATCCAGAGGCTGAAATTGAAGAGGAGCAGCAGCAAAGACAACTACATGTGTATGTACTGTAAATGTATATATTTGCTAACGGCTTGTGTAAATTACATTATGTCGTTGTAATTCTTTTTATTTGCCCGTTTTAAAAGGTGTACATGTGGGAAGTGCACATCGCACGCTCCACTGATAAATTAACTATACGTGATCATGTTGTTTACTTGATGTGCACTTGCGCGCCGATAGCCAACAACACACACACACAGACATCTGAAGCAGTTTTACTCTCCGCCTGCGGTTACAACGCACGACCGTGAACCTTTATCGCTGGGACCGCTCCATCTTTCAGCATTCGACGATCAGCAAATCCAGAGTTGGACTGGGCCTCGTTTATAAAACGATCATCGCTGAAATGTAGGGAACAAACTGAACAGGGTTGTCTAAACACACGTATTGGGTGATTTGGTGAAGTCCTGTGACCTGTGCAGCGCAGCCGACGACTTCCCTAAAGCCGAGCAAAGCGCATTTATGTGCGTGCATTTGCTCGCTAACTCTGGTTGTGCGGGAGAAGTGCCCATACAAGGAAATACTCGAAAAAAAACTTTCCGAAACTTGTGAGAAACCGGAAGAAGATGGAAATGCTCCATTAAACGTCCCAGCTTATTTTTTGAAACCTTGTCCATGTCAAGCATGGAAAGTCTTCAACAGTGTAAGAAGCTCAGAATGCATGAAATAGCATTACACCCCCCAATTTAACGAAAATGTCAAACAATGAACACGGCTGATTTTGCCAACAGAGCAAACAAAACTCCATTAAATAGCCAGCTTTAACCACAGTAAAAGGTTTGCCAAACAAAAGGAGGTTTGTATGTGTCTACAAAATGGCAGATGGCGACAAGCCTTCTCAGTGCAACAATTTGATTGGCTATTTGGCGTGTCACTCATTTATCTGTCGTAAGGTCAAGTGTCACTGTTTGAACTTCTACAGGACATCACCGCCTGGTCACTGTCAGTGTGAACGGCACTAACGGGTTGGGTTAAAGTAGCCAGAGTTGAGAGGAAGGGATGATTTTGTCCGGTTAATCTGATCTCAGTCAGGTCCTGATCAGATTCAGTGTCCTCACTCTGTGAACATAATCTCACACACACACACACACACACACACACGCGCGTGCGTGCGCGCTCCCCCCAGGGTGCTCATCACACCTGTTTCCTAGAACTCAAAACCTTCCCTAACCAAATCACAACCCTCTGACAACTACTCGCCCAAACACAAACCTCCATTTAAACTCAGGGAGTCTTTTTTTCTTCCAATGGTGTCGTATATCCGAGTGAAACGTCTTCTCGAACAAGAAAGAAATGTCGTGCGA
The DNA here is from genome assembly GCA_018749465.1 of Paracanthobrama guichenoti. NCBI lineage: Eukaryota > Metazoa > Chordata > Actinopteri > Cypriniformes > Gobionidae > Paracanthobrama > Paracanthobrama guichenoti. The sequence continues at coordinate 1,138,549 of CM031967.1, forward strand.
GACTTCATTGTGTCCTTTGGGAACTGCCTGGATTGTTGTCATTTTGATGAAAGAAATCATTTATAATAAATACTGCAAAATAAAAAAAATAAGAGTTGTCCATTTTGATTTCACGTTGACATTAAAACCTCTGGATCGACTCTAGAAACACTCCTTAAATTGAACATTTAGTGGGCTTTCAATGGTCTTAACCATTTTAATTACAACTCACTGGTCAGGAAATCAGCAAGAATTGCACAAATACAGTAGATAAAGCCTTCCCTAACTCACAGACGGGAGGAGTCAGTGTTGATCCTCTCACGAGATGTCTCAGATCGTTTGAGACAATATTCACTATCGGGTTCAAAACCCGGCCAAAATACGAGCCTTGTTCTCAAGCCACTTCTTGGTTGTCCTCGCACTTTGGGCAGGAGCGTTGTCTCGCTGAAAAATAGCGTCGGATCATTCCTCTTTAGATAACTTTTCCTTAATGGGAAGCAAGCCATTCTGCTCCTGCACTCCAAAGCATTACACGTCTTTTGACAGTGCAGCTCATCGATACCAGCAGCTGAAAAGGCTCCCAATGACACTCTCACTGCGATAGAGAGGCATTTATTATTATATTTCTCAGCAGATTTCGCTCTGGAGCATCACCATGTGTTTCACTGTGATTCATCACTCCACCACACACACAACTTCACATATTCTGCCAAACACTTCATACCGTCTTTGATGTTTTTCTGAGACAGCAATGGCTTTCAACTAGTGCATTTGCTTAAATTTTAGCTAATTTCCTGACCAATAATTTGTGGTTAAAGCCACAATATGTGCTTTTTTCCCCCCGCTAGAGGTCGCTTATTCAAGATGACGCCTTGATTTCGCAGAGCTTTTATTATGACACAGTCGCCGCTAGGGCTGAGTATCGATTCAGAGGTTCCAATTCCATTCGATTTCGATTCACAAGCTCTCAAACTGATTCGATTTCGATTCACAAGCTCTCAAACTGATTCGATTTCGATTCACAAGCTCTCAAACTGATTCGATTTCGATTCACAAGCTCTCAAACTGATTCGATTTCGATTCACAAGCTCTCAAACTGATTCGATTTTGATTCTCGATTCAATTCTCAATTCACAAGCTCTCAAATTGATTCGATTTCGATTCACAAGCTCTCAAATTGATTCGATTTCGATTCACAAGCTCTCAAATTGATTCGATTTCGATTCACAAGCTCTCAAATTGATTCGATTTCAATTCTCAATTCACAAGCTCTCAAATTGATTCGATTTCGATTCACAAGCTCTCAAATTGATTCGATTTCAATTCACAAGCTCTCAAATTGATTCGATTTCAATTCTCAATTCACAAGCTCTCAAATTGATTCGATTTCAATTCTCAATTCACAAGCTCTCAAACTGATTCGATTTCTATTTCACAAGCTCTCAAACTGATTCGATTTTGATTCTCGATTCAATTCTCAATCCACAAGCTCTCAAATTGATTCGATTTCAATTCTCAATTCACAAGCTCTCAAATTGATTCGATTTCGATTCACAAGCTCTCAAATTGATTCGATTTCGATTCACAAGCTCTCAAATTGATTCGATTTCGATTCTCGATTCGATTTTCGATTCAACTCAATGAATATAGATTTAATACAAATACTATAGGTATTTATAACAAAGAACAGTTAACATAAGTTTAAGAGCCACAAAGCTGTATATTAAACTTTTTATTTTGGGTACGCTCTGGTACATTAAAACAGAACCTATCTTAATATTTCAAATGCATACAATCGTTAAATACAATACAATTTTGCAACTTTATTAAAAAAATAAATTATCTGAGAAGTATTTTATACAATTTAGTTTTTATTGATATTTTGGTATATTCACTCTAAAACATAAAAAGGATATTGGCTCGGTACACAACAAGCTTTTCCTGCGATTTTGCCGCCCGTCGTGTGTGCGGTTACTTTTCATTCACGAGAAGCGCGTTCATATCTGGACACGAGTAGTTGCCGTAACTTTAATTTGAGGAAATCTGTTATTAGGTTTGAATGATTGGTCCTGCGCTGTGTACTGACTCTGATTTGAATGTGTCTATAATGGCTAACGTACGTGCTTAAGTGAACGCTTAAGTTTGATCCTAATGCAAGGCAAGCATTTGTGTGTATGTGATTATTTTTAGCGTTTGTGTGCTCGGCTGTGGGGGTGTTGCAACGTCTGGGTGATGTCTCATTTGTAGTATTACACCGCATTACCTCAGCATTACAAAAGGCGACAACGCACCGGAAGCCGCCATTCAAGCACTGAATGACTGAATGACAGGCGCGCCTCTCGCACCTTTGTAACATCGCTTAAGGCAAATAAGAGGGTGACATCTAGTGGAGAAGACTAGCAATTAGAGTTACGTTAATCTCATGTTCAATGTTAGAGGAAATAAATATGGAAAAAATTTGATTCGTGGCCTTTGAGAATCGATTTTGAATCGACGACATTTAAAAAAAAATGATTAATCGAAAAATGAAAGTTATGTTATAATGTTACTTGGCTACTATGAGCTAGATCGATATTAGGCATGGTAAAACATGGTACTCGCGGTTTATTTAAACAATAAGACCAACTGTGTTGAGCTGTATAACAATGATTAGCTTTCTGTCGATGAGTGCATCCAAACAGTTGCTCATCTGTCTAATAAAACACATCATACATCAAAGCGTCTTCTGTGTTTCCATGGAAACCGGAAATCGAGGGTAACGCGGGTATGACGTCATTGATAGGCGACGCACGGTCCGTGTCCTGGTTAAAATCGCTTATTTCTCTGGATTTAAACATTCTTGGAAACATTTGGGATAGCGTAAGCACACAAGCCAACAAAATATATAGCACTGTTCTAGTGGTTTTTGGATATTTTAATCCTAAAATCTTACATATTGTGCCTTTAAGACAATTAAAAGCGTAGTTTTGACCGATTTACCATGCCCTTATAATACACACACACACGTGTGTGTCAATAAAACGTGCAAAAATGTACAAAAAAAAGCTAAAAATTAGAAAATGTACAATGAGCAAGTCTATCAGTAATTTTGGCTCTTTAGTTAATTTGAGCAAATATTAGTCGATAACTCAGTAACTGTAACTATTGTTACCATGGCAAAGTGCTCAAAAACCAAACAAAAATAAAACGCCTAATAATATTCAAGCTATCTGTGACCTCCTGTTCGTCCTCAGTGGGCAATATTACGCATTTATAATTAATAATAACCACATGTGAATTATACAGGATTAATGTGTGAGCTCAAATTTATATACATTTCTTTTTTTTTTTTTTTTTTTTTTTAAAGTAATGTAATGTAGAAATGCTAAATCATCCGTAATGTCACAACTAATACAGATATACAACACACATTTATGAAAGATATTTTCTTTATAGTTACTAAAGTGAACGCTGATATAGTGATAACACACACACACACACGTCAGGTTTTCCCTCATGGACTTTCCAGAGAAAATCACACTTTATCTCCTCACAGGAATGATTTAGCAGAAATGACACTTTCTCCTCTCCACAGAATCGTTACTCCTGAAGCGGTTACACACCACAGTCAGACACATACCGCGCGAGGACTCGGTTTAACCGTGTAACCGTGTAACCGCCTCAGGACGCGCGTCTCTGAGACGTTCAACTCGTCCAACTGACAATAAACTGTGGCTGCGCGTCCCCGTCACGCGTCTCGCGGAGCGCCGCGTGGATCTTTCTGTGAAACTCCGTGCGAACTTTCTGCGCTTACCTTTGGCGAACGACACCGCTCTCCTCACGACCCCGCGTGCGCCATCGTAATCCAAATGTCGCGGAACTGTCGTCAGACTGGCCGTGGGCTCCGATGGATGTTTTGTTCGGGGGAGTGTGTGATCACACGTCCGTGATCCGCCGCCGCTCCGTTAACGGCTCGAGCCTTACTGCACGGGGACGCGCAGAGGGCAGGGCGCTGTGCACGCGCACTTCGTGTTGGAATGTCGGACACGCGCTTTGCTCCCGGCTAGTTTTGCTCGGATTTTCTTTTGAGATTTAAGAACATTAATGATAACAGTGACTGACATGTACAACCGTATTTTGAGACAAACAAATCTTGTGTTATTTTTGAAATCCTCTCCTAATTTAATGTGCAAATGTGCGTTTGTCTAAGAAATAATTGAGTAAAACATTTTATAAGGCTAGCGACGTATTTTACGTTCTACTAAAGTGCATATTTCAAGTAAAACTCACTGTTTTTCTTTAGAAAATTGTTACTTCACTACATTGCCAAGCACAATGTCGTACTTTTTTTCTACATTTCATAAATTAAAGGGATTTTTTTTTTTTTTTTTACCTTTAATACTTAATTACATTAAAATTGTAGTACTTTCTTGTACTAAAGTAAAAGTGCTTACTTTTCTAATGATATTAAAGCTGCAGTCCGTCACTTTTGGCGCTCTAGCGGTTAGTAAACAGAACTGAACGGGTCTCGCGGAAGAACATCGCAGCCGGAGCTACTTCTCTCTGTTTATGTCTATGGCGAGTCGCGCAGGGACTGTGCTCCTCCTCAGCGGCTCCTACCACACCGCTCTGAAATAGTCCCGATATAAACACTTATTATAAGTGTACCATAATGATTCCGGATAAGACAACAACACGATTTGGAAAATGGATTCATGTTGTACATTCTCATTATATAATTTTTGTAAATCTTGAACACACACAAAAAAGCTTTAAGTATTAAAGGTAAAAAGATTTCAGTAAAATATCCAAAAACCACTAAGCCAGTGTTATATATTTTGTTCAGTACTTACAATATCCCAAATGTTTCCAACTATTTGTAAATTGTGAGAAAATTACTATTTTAACCAATGAACCCCGGGACGTGTGAGGGCGTCGCCTGTCAGTGGCATCGTATCTGCGTAAAGTAGGGTCGAGCTGGCCGTCGCCATCTTAGCAGTGCGTCATCACACGTCACTCCCGGATAACTGACAATTGGCAAAGCGATGGGACATGGGCGGAGCTGAGGTGATGACTAACAGACAGCAGACAAACAGCAATCCACCTGTCACTCAAAGTGACCACGCCCTTAATCATGCAGAACTTTAAGGCTTTATATAATGTAAACGAATGTGTTATAAAAACATTCACCCCCTCACAGTTGTCATGAAGGGCAAAATTAGCCACAATTTGTCCCAGGCTGTGAACGTGTTTTTTCTGCTGTAAAGTTGGGCATTTTAACATGAGGCTCAATGAGATTCTGCTCCCTTCTGGAGCCGGTCTCTAGTGGCCAGTCGATGAACTGCAGTTTAAGGCACTTCCGTATTGGCTTCAACAGAAACTGTGGGAGGTACCGCTTGAGACTAACGTCATAACATCATTCTCAACACACTCAGATGTGTCTAATATGATGAACAGAGCTGCGTTCCCTCATACTCATGATAAAGCGGAAATGGCGCCGGCGACTGTGGCATAATAAAAGTCCCGCTGCTCGTGAGGCGTGTGTTGCGTTCATCTGATTAACAATCGCTCCAGCGGCCTCGCTCAGCTCCACAACACTCGGTCCTGCTCCGCTTCACACTACAGTAACGTTAATAATCGCATCCATGAACATGATTTCTGCCCGAGTCCTATCCCAAGTCTTTCCCACCGGCTGTGAGGGGAAGACCACATGTCCCGAGATTCTGCTCTCAAGCTCAAACTATGCCTTTGTTTTGAATAGGCGACCTCTAGCAGATGGAAAAGTTACATAGTGCACCTTTAAATGATATTCAATATGAAACATAGTACAATATTATGTTTTGGAATGTCGTGAAGTAAACGTTTTCCAAAGAAGAACACTGATATAGCCTCTGCATATCTGTGTTTTCAGAAAGTTCATTTTACCTCAAATCTTTCACGCACAGACTTTTAACCCGGCTCATAGGTGACGTTTTCATACCGCTCTACCCAACTTTGGAAAGCTCCACAAACAGGGCCACACTTTTAATTTATACAGTAGCCTATATTGCCAACATATGGTACATTTTTCATTTCTTTTTACACGTTTTATTTATTTATTTTAGGTTATGCAAATAAGCTCTGGGACCTACAAATATTTTTGTTTTTGTTTTGTTCAAGATAAACTGCACAAATGAACAATAGCTTTTATTAATTTTGAAGCTTAGATATTAATGCCAAAAGTAAAAAGCTAAATGCATGCTATAAACAAACTAGCTATGGTCACAAAACTTTCAATCTTGATTTAAAAAAAAAAAAATGAAAACAAATAAAACATTTTCCCAGGCTGAAATTTTTGGTTAAAATAGTTTGGACTGTCTAGTATGAGTTTACCTATTCAGTGTGATCACATTTAATGTCCCAGAAAACCTCTGTCCCTTTTAGTAAACGCTTTTTAAATCACTGGTGAATTTTATAGAGTAAAACATGTGTTAAAGGCACAGTATGTAAGATTTTAGGATTAATAAACCACTAGAACAGTGTTATATATTTTGTTGACTTGTGTGCTTACACTATCCCAAATGTTTCCAAGAATGTTTAAATCCAGAGAAATAAGCGATTTTAACAGGACACGGACCGTGCGTCGCCTATCAATGACATTCAACACACGTTACCCTCGATTACCAGTTTTATTTTGTAGTAACCATGGAAACACCAAAGCCGCTTTAATATCTGATGTGTTTTATTAGACACTGTTTGGATCACTCATGAACAGAAACTAATCATTGTTCTCCAGCTCAACACAGTTAGTCTGACTGTGTAAATCTGGTGTTCATGATTTACCGCGAATACCACGTTTTACCATATGTTTTATAGCAGCGCCGAGCAAACGCACAGAGTAGCATTATAACATCACTTTAACACACTCAAATGTGTGATATGATAAAACAGGTATGCCCATTGTTTTTGAATATGCGACCTCTAGCGGTGAAAAATTACATATTGTGGCTTTAATGTCCCATAAAACCTCTGTAGTCCCATTTAGCGACTTGTTTACAACCTTTTTTTTTTTTTAAATCACAAGAGGGTAGAATAAAACATGAACATTTTGTGAATTTGTGTTAACCTCAGATCAAAAAGTGCTAAAATGCTAACTTGTTTCCGGGTATTTGCCAATAAAAATACATCATCACTGCATCGAGATAGGCCTACTGCAAATATTAAAAACAGAGTAAAGCACAATAAATGACATACTTTGAGACAGAGAACAGTACAGCATGACTGTAAAACCACATGCTGTCATACATGCATTCTCTTTCACTTAATGACATCAGTTAATGAAGAGCATATGCTTATGATGTATGATGCATTATGATGTATCTCAGTGTATGAGAACATTCACATGGTTCGAGAATCCCGTCGAATCCTCCTACAGAGACTGAACGAGTCTGTGAACTCTTTTTATCTGCTATCACCCTTAATTTGAGAGTTGCAGTCCTTTGATATGTGAATTATGGGTTGTTTTCAACATAATGTCTACGGATAACATCAGAAAACACATTTGCATTCAACGGAAGCATTCAAAGCATCTTTGTTTTAGAAACCTCATTGCATTTCTGTTGAGAACTGCTGCTATTCAAAACCCATCAAAAATAAAATTAAACATTCCAGGCTGTTTTTTTTTTATTTTTATTTTTTTACTGTTTTTACGGTGCTCATTTGACCATTATGGAGCTACACCGATCAGGCATAACATTATGACCGGTGAAGTGAATAACACTGATGATCTCTTCATCACGGCTCCTGTTAGTGGGTGGGATATATTAGACAGCAAGTGAACATTTTGTCCTCAGAGTTGATGCGTTAGAAGCAGGAAAAATGGGCAAGCGTAAGGATTTGAGCGAGTTTGACAAGGGCCAGATTGTGATGGCTAGACGACTGGGTCAGAGCATCTCCAGAACTGCAGCTCTTGTGGGGTGTTCCCGGTCTGCAGTGGTCAGGATCTATCAAAAGTGCTCCAAGGAAGGAACAGTGGAGAACCGGCCACAGGGTCATGGGCGGCCAAGGCTCATTGATGCACGTGGGGAGCGAAGGCTGGCCCGTGTGGTCCGGTCAAACAGACGAGCTACTGGAGCTCAAACTGCTCAAGAAGTTAATGCTGGTTCTGATAGAAAGGTGTCAGAATACACAGAGCATCTCAGTTTGTTAGCGTATGGGCGGCATAGCCGCTGACCAGTCAGGGTGCCCATGCTGACCCCTGTCCACCGCCGAAAGCACCAACAGTGGCACGTGAGCATCAGAACTGGACCACAGAGCAATGGAAGAAGGTGGCCTGGTCTGATGAATCACGTGTTCTTTTACATCACGTGGATGGCCGGGTGCGTGTGCGTGGCTTCCTTGGGGAACACATGGCACCAGGATGCACTATGGGAAGAAGGCGAGCCGGCGGAGGCAGTGTGATGCTTTGGGCAATGTTCTGCTGGGAAACCTTGGGTCCTGCCATCCATGTGGATGTTACTTTGATGCGTACCACCTACCTAAGCATTGTTGAGACCATGTACAGCCTTTCATGGAAACGGGTCAAGGCTGTTTTGGCAGCAAAAGGGGGACCAACACAAAATTAGGAAGGTGGTCATGATGTTATGTTGGTATATGCTTCCTGTGTTGTAAAAAAGAGGAGTGTGAACATTCTGCCTAACATTCTTCTTTTGTGTCCTGAAAAAAAGACATGAATTATTCCTCAAAGCCGATAGCTATTTTTTCTTTTGTGTCAGCTGAAACTCATGCATAAAACATCACTGCGATATTAATCTAATACATATCTGACCGTAGCTCTTCATGAAATATTGCAATGCAATTTGAGGCATATTTATTTTCCTCTATGATACAGCAACCACATTTAGGGCAGAATATTGAAGGATGAGAATGACAGAAGTAGGCCGTCATCAGCTGCGGAAATGCAGGAAAATCCTATTCCCTCATGACGGGACAAAGCTGATTCAGAGAAAGTGTTGCTGAGCTCATTGTGTGTGGGTTAGTGGTTTGTGTGACTATTGTCTGTGGGTTCAGGGTGGATATTCAGTATAAGAGACAGGAAATGAGCTCCACATCTCATGACTCACACACGCCACATCCTAACCCTGATGGATCCTGTCTCCTCTCCTCTCCTCTCCTCTCCTCTCCTCTCCTCTCCTCTCCTCTCCTCTCCTCTCCTCTCCTCTCCTCTCCTCTCCTCTCCTCTCCTCTCCTCTCAATCCAATCCAATCCAATCCAATCCAATCCAATCTGTTGTTTCTCCCATTTGAGGAAATGAAAAACATCCCGAGGGCAAAGGGAGTCTGATTTTATGATATGATTATGAGTTCTTGCATTCAGCTGGATCCCTGAACACAAACAGCAGGCCTCAGATCAACCGTCTCTCTTCGCTTCGGGCAAAAGAGAAAGACGAACAATTCCATGCTTTGTAAACATGAGAGTTTAAAAGAAAAGTTCAGCCAAAAATGGAAATTTTGTCATTATTTAGCTATTTAAAAGCAGGGTTGAAAGTCTCTTAACATCCTGATAGCAATCGTTAAGTTAAGTGGTCTAAATGTATTTATATGTATATCGTCTGTGAGGACCATTATTGCATTCGGTCAGAATTTGGTGCCTGCCTGTCAACGCATGTATTTCATAATGTCATCAGCGCATTTCAAGCTATGCAGAATAAGACGGCCGTTATACTCGGAGTGGTGCGTAACTCGAATTTATGTGTTTCAATGTCAACACCATCAACGGAGAAATTAATCTGCAGCAGTCAGGTGGTACAGGTCAGTGCTGTTTAATTTATTATTGCGATGTTATGTGCTTTCAGACATGAGGTACGCTAGTTTACCGCCGTCTCTCGTGACGTTTTTGTTTCTTCCCTGCTGTACTTGTCATGTGTTATGAAGGAGGCATGGCTTTGGAGATGCTCTGAAGATAGGGTGGGATTCACTGATCTATATAAATGGCATTTATATAGATCAGTGGTGGGATCGCTGGATTCACACGGGGCGTCAGCGTCGATGCATGGTGGTGGGCGTGTCTGAAGTTAGTGCTGACACAACCGCCATAGTGACAACAGCCAATCACATTACTTTACCAGTGTTGCATGAACGCAATTGGCTAGCGTCTGCACTAGGGTATTTGCATAAGCGATCTGATTGGCTGACGGCTGCGTTGGCATTTGAAAAGTTGAAAAGTTTTAAACTTCTGCCGCGAGCAATGCCAGTGGCACGACGCAGCAGAACCTACAATTCAGTTCAGCAACCCATTCAAATAGTGTTGTCCAAAGTACCTAGACTAGGCAAACCCAGCCCGATCTGCCGGCGATTTGATTTCGCCCTGCAACTCAGTCTGGAAACCTGTACATTAATTTCTACTGCTTCTGTTACACTTTGCGGGAACCAATCACAGACTGGCTTATCCACCTGGTGCGCTATTGGCGTGTTTAATGCGATGACGTATAGAGAAGTGATGGGTCGTTGCTTGTTGATCCCGCCTCTTGTGCTCTGATTGGTTGAAGGACTATCCAATTGCGTTCAGTCATTTGAACTATGCTCGTTGATCACGCCTCTTGTGTTCTGATTGGTTGAAGGACTGTCCAATTGCGTACAGAATCATTTGAACTATGCTCGTTGATCACGCCTCTTGTGTTCTGATTGGTTGAAGGACTGTCCAATTGCGTACAGAGTCATTTGAACTATGCTCGTTGCTCACGCCTCTTGTGCTCTGATTGGTTGAAGGACTATCCAATTGCGTTCAGTCATTTGAACTATGCCCGTTGATCACGCCTCTTGTGTTGTGATTGGTTGAAGGACTATCCAATTGCGTACAGAGTCATTTGAATTATGCCCGTTGATCATACCTCTTGTGGTCTGATTGGTTGAAGGACTATCCAATTGCGTACAGAGTCATTTGAACTATGCCCGTTGATCCCGCCTCTTGTGCAGTAGAGAATACAGAGCAGACTCCCCAGACCAATGTTCAGTCTTAAATTGAGCTTGGTCTGGTGATAGCCAGACAACACAGTACCGACTTCGGTACTGAAATTTAAAAAATGTGACGCTTTGAGCACTGTTGAGCTGGAATCATAAACCGCTCTGACTGGCCATTGTGCTCACACGCTCATTAAATAAGTCTATGATTGACTACAATGATCAACACACAGGAGAAGTTTGAAAGTGTTTTGAAAGCGGGAGCGTTTTAAAGCACAAGCAGGCGTCGACCAGCGGACCGGCCCAATGATAGACGCCTGCATTCAAACGCTCCCGTGTGTCTGTGTAAGCACTCGGTGAAAAGCGTCATTGATCTATATTTACAACATGTTTGTGAAGCGCTGGTCGTTGTAGCCAATCACAGACATATTTAATGAGCGCGTGAGCACAATGGCCAGTCAGAGCGGTTTACGATTCTGCTCAACAGTGCTCAAAGTGTCACATTTTTCAAATTTCAGTACCGACTAGGTACTGAAGTCGGTACTTTTGACAACACTACATTCAAAGTAAATGAGGAGCATTAACGCCGATGCCGTGTGAATGCAGCGTCATGCTTTCAAAGCCACTTTGCTATATAGCCTCTCTGAAAATTGCCTACCTTACATTTAATGTCATGCTGTCCCAAACTCTGATCATTTAAAAAAATATATATTCATAGTTTTCATGCAATTTCAATGAAAGGGGACTGGATCTTACAAGCTTAAAAAAAGCACCATAAAATACTATGAAAGTAGTCCTTACAACTATATTCAAAGTCTTGAGGTCACATGATAGCATTGTTGACTTCATTTTATCAATAATAATAGTCAGTTGAACTTGAAGTTTGATTCACAAATTAATCATTCAAACTGGTTTTATGAATAGTTGATTCACTGACACGATCCATTTCAAAAGAATGAGTCGTTCACAATCAGGCATGTAAAAATGTCTTCAAAATGTAATTTGCTCATAAAGAAAGTATGAGTTTTGAACAACGCAAGGTTGAGTAAACGATGCCAGAGTGCACTATCCCTTAAATAGATTTTACCGCCCTTTTTACACAGTGAAGGACATGGGGTTTAAAAGGAAGTTCGGTCATCTGCGTGCCGCACACTCCATTCCTGACGGATGACAGGAAGTCCTGCTATCTGACAGGAAATGGACATGACAGCAGAAAGGAAATTACACGGGTCCCTGTGCAGCTGTAGGCAATCTCTTCTCTATATTAGCTCAAATATTATTTGGACACCAAAATCAGGGTTATTATAGTTAACTAAAACCATAAAACAGTTTCTTTACTTTAAAACAAAATAAGCATTAACTGAAATAAAAAACCCCGTCCCGCTAGTGGGATGTTTGGCACTTTTTTTTTATTATCATAAATTAGGTATCATTTGAAAGATTAAAAACTCAAAACTCATCCTGTGAAAACCATTTTGAAATCTAACATTGCGTTACCATGGCAACACCACTTTAAAACCTTTTAGCAGACGGTGATTCACATTAGAAAACGTAACCCATTTTTCCTAATCTTGACAAAACGCATATTGTCGGAAAGGTCTGAGACTCAAGGTTCTATATTTGGTGGCTGTTTTGTGATAGAAGTGATATTGTAACGTATTAATTTGAACAACAAAAACAATTGAATAGTCAATCTATTTTTGGCACAGCACCTAAAACACCAGCATCAGTTTTTGTGATATCAACTTCAGATTTGGAGCGCAACTTGGTTAGACATATGGCTTTGATTTTATAGCAATTTTATAGTAAAAATGATTTCGTAAAATACATATTTTGACTGTTTAGTACAGTACAGTACATATTTCAAGGAAACATTTATTTTAATTGTTTAACTTGATGTAGTTAATAAAATTGATATAGACGTATAGAAAGTATTAAAAATAACAGAACCACACAACAAAATGACTCAAATGTGTGAATGTTATTTAATTAATTTGCCAAATCAATAGTTCTGTAAAGCCTGATTTAAAGGGATAGTTCATCCAAAAATGATAATAACCCCATGATTTACTCCCCCTCAACTCATCCCAGGTGTGTATGGCATTCTTCTTCCAGACGAACACAATCAGAGTTATATTAATAAATGTCCTGGCAGCGTAAAATTTGAAGTCCATAAAAGTGCATCCATCCATTATAAAAGTGCTCCACACAGGGGTTAATAAAGGCCTTCTGAAGCGAATCGATGGGTTTGTGTAAGAGAGCGAAATATCCATATTTAACACGTTATAAATTAAAACATCTAGCTTCCGTCGGACCGCCTTCTGTATTCAGCTTACAGAGAAAGTGTAACTGGAGCGTCGATGACTTTGGACGTGTAGCGTAAGTGCTTTAAACTGCGAGAGGAGCTAAACTTTCTCTGTAAGCTAGATGTTTTACTTCATAGCGTGTTAAATATGGATATTTTTCTAACACAAACCCATCGATTCGCTTCAGAAGGCCTTTATTAACCCCCGTGTGGAGCACTTTTATAATGGATGGATGCACTTTTATGGACTTCAAATTTTAGGCTGCCAGGACATTTATTAATATAACTCTGATTGTGTTCGTCTGGAAGAAGAATGCCATACACACCTGGGATGAGTTGAGGGGGAGTAAATCATGGGGTTATTATCATTTTTTTGCGTGAACTATCCCTTTAAAACTGTCTGTAATATTAATTAAAGCTGCCCTAGAATGCAAAACTGTATTTATCTTGGCATAGTTGAATAATAAGAGTTCAGTGCATGGAACTGACACACCATGAGCCTTAAACACCATTGTTTCCTCCTCCTTATGTAAATCTTGTGCTTGAAAAAGACCACTGAAAAACGTACTGTGACGTAACCGTCGGGATCATTAATATACACGCCTCCCCAAATTTGCATATATCCAGCCCATGTTCAAGGCCGGCAGTTTTAACGTGGACCTGCACTGCATCAACAGAAGTTCTGCAGGTATCGTGAAGATGAGGTGAAAACGGCAGATCATGGATATAAATGTTCTGTTCCAGCTGTGTAGGGATGCATGTGAGCACTTTTCATAGCCTTCCCACGGGACAGAACTGTCAACAGGCATGAGTGGTGTTTATCTATAACCGGATACCGCACCAATTGAATTCAAAGTTGTTAGTTTGCTCTGACTAGTGTCAATTTCATTACGAAAATAAGGCAAAAATTACAAAATATACAAAACGAGATGACACAAATGTCCTTAAACGATTATTGTGACCATATAAATATGCAATATCGCTGACGAAAAAAATGACGAGACTAAAATGTAGTTTAAAAAATAAAAACTTGGTTTTGTCGGTGGGGAAAGAGGAGCGTTCGAGTGTTCATGCCAGATTTCAGTCATTTAAATCCCCCACTCAGAGCTTTTCTGTTAAAAGAACCCGTATTCTGTCCGGTGTTTTACTTAAACGTGCAATCTGGCAACCATGTGCACGCGAGCGCGCCCTCTCGGGTGATCGGAAAACACCAGTAAACAAGTGAGCTGCATTGCAGCATGAGATGCTTAAAGTGTCATCCAGTCGCTCTGTGTTCTGTCGCTTGTGCTGTTTGAGATTGTGTCAGCTGAATAAC